>JASVEL010012041.1:0-296971 GCA_032618575.1 Nicotiana noctiflora | reverse complement strand
GGAGGCAACCGCATCACGCCCGTCGCAGCGGCATAGAACCGTGCCCTCGGCCTCCACCGTATCTCTCTCGCCCCCGGGGCAACCACGAGAAGACCGACCTCCACCTCTACTAGACCGAGATGGTGCCGAAGAGGAGGGCTGATCCCTCTCCTGAGTCCTGCCCCTACGTAGTCGAGGGCACTGTCTCCTCATGTGGCCAAACTCACCACACTCATAACATGCACCTCGTGCTGGAGAAGTAGGTGTTGCACTCTGGGCCGGGAGGGCACCAAGCGATGACCGACCCCGCTGAAACCCCCGTCGACCACGACCATAAGAACCTCCTCTCTCTCTCGGCGGCGGCCTGAATGAGAAGGTCCAGACGAGCGACCCTCGCTCCGCCGGGAATTCTCTCTGGACGGAGCACCACCGAAACTACCGAACCACGAGGCCTCTTGGCCTCCCGCTCCCTCTCTCTCGGCGACGATCCGCCTCAATGGAGCGTGCCATATCGACTACCTGCTCAAACGATGATGACAGAACTCGCTCGCTGGTCATAAGAATACGGATAGAGTAGTTGAGGTCATCAATGAACCTCCTGATCCTCTCCCTATCAGTGGGGATCATCCATGTGGCATGCCTAGCCAACTGAGTGAATCTAAGCTCATACTGAGTCACAGACATGTCGCCCTGAATCAACCACTCGAACCGGCGACGTAGCTCCTCGCGACGAGACCGAGGTACATATTTCTCTAGAAAGAGAGTAGAGAACTGCTGCCATGTGAGAGGTGCTGCTCTTGCAGGCCTACGCCTCTCAAACTCCTCCCACCAATCAAATGCGGGACCAGTGAACTGAAAGGTAGTAAATGAAACTCCGCTGGACTCAAGAATACCAGCCGTACGCAGCATCTTTCGACACTTATCCAAGAAACCCTGGGCATCTCGCCCTCAGCGCCACTGAAATGGGGTGGCTGAAGTCTACCAAATCTCTCAAGACGACGCTGCTCGTCGTCGGCATAGCCTGAATCATATGCTCTGGAGCTGGAGCTGGTGCTGCTGGAGGAATAATCGGTGCAACCACCTGAGCGGGGACCGCCTCTGGCGTCTGAAGTCCCTGAACAACCGGGTCAGCTGTGCGAGCTGCGGGGGTCTGCTGACCACCCCCTGACTTAGATGTCGCTACAGTAGCAGTAGCTGAGACTACCTGAGCCAAACCGGAACACACTGATAATATCTGAGCAAGAGTCTCCTGAAGACCAGGAATAGCAATAGATATAGTCTGGCCCTGAACTGGGGCTGCTGGAGCATCAACCACTGGGGGCTGCTCCTGAACTGGTACAACGGGCGGGTCAGCTGGCACTGCCTCAGCCGCCCTACCTCTAACTCTAGCACGACCGCGCCCACGGCCTCTAACAGGTGGCAATGGAGGTCGTCCACCTCGTCCTGATGCTCGCGTTCGATGCGTACATAGACGTGTGGAAGGAATTTCAAAAATTATATCTCAAGCTGAATCAAGTGCGCACGATAAGAATTCCAAGAAATGTGAAGTGTTTCCTAAAGGTTCGCAGCCTCCCGAGGATAAGTACGGGCGTCCCCGTACCGATCCACAAGACTCTACTAACCGGCTCAAGACTCATGAGGCCTAGTAAACCTAGGCTCTGATACCAACTTGTCACGACCCCAAATCCGGTCGTGATGGCGCCCAGCACATTGCTAAGCCAGCCTGACCAATCAATATCAACAACGGAGCTTGAAGCTCTCTTTAACCCATTTAAGCATTTCAAAATATGAAACAATAGTAATACTTATACCAACAGCGGGGAGACCAAGTCCCAAAATATACTAACTCCCATAGACCAAGGGTCGAGAGTCATGAGCCTCTACTGAACATGAGTGTATAAAGGTTTACAAGATACCAAGTGCGGAAAGAAAAGTCAATACAAAATCAAGACGGTAAGAAGGAATATCGGGTCCTGCGGACTCTGCAGCTACCTCGAATATCCACAAACGTCGCCTCGCACAGCTACTGGATCACTGCCGAGAGGTACCTGGATCTGCACACAAGGTGCAGGGAGTAAAATGAGTACTGCCAGACTCAGTGGTAATAAACAAGGGTAAGACAGCGCAGATAAGAAATCCGCAATAAAGCACTATGTAAAACTATAATCAGCTACCCCGTCATAGAATCAATATTCACTGTACCTGTACCAACAAATACCAATAAATAGCATAACAGCTAGCAGATGTAGCTAAATGCAATGCAATGCATGATATGACCGCTACGGCGCGTAGCCGACTCCAATTTTGGGTACCCGTGCTCACTGTGGGGGTTCAGACTCCGAAGGGGCTCCTACAGCCCAAGCACATCTCATAGAGATACTCATGTGGCGTGCAGTCCGATCCAACATATATCTCGCTGCGGCGCGCAGCCCGATCCACTACTAGTCAGCTAATATGCAGATACAGCCTCGCAGGCTCAAAAGTAGTTTTTGAAAACTCTTTTATCATTTTTCAGTTGGAAAACAGTAATATCAAGTTCCGGAGATTGGAATTAGCATAATAACAGAAATAGCTGCGGACTAGTAGTAAACTAGCATGTCTATATGATAAGACAATGATAACGATCCTCGCGGGATCCAATAACTGGCTCACAGCCCACAATATACTCAACAGTCCAAGAAGGAGGTTCAACGGCTCGAGAATAGCCAATAATATAGTATCAACAGGTTGGACTAATCTATAGTCTCCAGTTCATGATCGACTCCACATTCTCAAGAGTGTGCGTGTCTCGCCGCTATACAGCGTCACAAAGTGGTATACCGGGGTTTCGAACCCGCTGGTCATCACCCACATCTATTACTCACCTCAATACAGCGCGACGACTATTCCGCAATGCCCTTGCCACGAGAATCAAGCTCTGCACGCGTAGAATCTGATCAAATACAGTAGAAATACAATAAATTAGGCCAATGGGACGATACCTAATCAAAACAACTCAATTTACATCATAATTCCCAAAGTTGTCAAAACCCGACTTTCGGTACGCTTGTCGAAAAATCACGAAAGTCACATATTCGGAACCCTCATCTCAATACGAGTCTAAGCATATCAATTTTACCAAATTCGGACTCCATTTGCCCATTCAAAACCTTGATTTTCTAAAGTTCAAGCCTAGGGCTAAATCCTCCATAAATTACCCCAATTTCCTCCATTTTCATGATATAATTGCATAATATTACCAATACTAATCATAGTTTAAGTCCATAGTTGATTACCCGATGATTTCCCTTGAATTTCTCTTCAAAACCGCCCAAATCGCCTCTAAAGCCGAGACCCAAATGTGTGAAATGTTTCGAAATTCTTCTAACTTCGATACACTTAACTCGCGGCGACTTTCGCTTCGCGGATAAAATTCCGCCCTGCGACCCGCCTCTGCGACCTTTTGGTCGCTCTGCGAACCCAGGCCCTTTTGGCCATTTCCGCACCAGCGATCGAGGGACCGCCCCTGCGCATCCGCTTCGCGGAAATGTTCCGCTTTCGCGACCAAGAGTCCGCTCCGGCGGGCTCGCCTATGCGACCAAACATCCGCTTCTGCAGATTTTCCCAAGACGGCTAAAGACCGCTTCTGCGATCGACCTCTCGCACCAGCGAAGCCGCTCCTGCGGACCAGGCTCCGCTTCAGCGGTCTATCCTGCTTCTGCGCCTTCTTGTCCGCTTCTGCGGACTCGCTCCTGCGCTCCCATTTCCGCAGGAGCGGAAACAACAGAACAGACACAAAAACCTACAATTTTCCACATTTTCTCCCGTTTAACCATCCAGAATCACCCCGAGGCCCCCGGGACCTCATCCAAACATACCAACACATCTTAATACCTTATTCGAACTTGCTCCAATCCTCAAAACACGTCTAATAACACCAAAACCCATAATTCACATCAAATTCAATCCTAAATTCCTTAAAACATTCCGAATTACACATTCAATCAAAAACCCGACCAAACGACGTCCGAATGACCTGAAATTTTGCAGGCACATCCAAAATCACCTAACGGAGCTACTACAACTGTCGGGATTCCATTCCGACTCCCGGATCAAAATCTCACCTACCGTTCGGATTTCGCCAAAATTCAACCTTAGCCAATTCAAGCCTATTTCTACACCGGGCCTCTAAATTCAATTCCGATCGCTCCCCTAAGTCACAAATCACCTTTCGGAACTAACCGAATCATCAGAATCCGATTCCGAGCCCTCTAACCCAATAGTCAACTCCGGGTTGACTTTCCTTATTCAAGTCTCCTTCAAAAAGGCTATATGCCTCATTTTCAATCAAATTCACTCCTAACTCACCCGATAGACTCTGACACTGATATAAAATCATAAAACATGTATTTTACAACATAACGGGGTGGTAATTCCCGTGACGACGGGCCGGGTCGTCACAAGTACCTGCTACTGATTCACCTACAATCATAATACGAATGTAGCGTCCCCGGCAAAAGGGACGTCAGTACACTGGAATTGTACTGGTATGTATGGACAAACTTTGTCCCAAGTAAACTCAAGCCATTAACAAGAAATCACGATGATAATACGGCCAATGAATTACATCAAGAATCAATTAAGCCAGCCAACCATGTTTTCCACATTTTTCCTCATTTCGGATAATTCTCAACACAAAGCACGTTTAAGATCAACAAGTAGAACAACTACAAATCAATCACGTAAAACACAAGTAGTCAAACAAAGGGGCAATCAGTGCCCCACAGGTTGCAAACTCTCCTGCTGTCTCCTTTCACAATTTCACATTAATGATTTTATATCAAATTTCAATAGCGATTTCGATCGCTTTCCATCCTTATTACCTCAGCCACCCTTATCACCCCAACCCACACCTTATTACCTCATGTTGCGGCGCGCAACCCGATCCCACCGTACATTTTCAATCACAACAATTACAAACAGCAAATAAGGCATTACACCAAATTACAACAAGTTCAAATAAGCAACTTACAATTCGATTCAGATTCTCGAATACTTTTCAAACTGATATCACAACCAAGTTACCATCTTCAAGAGTACACACACACAAGTATGTTCAACAATTTACCACAATTCAAGTATTTCATCTCTTTCCACAAGAAACCATATATGCCACCACAACAATTGTTCTCAGTTCTTTACCAATTCCAATTCCCTTGTTATATTTCAATTCATATTTAATACCACATCACATGTAGTTCAACATCAACTGAATACCCAACCATGATATTGAAGAATCACATACAATCTCTCAAATTAACACATGCCAAACAATTTCACACATATGGGCGATTTTACAAGAATCAAAATTAGCCATACATACCTCGATTGAGCTTTCCTTAAGTTACTACGACACTCCAAAAACTCTAGCAATTCCAATCTACTATGAGACATAACAAAGTTAAACATATATTAGAAAGATATTCATGAAACTAGCTCATTTGAGCATTTTATCAAATACTAGTTGCGCATCTTGATTTCAAATCCCCTTTTCAAGAATTTCTTCATTCCCTAACCCTATCTTTACTTATTTATGTTCATCAATTTTCCCATAACTCTATTTGCAGAAGCATGCATACATAACACTACCATACCAAGAATCATACCTAAATAACACACCTCACAACCTCTACAATACTAACATAACCTAGGTTAGGAACCCATGGCTCCCAATCACCCTCCCATGAGTTCTAATGTATCTATCTTACATAAATAATCACCGTAGAGTAGTTGAAGATGATAGACATACCTCTTGTAGTAAGAATTTTAAGAATCCCCACTTGAGGTGTTCTTGAAGAATTCAAGAATTAGAAGGAAAATCTAACGAATTTAAAGGTTAATCCTTGTTAGTAAAAGTGTTTAAGGGGTAGAAATTACTCAAAGAACTATAAAAATCTTACCTTAGATCATAGGGATGAAGTTTGGGATGAAACCCTCTTGAGAGAGCAAGTCATAACCCCAAAAATGAGTTGGGAAAACTCTAGGCCGGTCTTTGGGGTATTAAAACTATCCGGGTGCACGAAGTGTTGCCCAGATGCATGAAGTGTGCAAGCTTCGCGCATTACTTCACGCATTTTCCTAAACATTCTGCCTCAGCTCGCGCATCTGACACCTGACTATTAAAATGATTATAACTTTCTTTATACATATCCAAATGACGAACGGTTTGTAGCGTTGGAAACTATACTCAAAGAGCTTTAATTTGATAGGTTGATACTGACACAACTCCTTATATATCTGGAGATATGATCGTTCAAAGTGGAGCTTTATGTGAATCCATTTGGAATTTTTGCCTATTTCGTAAATTTTCCATTTGGTGTACACCTAGGCTTCCATTTAGACGTCACATAACTTACCATAAGACTTATACTCATATTTACTAAGTCTAATTGATGTCCACCATATTAATAGTATATAAAAATATTATAATTAGCCTACGTGGTACCACAGAATCCTATATTACTTAGCGAAATTTTCTGGGGCCTTACACGAACTTTCCCCACTTTCTAACTTCTTGGTTGTCATTCCCTTTGCGAGGTTCATAGATGGGTGACATTTCATTTCTAGTGGAGGCCATGCTCAATTCCATGTCACGGGCACGAGTTGCAAGTTCTTCAAATGTGCCAGGCTTGATACCTTACAAGATGTAGCGCAATCCCCAATGCATGCCTTGAATACACATCTCTATGTATGAAGCTTCACTAAGCATGTCTTTACAGTTGAGGCTTTCATTCCTCCAACGATTGATAAAGTCAATAACTGGTTTCCTCTTTCGTTAATGAGTACTTGTAAGTTCTATCATACTCATAATACATCTCGTACTATAAAAGTGATTGAGGAATTCTTGTTCTAGTTGATCCCAACTACTGATAGATCCATCCTAGAGGTCTGTGTACCCGTTAAAATCATTTCCTTTTTATGAGCGGACAAACTACTTAAAGAGGTGATCTCTATAAGTCCCAGCATTGTTGCAAGTCCCCACAAAGTGCGCCATATGTTTCTTTGGGTTCCCTTTACCATCAAACTGTTGAAAGTTTGGAGGTTGATAGCCAGCAGGCATATTCAACATATCGATTGTTGCAATGTACGGCTTTGCATATGTAAGGATTTGGCAGCAACTTCATAGTTGTTCTTAATGGTTCCTTCAATGAGCTCCTTCAGTTGATCGATTGGAATCATCCCTTAAAAGGAGGCAGGGATAGCCTCAATAGATGCTACTGGTCTTGGGGGAGAGTCACTATCTAGAACTTCTAGGAGCTTGCCGAGTGCATGGATGGATTCTTCTCCATTAATATTCCCATCCTATCCGTTAGCTTGTTAATTCTATCCTCCTGATTTTGCATGCATTTGGTCAATCCAGCGATTGCTTTCGTCAAGTTTCCCAACTGCTCCTCCACGGATGAAGTATTTGTCACTGTGGCTTGCATGATTATCGTGGATGACACAGAGTAGCATGGGTTTTCACACAGATTGATCCTTGATTGACTCACGCTATATGGTGTAAGTAGGGAGGATTCATCAGTTGAAGCATCATCATCTTCCTTCATAGCAGAGTGCTTGGATCCGGAGAGGTCAAGCAAATTTTTCTTGATCTTTTCATCAACATCGCTTCCACCTTCCTATGCGTTTGTGGAAGATCTTGCTCCTTTTGAGGATGAAGATTCGAAAATAGGGGTTGATGCAAACGACACTTGGGGTGCTTGTTGTCCTAAAGATCTTGCTTTGCTCCTCGTAACTGGTCTGAAGCTTCCAAAGGTGACATCGAGGATGCTTTCCACATTAGCATAGAATCTGGAGTTAGCAGCCTTGGTGGAAGTTGAACCGGAGTTGATTTTCTTTGAAGACATTTCAATGTTCTTAGACTTTGGTGATTGAAAAGTTGAGATGAGAGGCAGAGATTGTCCCACCGGGCATGCCAAAATTTGCTGACAATAAATTTGCATCGAGAAAATAAAATCAAGACAAAAAAATATCGCAACAATTGTAGTATTTTATTTCAAATATTTGAGTGTTACAATCTCTATGATTCCTCTGATTCTACTCTTCTAGTATAAATTCAAGGGTCTTCGAGCTTGATCTTGAATTTGAATTTGATTTATCTGTCGCGAACACTTTGATCATTGCCACGAATTTTATCATGAACAACTAGCCTTGATCTTGAACGCCTTGTATTTGATTGTCGTTCTTGATTTTGAATACTTGGATTGTTCTTCATTCTTGAGCTTGAACTTGATGCGTTCTTCGTTCTTGAACTTGAACTTGGTTGCTTGAAGCCTCAAACTTGTAAAGAAATTTGCACAGTTTGATCCACGAGCTCTTTCTTGCTTCTTGTTATAACTTCTGGTCCCTTTTATGAGTTATAAAGATCCCTATTTATAGTTGTTGAAGGGAGGAGTTATGATAAGAACAAACTCTTTTCGACCAATCAAATTGAAGTGTGATATGCCCACATTTGATTGGCTAGAACATGTCACTTGAACACGTGGCGCAGTTTCATTGATTTTAGTGTGACTTGGCATGCCTTGTCATTTTGACATGTGGCACAACCCTATTGGCTCTTTCGTTTGACTTGGCCTGCCACGCCATTTGACACGCGGCACCAAACTTAGCCTTTAGGATGATGTTATCTTGGTCTTAATGAAGTGGGATCATCGCTTTAGCTCAATTAATTGGGCTAGTCCAATAGATTAAGACTTATTTATTTCATCCATATATATATTGGACTTATATAATTAATTTAAGGAATTTTTACATTCCTATGCCACATAAAAAATTTTATTACCCTTAATATTTAAGGTTTGACTTAATTACACTTAGTATATCAAATTACCAATTCTATACAATAATTAATTAAATATATAATTACACTTAGTAAAACGAAGCTGAAATGGGAAACCCCTCGCCATAAGCACGTAATTGTACATTTTGAATATAAATACTGAACCTACAGGGGTATTCGTTATGGACGACAAGCTTCGGAAATACGATTTCAGCAAATAACACAAAAACTATTTCTATTGCCAATACAACGTGTTTAGTCAAATATTTCTATTAGTTAATACAACATGTTTGGTCAATTTCTAGCAGAAGAAACAATAAAGTGTCCGGTAAAATGGAGCAGAATGGATTAAGAGAAGTCATATAACAAACCCCAGCTAGCCTGGGATTGAAGCATAGTTACTCCCTTTTTTTTTCTTGAACCAAAAGAATCAATAATGGGACAATAAGTACTACTGAAGTACACAGACTGTCACTTTATTCCAGAGTTGAACAACAAATGAGAAGTTCAATTAGACAGATTATGTGATACCTCAACAACAGATTTTCTTTTTTGATCAGATAAAAAATGCCGCATTGATTCTACCCATGAATTCAACAAATTAAACCTCCTAATTCGACTTTCTATATTCACATTCAACAAGTGAAGTGAGATTGGTAGGCTGCTTTATAATCCCATGTGACGACCCAAAGGGTCATCACCTGTTTTCTTCATCTGTCCCATGCTTCCGAGGCCTTAAAAACCTTATTTTATATTGTCTCGATTTACGTGCGCAGTCGGGGCGCGCAACCGGGAAACTTTTGTGTTAGAATATGTGAATTCTATGAAAACTTTGACGAATTTTGATATTAATATTGATATAGTTGACTTCGGTCAATATTTTTGGTAAACGGACCCGGACCCGAGTTCGGACGGTCCCGGAAGGTCCGTAAAAAAATATGGGAGTCGGGCATGTGCCCGGAGTCGAATTCCGAGGCCTAGAGCCCGAAATATGAATTTTTCTGTTAAATTATTTTTTTTTGAAATTATTAAGGAAAATAAAAATTAAAATTGATTAAAAGACCATGGTATCGGGCTCGTATTTTGCTTCCGACGCCCGGTACAAGTCTTATATATTGTTTGAGCACTTCCTGCAAAGTTTGACGGATATTGAACGTCGTTTGACATGTTTTGAACTATGAGTTCCAAGTTTGAAAGTTTATGAATTTTAAAAGAAGAAATCATGAATCTGAGGCTTAATTCTATCAAAACGATGTTATATTGGCGATTTGATCGCGCGAGCAAGTTCGTGGTATGTTTTTGAGGTTGAGTGCATGTTTGGTTTAGATTCCCGAGGGCTCTGGTGAAAATTGGATAGGTCGTGAGAGCAATTTGTGAAATAAACAACAGCTGGTATTTTTCCCCAGCTGATATCTTCGCAAATGCGAAGAATCAATCGCAAATGCGAAGATGGGCGGCCTGGGCACAAGATTCGCAAATGCGAATAGTCCCAATTTAGCCTATGTTCGCATATGCGAACTCCCCCATCGTAAATGCGAACAACCCCAGAATTAGCCTAAGTTCGCAAATGCGAACAACCCCATCGCAAATGCGAAGCTTAGGCTATTTGAACACTGGTCGCAAATGCGACAAAGACTTCGCAAATGCGAAGTGTGAAGCCTGGACTGTCATGTTCGCAATTGCGTACAAAAGTTCGCAATTCCCATATCCGCACCAGTGCAATTTTATACTTAAACGATTTTAGACCCTCTTTTCGCCATTCTTTCAAAACCCAAAACCCTATAGACGATTTTTCAAAAGCAGTATCACTCCAAGTTACTTGTAAGTCAATTTTCACTCAATTCTTTCAATTCTTAACATCATTAAACATGTTTTCCATATGAAATCAAAGATTTTCATGGTTGAAATTGATGTTTTTGGGTAGAACCTAGGTTTTTCATAAATTGAGGAGTTGGAGCTCGATTTGAGGTCCGATTTCAAAAGAAATCATATATTTGAACTCGTGAGGGAATGGGTAAACGGATTTTGATCTGAACCCCGAGTTTCGACCACGTGGTACCGGGAACATTTTGGAATGTTTTGAGTAAAACGTTGGAAAAACCATTTTTATGCATTCAAACCAATTAATATAGTGTTTATTGAAGTAATTGGACCAATTGTGATTAGATTCGAGCGAGTTGGAGGTTGAATTATGAGGTAAAGCAATAGTTGAAGGTTAAGTGGACTTCAAGGCTCTAAGGACTCTAAGGTAAGTGTTTGATCTATCCTAACTTGAGGGAATATGAGAGAGTATAATAACTTGCTAAAGTCTAAATGATCGAGTGCGGTGTATAGGCGTGGTGACGAGCATCTATACACCTGCATCTAGCATGACCGTGAGTCGTTGTTGGTACATGTTGTGAACTAATTTTGGAATTCTCATATGTTATATTATTGAGCCCCTGCCGGGTTGTGAAGGTTATGTTATTGTTCCCTTGTCGGGACCTTATTGTTGTTGTTGTTATTATTCCCTTGCCAGGATATTATTATGACTGTTGTTACTCCTTTTGCCGGGATGGCACTTGTTATTTATTTCATTATTCTTGCCCGTTGATTGTGACTGTTATTTGGGTGAGGAAGAGTGATTAAGCACGAAGGGTGATGCCGTGCCACTTTTAATTATATTCGCACGAAGGATCATTCCGTGCCATATTTTACTATTTATGCACGAAGGATCATTTTGTGCCCTGTTTTACTATTTATGCACGAAGGAACAATCTGTGCCATTTGTTAATTAAATCATGCACGAAGGATCATGACGTGCCATGAATGTGAGGATGAGAGTAAAAGCACGAAGGGTGATGCCGTGCACTTTTATTTGCTTATTTGGTGAGGATGAGAGTAAAAGCACGAAGGATGATGCTGTGCACTTTTATTTGACTATTTGGTGAGGATGAGAGTAAAAACACGAAGGGTGATGTCGTGCAACCATTCAATTTCTTGTTGTGTGATAACTGTTTTGTTGCACTCTATTTTTATCTTACTGATTAATTATGTATATTCAATTGTGCTCCCCTAGCATGTTCCTTCCCTTGCTATTTGTGTTGCTCAATATTTCTATTATTTGTGGTACATATGTGTATAGAACTGCACAAGTTTACGTGAGTGTCTGGTCCTAGGCTTGTCACTACTTCGCCGGGATAGGCCACGCACTTACCAGCACATGGGGTCAGATTGTGCTGATACTATACTTTTGTGCGTTTTTGCACAGGTCCAGGTTTTGAGGAGGAGCAGCAGCAGTAGTACACTAGCGGGATTATCGTACTTCTGAGACCGAGGTAGCTTGCAGGCTTCCGCAGGCCCTACGTCTCCTCTATTTACTTTTATTATTGCTTTGGTCTCATTATTCCGAGACAGACGGTTATTATTTATTTCTTTCAGACCATTATGTGTAATGTTTCTTAGTAGTTCGTGAGTTTGTGACTCCACATCTCGGGTAGAGGATTTATGTTGAGTATTTCATACTTATATTCACTTTTTATGAAAAAGACTTCCCAGTTAAAGTTATTATTAATATTCTTGTTATTAAATTGAGAATAGGAAGTTTGTGTAAATGAAAAGATGGTGAGTAAATTGGCAGGCCTAGCTACCACGAGTAGGCACCATCACGATCCCGATAGTGGGAAATCCGAGTCATGACAAGTTGGTATCAGAGCACTAGGTTACATAGGTCTCACAACTCACGAACAAGCTTAGTAGAGTCGGAGAGGTAGTTACATCTGTACTTGTCCTCCACAGTCTACTGAGTTAGGAAAAGTCTCTCATTTGTTCCTTCTTGTCGTGCAATTTGGTTTCTCAAATGCTGATTGAATTTTTACTCTGTTCTTTCGCAGATGGAGAGAACACGCGCTTCTTCATCCGCTGATCAGCAGTCCGAGCCTCAGGCAGCTCCCGCGAGGGGCAGAGGTCGAGGTCATACCGGAGGTCATGGTAGGGGCAGAGCCCAGCCCCAAATAGCAGTTCCAGAGGTGGAGCCTCATATTGATAATGGTGAAGAGGTTCCAGCCCCATCAGCTCTAGTAGGCCCAGCTCGGCTCCCAGGAGGGGTCATGTTCACCCCGGACCTTCAGGATGCTCTAGTCCGGATAGCATGCTTTATGGACAGTGTCGCTAGAGTAGGTTTGCTGCCAGTAGAACCAGCCACTTCTTAGGCTGGAGGCAGGGATTCTTATGATAGGGGCCAGTCTTCCCGGCCTTTTCAGTTATCCCTCCAGGCTTCACATGGTGGTACATGACCGGCGCCTGACCGGGTTGCCCCAGTCAAGCGGACCTGGGTGCCTTTCATTCCCACGCGTTACCCCTGTGTTGATTGTTTCTCATTAACCAAATATATTACTAATCATAAATGATTTCACATTAAACAAATAAAACGATACGAGTGATTCATTAACAAGATTTCAATTTTTACAACGCCCGACATAACACAATATATATATACATAAGACTGGAGTCCCACAGTTTACATGTCTACAGAGCCTCTAGGATACAAAAAGGGGAATACAATACTTGCCGGTAACAAGGCTCCGGCTATACCTTACAAAGCCAAAATGAAATCTTAACAAAGGTGGCATGAACCACACAGGGCCCCAAGGAAGAAAGGGGCTCACCAAAACGGGCAGTGGAAGGAGAAGGATACTACTGCCGATGAGCTGAAGTGACTGCTACTGATCCACCTACAATCATAACACGAATGTAGCGTCCCCGGCAAAAGGGACGTCAGTACACTTGAATTGTACTGGTATGTATGGACAAACTTTGTCCCAAGTAAACTCAAGCCATTAAATTACATCAACAATTAATTAAGCCAACCAACCATGTTTCCACATTTTCCTTATTTCAAATAATTCTCAACACAAAGCACTTTCTACAATCAACCAATTTAACAATAACCAATCAATCACGTAAAGCACAAGTAGTCAAACAAAGGGGCAATCGGTGCCCCACAGGTTGCAAACTCTCCTGCTGTCTCCTTTCACAATTTCACATTATTGATTTTTGTATCAATTTTCAATAGCGATTTCGATCGCTTTCCATCCTTATTGCCCCTGACCACCCTTATTACCTCGGCCACCCTTATCACCCCAACCCACACCTTATTTCACCACGTTGCGGCGCGCAACACGACCCCGCCTTACAGCTGAAAACACAACAATTTCAAACAGCAGATAAGGTACTACACACAATTTCAACAAGTTAAAATAAGTAACTTACACATTGGTTCATGTTCTCAATTTCTTCTCAATTCAATATCACAACCATGTTACAATATTTCCACAATTCAAGTGTTTCATCTCTTTCCACAATAAACCAATTCTCAAGTGTTTCGTTTGTTTTCCACAAGGTGCCATATAGGCCATCATAGTCATTATTCACAATTCTTTTTCCAATTTAAACTCTCATTTTACATCACTCATAGCTCAACAACAAACTTTGAATATCCAACAACAACATCAAGAATTTCACACAATTTGTCAATTTAACACGAAACAAACAAACTTCACACATATAGGCGATTTCACAAGAATCAAAATTAGCCATACATACTTGGTGATGATTTTTCCTCCTACTTTATGCTTACCCAAGATGTCCTACTCTTGCCAACCTTGTTCTTGAAGACTCTTACTTCTACTCACTTCTTTTTACTAGAAATCAAGTTCAATAATCATGCATGAGTGTAAAAATTCTATTTTTAAAAGCTATTATATGAAAACCTCTCTTTACCCAATGAAAACTGAAAATCAAAGAAAATAGTTAGGGTTTTTACCTTGAAAAGATTGGGGATGTTGAATCTTTGCCCTAGAATCCTTGGAATTAAGTAGTTGGAACAATCTTTGAAGATGAAGAACTTCTCTCTCTAAAAACCCTCTCTTCTCTCTCTAATTTTTGGTGAGATGATATGATAAAATGAAGAAGAAAGGTGTTATATTAAAGAAGAGATCGGGTCAAAATGTTACAAAAATCTGGGCCGGGGTCAATTATGCGGTGCACTATGCGACCGCAGAATCCACATGCGGTCCGCAGAGTGACCGCAAAAATGGCCTCAAAGTTATGCAGGTTCTGTTAAGGAATGCGGTCACTATGCGGACCGCATGTTGATTCTGCGGTCGCAAAAGTGCATCGCAGATTTGACATGCGATCGCATATCGACCGCACTTTTGACACGATTTTGGGCAACTCTCTGGAACGTTTTGCGGCAAGAATGCGGTCCGCATGTCAGGTTTGCGGTCGCATTCTTGACCGCATATTTGACATTTTTCGGAAAAATTAATTCTCTACATTTTTGAAACTTAAATCACTACCAGGGGTCCGAACCGCGGCGAGCAAGCTCGCCGCGAAGGATTCTACGCATTCCTAACACATTATTCGGACCATGACACCACAGCTACTAGGTTTTATGCACAAAAATTTTACGGGGCCTTACATCCTCCCCCCCTTAAGATCATTCGTCCTCGAATGAGGATTTTGAAATAAATGAGTTGGTTTTGAAAGACATGATATGCAACCATCAAAATTTTGACTAACTCTTATATTTTAGAAAAATTTCGCCGGAGTTTCCTTTGTATTATGGGCATATCCACCTGTCAGAGGGCCCCCGAAACACATTACCAAACAACAATATACAACTACAACACTTTTCACAACTTGTATACACTTTCCTTTTCACAACTGGTATACACTTTCTTACCTCAATGAATGCACATAAACTAGTCACTTCGATGAATTCTTACCTTATTAAACCAATTTAACACCATGTACACTCAACAAACCATTACCAATCTACACTTACTATTAGTCGTTTATTTAATACACGAATCTTTCTAAGGCTTCCATTTGTCAAGAAAGGCTCAAATGACCCAATGCGACAACACATTAAATTCATTACAAAATGAAGGGGACTTTAATAATACGAAGAGGGAAACAACTTAGACAAGATGACAGTTACTAAGAGTAGGAGGGTCACCTAATTTCTTCTAGGCTTGATCGAACAAATGGGGGTACTTTTCCTTCATCTCTTTTTCCGCTTCCCATGTGGCCTCCTCAACTTGTTGACTTCGCCACAATACTTTAACAGAGAGGCAACTTCCTTATTTCTCAACTTACGGACTTGCCTATCAAGAATGGCAACTGGAACTTCTTCATATGACAAATTTTCATTAACCTCTATAGCTTCGACTGGCATGATGGTGGATGGATCTCCAATCACTTTCTTCAACATGGACACATGGAATGCCGGATGCACTGATGACATCTCAGGAGGCAACTCTAGCCTATAAGCAACTTGACCAATCCTTTGAACGATCCGATATGGCCCGACATACCTAGGACTCAATTTCCCTTTCTTTCCGAATCGCATGACTCCCTTAATAGGAGATACCCTCAAGAACACCCAATCATCGACTTGAAACTCCAAATCCCTTCGATGAACGTCTGCATAGGACTTTTGATGACTCTGTGCTGTTTTCATTCTCTCCTGAATAACTTTGACCTTTTCCATAGCTTCGTACACCATATCTGGCCCTAGCAATTCCGCTTCACCTACCTCAAACCACCCGATTGGCGATCTACATCTTCTCCCGTACAATGCCTCAAACGGGGCCATTTGAATGCTAGCATGATAGCTGTTATTGTAAGCAAATTCTATCAGTGGCAAGTGTTCATCCCAATTACCTTTAAAATCTAAGACACAAGCCCGCAACATATCTTCGAGCGTCTGAATGGTCCGCTCGGCCTGTCCATCGGTCTGTGGATGGAAAGCTGTGCTGAGATTCACCCGAGTTCCCAAACCTTGCTGAAACTTCTTCCAAAAGTTAGCGGTGAACTGAGCCCCGCGATCTGAGATGATAGAAAGTGGAGTGCCATGAAGTTTTACTATCTCCTTGATGTACAATCTTGCATATTGCTCCGCGGTATCGGTGGACTTGACAGGCAGGAAGTGAGCTGATTTGGTGAGTCGATCTACTATCACCCATATTGAATCGAACTTACGCTGAGTGCGAGGTAACCCCACCACGAAATCCATATTGATCATCTCCCATTTCCACCTTGGTATTTCTATAAGTTGAGTTAATCCACCAGGCCGTTGATGCTCGGCCTTCACTTGTTGACAGTTCGGACATTTAGCTACAAAGCCTGCTTCCACATCCCTTTTCATACCGTTCCACCAATAAATCTCCTTGAGATCGTGATACATTTTCGTTGAACCAGGGTGCACAGAATAACTGGAAGTATGAGCCTCTGCCATCACTCTTTCCCGAAGCTCGTCCACATCCGGAACACATAGCCTATCTTGACACCGCAATACACCATCTTCACTGCTGAGTACAAATGCTGAGGTCTTGTTATTCATGACTGCTTCTTTCACCCGAACCAATGCTGGATCCATGAACTGTTTTTCCTTGATTTCCGTGACCAATGATGATTCTGCTCCATTATGCACCAAGATATCCCCCTCGGCTGATGCCGAGATACGAACCCCCAAACTGGCTAATTGGTAAACCTCTCGAGCCAGGGGTCTCCGATCCACACCCAAATGAGCCAAACTACCCATGGATTTCCGACTAAGAGCGTCAGCTACCACATTTGCCTTCCCTGGATGGTACAATATGTCCATATCATAGTCCTTGAGTAGTTCTAACCACCGCCGCTGTCTCAGATTCAGCTCTTTCTGCTTGAACAAATACTGGAGGCTCTTGTGGTCCGAAAACACATCTACATGAACCCCATAAAGATAGTGTCGCCATATTTTCAAGGCAAACACAACAGCTGCAAGCTCCAAATCATGCGTCGGATAATTCTTCTCATGGTTCTTGAGTTGCATGGAAGCATAAGCTATGACCTTTCCGCGTTGCATCAATACACATCCCAAACCAACTCTGGAGGCATCACAATAAACCACAAATCCCTCTGTGCCTTCTGGCAAGGCCAATACTGGTGCCGAGGTTAATCTTGACTTCAGTTCTTGGAAACTTTTCTCACATGCTTCGGACCACTGGAACTTAACTGCTTTCTGCGTCAACTTAGTCAATGGGGAGGCGAGGGTTGAGAATCCCTCTACAAACCTCCGATAGTACCCTGCCAGACCCAAAAAGCTGCGAATCTCTGTCGGGGTCGTGGGTCTAGGCCAATCTTTCACTGCCGCAATCTTCTGAGGATCCACCATAATTCCCTCTCTGGAAATAACATGCCCTAGAAAAGCTACGGACTCCAACCAAAACTCACATTTTGAGAACTTGGCATACAATTGATGCTGAAGAAGGGTCTGCAATGCTGCTCTGAGGTGAACGGCATGATCTTCCCTGCTCCGAGAGTAGATGAGAATATCGTCAATGAATACAATCACAAAGGAATCTAGGAATGGCTTGAAAACCCGATTCATAAGGTCCATGAAAGCTACTGGGGCATTGGTTAGCCCAAAAGACATGACCAAAAACTCAGTGACCATAACGAGTTCTGAAGGCGGTCTTTGGAATATCCTGCTCCCTGATTTTTAACTGGTGGTACCCGGACCGTAAATCAATCTTTGAGAAGAACTTCGCTCCCTGCAATTGGTCAAACAGATCATCCACTCGAGGCAAAGGATATTTATTCTTGATGGTGACTTTGTTGAGCTACCGATAATCAATACACATTCGAAGTGACCCATCTTTCTTTCTGACAAAGAGAACCGGAGCACCCCACGGCGACACACTCGGTCGTATGAACCCTTTCTCTAATAAATCCCTCAGTTGCTCCTTTAACTCCCTTAACTCTGCTAGCGCCATTCTGTATGGTGGAATGGATATTGGCTGAGTATCCGGCATTACATCGATCCCGAAATCAATCTCCCTATCCGGCGGGATGCCTGGAAGCTCATCTGGAAACACTTCAGGAAATTCATTCACAATTGGCACGGACTCGAGGGTAGGCACCTCCGAGGTGGTGTCCGTTACCCGAACCAGGTGATAGATACACCCTTTCTTAATCATCTTCGAAGCCTTAAGGTAGGAAATAAACCTACCCCTTGTCACTACACCGTTTCCTCTCCATTCAATAACTGGCTCGTTAGGGAACTCGAGCCTCATAACTCTCGTTCGACAGTCAAGTTTGGCAAAGCACGAATAGAGCCAATCCATCCCCATAATTACATCAAAATCTACCATCCCAAGCTCAATAAGATCGGTCGTGGTATCACGACCACCCATCGTAACAACACAATTCCTATAGACTCGTGAGGCTGTAATAGAATCACCAATAGGAGTCGACACAGAGAACGGCTCATGAAGCTGTTTGGGTTCTATCCCAAAACTTGAAGCAATGAATGGAGTAACATAAGACAAGGAGGACCCTGGATCAATAAGGGCATAGCAGTCAATAGTCTGAACAGACATGATACCTGTAACAACATCTGGAGAAGCCTCGGCATTTTGGCGGCCACTCAATGCATAGAATCGGCTAGGTCCACCCCTACCCTGAGCTCCACCCCTAGCTGCACCACGCCCTGCTGCTGCTGGAGTACGCGCTGATGATGTAGCAGCTGAAGATCCGGATGACTGAGCAGGTCCCCTACCTATACCCTGACGGGGTGCACGGCAGTCCCGCTGAATGTGACCTCTCACCCCGCACCCGAAGCACACTGGAAGGTCAAGGTAGCAAGTTTTCGTATGAAATCTCCCACACTTGGGGCATGTAGGTCTCCCCTGCTGCTGGGATCTCACCCCAGGATGACCAGACTGATGAGACCTCCTGCTGCCAGGTCTCGAGTAACTGCCCTGCTGATGACTGTGCATGGATGGCAGTGCACTCGCAGAAGACTGAGCATATGACTGGGATTGCCCTGATGACCCTTTACCTAGAAGTGATCTCCCCGAACGACCCGTTGACCGGGCCCTGTTGCTATTTTCTCTTTCTGCACGAATCTTCAATTTCCTGGCCTCTGTGGCCTGAGCAAACCCCACAATCCTCCCATAGTTCATGTCTGAGTGCAAAGCTGCTGTGGCGGCCTCATTCACCACCAAAGGGCTAAGGCCCTGAACAAACCGTCGAACCCGGGCATCCATGGTCGACACTAAATGAGGAGCGTATTTGGACAACCTTACGAACTCCATGTGATACTCCCAAACACTCATACTGCCCTGTTTGAGAACCTCGAACTCAGTGGCACGGGCTGCCATTGCCTCCGCAGGTAAGAAGTGGTCCATAAATGCATCTATGAACTCATCCCATCTGGCCGGAGAGCTCCCTTCCTCACGGGAATCCTCCCACATTTCGAACCATGAACGTGCCGCTCTCCTTCAGCCTGTAAGAGGCCAACTCTACCCCCTCTATATCTGTAGCCTTCATCACTATGAGGGTCTTGTATATCTCATCAAGGAATTCCTGTGGGTCAGCCTCTGGATCGGTACCTGAAAATTCTGGAGGGGCCAATCGCAAGAACTGGTTGATTCTGGAGCCAAAGGAATCTCCCCGTCCGCTGGAGGATGCAGGGGCATCATGGGATCTCTGGGCCTGGGCGGCCACTAACTGTGTTAACATATGGATGGCTCCCCTAAGTTCTTCATTAGAGATACCAGAGCCCGAAGCGGGAACTGTATCCGAGTCAGGAACACCGGCAGGAGGAATGGTGGCATCCTCTGCCGCGGCTGGAATAGGGACACTTGGGTTTTGAACAGATGGGCCAGGCAAATTCGGGACTGGTGGGTCATTCTCTCCCACGGCATCGGGTACATGATTAACAGCTGCACTTGGGTCGGCATTGGCCCTAAGGCCGAGTCTAGCCTTCTTCTTAGGTGCCATATTCTGAAAATTTGGGAACAAGGCACGAATTAGACACGGATATCTCCACATTGCACTTTACCGCACGATATAGATTATCAAAGAAGTAGGTAAATTCCTAAATGCCCGTGTAGCCCCTACTTATATGATGTGGTCGACAACACACCTATAAGAAGGGCACTACTAGACACGGCTCCGAGACATCCTAGGACACTTTAAAACCTTAAGCTCTGATACCAAGTTTGTCACGCCCCAAATTGAGGGACATGACCGGCGCCTGATCGGGTTGCCCCAGTCAAGCGGACCTGGGTGCCTTTCATTCCCACGCGTTACCCCTGTGTTGACTGTTTCTCATTAACCAAATATATTACTAATCATAAATGATTTCACATTAAACAAATAAAACGATACGAGTGATTCATTAACAAGATTTCAATTTTTACAACGCCCGACATAACACAATATATATATACATAAGACTGGAGTCCCACAGTTTACATGTCTACAGAGCCTCTAGGATACAAAAAGGGGAATACAATACTTGCCGGTAACAAGGCTCCGGCTATACCTTACAAAACCAAAATGAAATCTAAACAAAAGTGGCATGAACCACACAGGGCCCCAAGGAAGAAAGGGGCTCACCAAAACGGGCAGTGGAAGGAGAAGGATACTACTGCCGATGAGCTGAAGTGCCTGCTACCGATCCACCTACAATCATAACACGAATGTAGCGCCCCCGGCAAAAGGGACGTCAGTACACTTGAATTGTACTGGTATGTATGGACAAACTTTGTCCCAAGTAAACTCAAGCCATCAAATTACATCAACAATTAATTAAGCCAGCCAACCATGTTTCCACATTTTCCTTATTTCAAATAATTCTCAACACAAAGCACTTTCTACAATCAACCAATTTAACAATAACCAACCAATCACGTAAAGCACAAGTAGTCAAACAAAGGGGAAATCAGTGCCCCACAGGTTGCAAACTCTCCTGCTGTCTCCTCTCACAATTTCACATTATTGATTTTTGTATCAATTTTCAATAGCGATTTCGATCGCTTTCCATCCTTATTGCCCCTGACCACCCTTATTACCTCGGCCACCCTTATCACCTCAACCCACACCTTATTTCACCACGTTGCGGCGCGCAACACGACCCCGCCTTACAGTTGAAAACACAACAATTTCAAACAGCAGATAAGGTACTACACACAATTTCAACAAGTTAAAATAAGTAACTTACACATTGGTTCATGTTCTCAATTTCTTCTCAATTCAATATCACAACCATGTTACAATATTTCCACAATTCAAGTGTTTCATCTCTTTCCACAATAAACCAATTCTCAAGTGTTTCGTTTGTTTTCCACAAGGTGCCATATAGGCCATCATAGTCATTATTCACAATTCTTTTGCCAATTTAAACTCTCATTTTACATCACTCATAGCTCAACAACAAACTTTGAATATCCAACAACAACATCAAGAATTTCACACAATTTGTCAATTTAACACGAAACAAACAAACTTCACACATATAGGCGATTTCACAAGAATCAAAATTAGCCATACATACCTGGTGATGATTTTTCCTCCTACTTTATGCTTACCCAAGATATCCTACTCTTGCCAACCTTGTTCTTGAAGACTCTTACTTCTACTCACTTCTTTTTACTAGAAATCAAGTTCAATAATCATGCATGAGTGTAAAAATTCTATTTTTAAAAGCTATTATATGAAAACCTCTCTTTACCCAATGAAAACTGAAAATCAAAGAAAATAGTTAGGGTTTTTACCTTGAAAAGATTGGGGATATTGAATCTTTGCCCTAGAATCCTTGGAATTAAGTAGTTGGAACAATCTTTGAAGATGAAGAACTTCTCTCTCTAAAAACCCTCTCTTCTCTCTCTAATTTTTGGTGAGATGATATGATAAAATGAAAGAAGAAAGGTGTTATATTAAAGAAGAGATCGGGTCAAAATGTTACAAAAATCTGGGCCGGGGTCAATTATGCGGTGCACTATGCGACCGCAGAATCAACATGCGGTCCGCATAGTGACCGCAGAATTGCCCTAAATTTTACACAGGTTCTGTTAAGGAATGCGGTCACTATGCGGACCGCATGTTGATTCTACGGTCGCAAAGTGCACCGCAGATTTGACATGCGATCGCATATCGACCGCACTTTTGACACGATTTTTGGGAAACTCTCTGGAACGTTTTGCGGCAAGAATGCGGTCCGCATGTCAGGTTTGCGGTCGCATTCTTGACCGCATATTTGACATTTTTCGGAAAAATTAATTCTCTACATTTTTGAAACTTAAATCACTACCAAGGGTCCGAACCGCGGCGAGCAAGCTCGCCGCGAAGGATTCTACGCATTCCTAACACATTATTCGGACCATGACACCACAGCTACTAGGTTTTATGCACAAAAATTTTACGGGGCCTTACAAGTTCAGCCCGTAGTGGCCACTTAGACAAACACTACAGCTCAGGCCGGAGATGGAGCGGCCATGACTTCTGATGCTCTATGGAGACTTGATCGGTTCTCCAAGCTTTTTACCACCACTTTCAGCGGTGCTCCTTCGGAGGACCCTCATGACTTCTTATTCAGTTGCCATGAGATTCTCAGGACTTTGGGAATAGTGGAATCAACGGGGTTGATTTTTGCACTTTCAGGCTTGCAGGATGTGCCAAGACTTGGTGGAGGGATTTCTGTTTGACTCGGCCAGCAGGGTCCCCAGCTCTAATATGGGACCGATTTGCAGAGTTGTTTTTGGAGAAGTTTCTCCCTGTTACTCAGCGGGAGGCACTTCAGAGGCAGTTTGAGCGCCTCAAGCAGAGTTCTGTAACGTTTACCCAGTACGAGACGAGGTTCGTGGATCTGGCACGTCATGAGATTGTGATACTCCCCTCGGATCGGGAGAGGGTCCGCATGTTTATTGATGGGTTAATCTTGCCGATCCGACTTTAGATGGCTATGGGAGTTGAGAGTGACATATCTTTTCAGGAGGCGGCTAATGCGGCCCGCAGAGTTGAGATGGCTCTTGCTCGGGGAGGTAGTCATGCTTCAGACAAGAGGCCTCGTCATTCTGGCAGATTTAGTGGTGCCTCAACTACAAGAAAGTATGGAATTTGCAACAACATTTTAGCAACAATTAAAATATTGTTGGCTAAAATGGATAAATGACAACAACTCAATAAAATTGTTGCTATAGCATATATTTTTTGGCAACAAAATTTTCTTGTTGCCAAATATATTAATTTTGTTGCCATATTCTATGGTTTAGACAATAAACTTTAAAATTTTAAAAATAACAACAATGTTCTAGCAACAACTATTGTATTGTTGCCGAATTTTAATAAATGGCGACAACTAATTTTAGTTGTTGCAAAAAATAATACATTTAACATAATAAAGTAAAATTATAAATAAAATTGGTAATAATAAAGGATTTTTGTTGGCAATAAAATTGGCAACAATAAAGAATTTTTGTTGGCAATAAAATTATTTTGACATACGATGGCCTAAAACATTTTATTTTTCGCCAAAATCTAGCGGCAAATCTTTTTTCCTTTTAATTACTTTTTCCAGTTTTTTTAGCCCATCTCTAATAACCATTCTAGCTAGGGTTTTTATTATCAATTCTACTTGAAAGAGCGTCCTCTTCCCTGCTACTGCATCCCCTTCCCTGCTGTTGCGTCCTCTTTGTTGCTTCATTTCGCAGCTGATCGAAGAAGAACAAGTAAAAATTCAATCTTTAATTGCTTTACCCAATTATATTTTGTATCATCGATGGTTAATTTTGTATCACTCTCATCAATTTGAATTCTAAAGAGGTTGAATATAATGGTCCAAAACAATCTTTACGAGCACGCTCTCATCAATTTGAATATTAAAGAGGTTGAATATAATGGTCCAAAATATTCTTGCCAAAAGAATCTTGTATCACAAACCTGAAAATTGGGGAAGTCACTCTTGATTACCGCGTCAAATTGGCTGAGGAATTTATTAAACCCATCGTCACCATCGAGAACAGGAAAGGATACAACTTTATCCAGGGAAAGAGGTTAGACGTTCTTTCTACAACAACCTTAACAAATCTAGCCCAATTTGTAGCCCTTTAACAAGCAACCCAAACACTTTAACCTGTAGTAACAAGAAGAAAACCTTGAGTGAAACAGAGGTTGTATACTACATCAATAGAGCTGAAAGGTCATACCCAGGGGCTGAACCAGAAAATTCTTCATGGAGGACAAAAGTACTATGAAATGAGTCATGCAAAAGCACGTACGTCCAACAGAAATAAACATTCGTTATAAATAAGCATACGAATTTTTGAATTTCTAATATTAAAAAGAGAAGTATGCAATTAGATGCCTACCTACATCATTGGACTTGCAAACAAAAATTCAGGTAATGTTCAAAGAAGAAATAGTTAGAGCAACTTCATTATTAGCTTACGTATGTAGAGCAAGAAGAAAGAAAAAGTAAAAATGAAAATGAAGACACTTGCTGTAGTCCATAATTTTGTCATTATCTATTACTACCCAAGGTTGTGGTAGGACACTTAATAGTTTGTGTAATTTTGATAATTTTACTTGCAAGAATAAAAGGCAAATGCATCTAATTCCATTATTCTGCTTTGTTGATGAGGCACCTGAACAGAGTGCTCTTTTTGGTTTTTTCCCTTCTCCTACAACATATAGGACATAAGTTTTCTACATCCTAATTCTCTTTGTTTGTTTAGTTAAATTCATGAGCATGTATCATGTTTTCCAAGACTTAAAGACTTAAAGTACTAGCTAAAGGAAATACTAAAACTGAAGCAAAGATTCGATAGGGAAATGAATTACTAATTGTCAAAATGAAGTTGAATCTCTGAAATTTGGGTAAGCTACATAAGGTAGTATTATGGTTGAAGTATGTCAACAATGTACCAAGTTAGAAAATGTCATGTTAAATGAGACAAGGTGGAGTATTAGAAAAAATACGATTGAAATATTGAGTGCTTGATTCTAACAATAAATTCAATAATGATTCAATATAGTTTCGACATAACGTTGGATGCGTCTGCAGTATTGTCTTAGGAATGAGAAGCGAAATTCTTTAGAATATTTCTTTTATCTATGCCAGAAAAGGATTTGCAATGTTTTCTCCTCTAACTCTTAATACTACAGAAATAAACTTTGCATAGGTTTTTCTTTAATTGTTGTCTAGTTTTTGTTCCTTTTTTTTCAATTCATATAAGTACTGTAAATGTACTCCTACCTTGTTGCCAACGGCATTGCCAAAAAGCCAATTTTCAGTTCTGTCCAGTATGTATGCTTCATGTTGCTTCTGCATTTTTGCCTCCAGTTTCCAATCATTTTCCACCTATGAACATATGATTTTCTATCCCACTTTTCCTCTTTGTATATCCTTCTTGTTATGTATGCCAACCTTCTCCATTCCTTGTGCCTGCAGTCTTCCATATATTCCATTGCAAACTTGATGTTCATCATTAGAAAACTGTGCAGTAGCTTATATGTGCCCATAGTGACATATCTCTTCTTTAGATTTCAGTTGTGTTCTTCTTTGACTCTTGCTTCACTCCCTGTATTTGGTGCTTTGCTATTATGATGTCCAAGTTCCATAAGTTTTGACACTCCTCATTAGTATATTTCCCCATGCACTGTTCATGAACCCTATTGAGTCTGCATATTTGCTGATAAATTATGTGCCCCCTTTCCTGCATATTTGCTGTATTGTTGTGAATATGTAGAGCATACCATATCACCCACATTGCTTCCATTATTTGTCTTTGAATATCCTTGCATATCATAGAGGGCATGTACATCAGTGTGGTGCTCCAAACTTCAAAATGGCTTCCATTTTGGCCCTGTAGCATTATCTTAATATATTATAGTCTCTCAAAAACAAATCCTCTGAAGACATTATTTGCATATTCTAAAAAAATCAAATAATTCTCAATAATTTTGTAAAGAAAATATTGAAGGCCAAGTGGCTGAACAAGACAAACATAAGAAAGGTGTTCAATAACTTGGAAGATATGAATTGCACATCCTGCCCAAAACTATTTAGTTTATTTTCTTACTATAGTAGTAGCAACCAACAACAATTAGCTCTCAGATATAAACAAGGTTGCATATAAAAAAGGAGAATGTTTATGGCTCCTATTTAGTCTTTGTCTTCAGAACTGGAATGCCTTTTCAAGAAATGAGCAGGTTCAGTTATGTTGGTCTTTATCTAAAGAATAGTACCTCCATGAGAATCTGCAAATATTTTTTATGATCTCGGGTCTTTTGAATGTATAAGCCTGTGAGCATGCAGTAGATTTTTTACCTCATTCATTTATGTGGAGTTTTTCTTTCTTAGGCAGATCACTTTTATGTTATTGTATTTGTAGGTACTTTCAATACTAAGTGAAACTACTTTGTCTTCGTAACTTCCATTGGATGCATTGAGGCTCACTTTGTGAAATATGGAACCTTTACAATTTTACAACATAGACTCCAAAACCCGATATGTCTATTGTCTTATCTGTAGGATTCTTTTTAATCCTTTACCTTTGTTAAAACTTAAAAAATAGCATTTACCTTGTTCACTTATGTTACACAAGTTGTATTGATATTATTCAAAGCAACCAATTATCAAACTCAATGTAGAGAATGAGTAAGCGAAACAAAATCAATAAGGCAAATCAAGAAATGAATCATATTTGCGGCAGAAAATTATTCCAAGCAGTATCTTTTGAACAGGTAATGTATGTCTTTATTTTTATGAGTTATGGTTATTCTTGATTTAATAATATAATTTGATTTATTTTGGTAGAGAAATAAAAATACTCGAAAAGAACCAAACTTGCAGAAACTTTGGGAATTGACGCACATGAAGGACGGACATTGGGTTAATGATGCATCTGCTGAATTAAATGTACATTTGGCACTTATTTCTTTATTCCTATAATATGAGTTTTTAGAAACAAATATTGAAAGTAAATATTGTATAAATTTTTTGTAGGATAAGGTGAACAAATATATTGCTGAACAAATCCAAGAAATTGAAGAGGATACCGATTTGGACCCGATTGTTAATGCTACATTTGTGAAAGGTGTTGGAGAAATTTCAAGTTATTGTTGGGGTCAAGGATCAGGAGTGTAACGACCCGACTCGTCGTTATGGGAGTTATCATCCCGTTTTCTTCATTTAACACATCAATATACTTATTTATATGTGTTCGGAAAGTTAGAAGCAAACCGGAAGGAATTTTGATAGAAAAGAGGTCATATACCTCTTATTAAAAATGATAGTTTAGAAACGTCAACCGAATGTTGACCGATGAGTTAGATAACTCAGAATTGAATTCTGATGATTCGACTAGTTTTGGGGGATCATTTATGACCTAGGAGAGCAATCGGAATCGAATTCGGAGGTCCGGTGTAGTTTTAGGTTTGAATTGGCTAAGGTTGAATTTTGGCGAAATCCGAACGGTAGGTGAGATTTTGACCCGGTGCTCAGAATGGAAATCCGAGAGTTGCAGTAGTTCCGTTAGGTGATTTTGGATATGCGTGCAAAATTTCAGGTCATTCGGAGGTTTTTAGGTCGGGTTTTGGATCGAATGTTAGTTTCGAAAGTTTTGAAGAAACTTAGGCTTGAATCCGTGTGAAATGGGTGATTTTGATGTTTACGATGGTATTTTTATGTTATGAGCAAGTTTGAATGAGGTAATGTGATGTATTGGTGGCTTTGGTTGAGGTCCCGGGGGTCTTGGGATCATTTCGGATGGCCAACGGGCAAGTTTTGATCATAAAATTCTGCAGAAAAATTGCAGACAGATGTTACTCTATGCGATCGCATAGACAGGATTGCGATCGCATAGAAGAGCCTGGACGGTATGAGAAAATGTGCTATGCGATCGCATAGCAAGGGGTGCGATCGCATAGGCTTATCAGACTTCATAGTGCGATCGCATACCCAGTGTTGCGATCGCAGAGAAGAAAAATCGAGGCCTGGGAGTTTGTGCTATGCGATCGCATAGGTGTATTGCAATCGCATAGAAGGGAAAAATGGTAGAAAAATTTAACTCTATGCGATCGCATAGGGCCATTACGATCGCATAGAAGGAGGCGTCTAAGAAGAAACAGATTAATTAAAAACCAGTCGCGACCCTAATCAGTTTTTCACTAATTCCACTTCATTTAGAGAGGGTTTTGGGTGCTGTGAAGAGAGGAATCGATGGGGTAACAACGAAGGTAAGTTTCTTGACTCAAAAACACAATTATATGATAGAATTAACATCAAACTTCATGAATTTAGGTAGAAATTGTGAAGAATTATGGCCAAGGTTTTAAAAATGAATATTTTGCTTTTGAAAGGCCATTCGAACTCCGATTTCGATAAATTTTATGTGCACGGACTCGTGGCGAGATGAGGAACAAGATGATATAAATTTTTGAATTTTTTGAGCAGTGGGACCAGGGTTGGGTTTTACCAACTTAGTGCATTTATTCGTATTTCGTGTAAATTGAATTGGGTTATGTTTCTTTGACCCGTAATTGACATAATTGCTGTGGTCTGACTAGATTCTACACATGAGGCGTCAAATTCAAAAGGAAATGGCATCACGGACAAGTCTACGGCCGGCTAGAGGTGAGTAGTTTGTGTATATGGTAGCCTGAGGGTTCAAAACCCCGGCTTAGCACATTGTGATGCTAGTAGGGCGTGACTCGCACCCCGTGGCAGGTACGGGATTGATTGTGACTGGGGATTGAGACTTAGTTCATCCTGAATAGGAATAACATGATATATGTGATTGAAACACACTGTGTTTGATATATTTGTGGGCTGTAAGTCATGTTTGGGACCTTGTGCCGACCTGTAGTATCCCTAGGGGATAGTTATATATATATATATATGTGATAGCTCTATTTGCTTAATCACTGATCTTAGTCCTGGTTTGATATCACCATGATGAAATGCTAAGTCACTTATTTTTGGAAAATTAAATAAGGATCAAAGCATTTTTCATAATTTAATGAATTGGAACCTAGAATTAAATAAATTGAACAGTTGTATGACTCATATGCATGTTGTGGACTGAGGATGGATCGGGCTGCACGCCGCAGCAGTTGATATGAGGATCAGGCTGCACGCCGCAGCAGTTTGCGCTTGGGCTGTAGGAGCCCCTCTGGAGTCTGTACACATCCCCAGTGAGCGTCGTCTACGTTAAATGGATCGGGCTACACGCTGTAGCGGTCATGTGCATTGCATTGAATCTTTATCTGTTGAATTATCTGTGATAATTGTATTATACTATTGTTGCTAGTTCGTAGGAGGATCAGACTGTAGTTTAGCTTCATTATGTGGTATTCTGTGGATTTCTTACTTTCAGCTACTTGTATATATTTATTACTCACTGAGTACTTAGTACTCACCCCTACTCCCTGCACCTTTGTGTGAAGATTCAGGTACATAGGAGAGGTAGATGAGTACTCCAGCTTTCACAGATTCTTTTCGAGTTGCTGAGGTAGCTGCCGACGTTCGCAGAACCTAGCTTCCCATCTCTTTTCAGTTATTACTTTATATTCAGACTTGAGTATTTCATACAGTATTCTCTATTACTATTCGGTTTTGTTTAGAGGCTCTAGACTTGTGACTCCAGATCTTTGGGAGTGTTAGTTCATTTTCGCACTTCTCAGTATTTGTTCATATTATTATTATTGGAGTTTATTTGACTCATATATTCTTCTTGAGTTGTCCACTTGGGACTGATATTTACCTGTGAAAAATAATTGTTTGTCTGGCTGGCCTAGCTTAATTGTTGGGCGCCATCACGACCGGATTCGGGTCGTGACAAGTTGGTATCTGAGCCTAAGTTACTAGGACTCGCGAGTCATGAGCCGGTTTAGTAGGCTTTCGCGGATCGGTACGTAGACGTCCGTATCTATCCTCGGGAGGCTACAGAACTTTAGGAAAAACTTCACTTTTCTTGGATTCATATCGTGCGGTTTGTGTTATCGTGGAACTAAACTTTTTCCATATTCTATTCTCTCGCAGATGGCGAGAACACGTGCTAGCGGACGTGGCAGACATGGGGGACGACCACCATTGGCACCCAGAGGCCGTGGTCGTGGTAGAGGTAGGGCGGAAGTACCAGCACCTGCTGACCCACCATCTGACCAGACTCAGGGTCAGATCCCAGCACCGGTGGCCCAGGTTCATGATCAGGTTCCAACTGCAGGCATCCTAGCAGCTCAGGTTCATGCACCGACAGTGCACATTATGATACCGGGTCTTCAGGAGACCTTGGCCCAGATCTTATCAGTATGCACAGGATTGGCTCAGATCATTGCAGCCTCTACCGCAGCGTCTTCTTCACAGGCAGGGGGGGAATCAGACCCCCGTGGCTCGCACGCCCGAGCCGGTGGTACAGGGTGTTCAGGCACCTGGGGCAGCTCCAGTTCAACCAGTTACGCTTGTTGCACCAGCTCCTGCTCATGTGGTTCCGGTTATGCCCGACGATGAGCAGCATCGTTTGGAGAGTTTTGAGAGGATACAGCCTCCGGCATTTAGTGGTGCTGAGGGCGAGGACACCTAGTGTTTTCTTGATAAGTGTCAACGTATGCTTCGCACTGTGGGTATTCTGGAGTCCAACGGTGTTGCTTTCACCACCTTTCAGTTCACAGATCCAGCATTTCCGTGGTGGTAGGATTTTGAGAAGCGTAGGCCCGCTGGGGCAGCGCTCCTCACTTGGCAGCAGTGCTCCACGGTATTTTTGGAGAAGTGTGTGCCTCAGTCCCAGAGAGAGGAGTTGTGTCGTCGGTTTGAGTGGCTGAAGCAGGGGGATATGTCGGTAACTCAGTATGAGTTGAGATTCACATAGCTAGCCCGTCATGCCATGTGGATGATTCTGACGAACAAAGAAAGGATCAGGAGATTTATAGATGGTCTCATCTATCCCATCCGTATATTGATGACCAAAGAAAGGGCTTCGGCAGTTACCTTTGAGGAAGTGGTTGATGCGGCCCGTCAGATTGAGACAGATCGCAGCAGAGAGCGTGAGGAGAGGGAGGCTAAGAGGCCTCATAATACTGGTAGTTACAGTGGTGCTCCTTCTAGGGGCCAGCCTCAGCATAACAAGAGGTCGTTCTTTCAGGTCTCCTCAGTCAGGACGTGCAGAGTCCAGTGGAGCTTCTGCAGATCGTCGTCGTCAGGGCCATCAGGGTCATCAGGGTCAGCAAGGTCGTCAGTAGAGTCAAACTGCATTGAGTGCTCTTCCAGCTCAGAGCTCTGCTCCTGCTTCTTCAACTCAGGATTCATCTGCAGCGAGGGGTCCTCAGCAGCCCCTTCTTCCATCTTCAGGCCGTTATTTTGAGTGCGGTGATTTGGGCAATATCAGGAGAGAGTCTCCTCAGTGGCTTCGTAAGCGGTCTCAGCAGAGGGATCGGCCCTCGTCTTCTACTCATGTTTCTTCGGCACCAGCACAGTCGGCTAGGACTGGTGGCCAGGTATCCAGAGGTCGTCCTAGGGGCAAGGATCGTACTGGCGGTGGCCAGGCTCATTTCTATGCTCTTCCGGATAGGAAGGACACCAGTGCCTCAGATGCTGACATTTTAGGTATTAGCTCAGTCTACCACAGGGATGCTTCTGTCTTATTTGATCCCGAATCCACCTATTCCTATGTTTCTTCATATTTTGCACATCATTTGGGTATGACCCGTGGTATTATTGCCTTGCCCGTTCATGTGTCTACCCCGGTGGGTGATACTGTTGTTGTGGATCAGGTATATCGATTATATCTTATTACTATTGGGGGTCTAGAGACCCGAGTTGACTTGTTACTATTGGTCATGGTGGATTTTGATGTGATTCTAGGCATGGATTGGTTATCTCCTTACCATGCGATTCTGAACTGTCATGCCAAGATAGCCACACTAGCTATTCCAGGTAATCCGAGGATCGAGTGGTGTGGCTTGACTAATTATGTATCCGACAGGGTAATTTCCTATATGAAAACCCAACGAATGATTGGGAAGGGTTGTTTATCTTATTAGGCCTTCGTTAGAGATGTTGAGGCTGAGACACCCAGTCTTGATTGGGTCCCCATTGTGAGGGATTTCCCGGATGTATTTCCAGCAGACCTGCCAGGCATGCCGCCTAACAGGGATATTGACTTGGTGCCGGGCACTCAGCCCATTTCTATTCCTCCCTATCGCATGGCACCAGCTGAGTTACAAGAATTGAAAGAACAACTTCGCGAACTCTTAGATAAGGGGTTCATTCGCCCGAGTGTGTCACCCCGGGGTGCACCGGTATTGTTCATGAAGAAGAAAGATGGCACAATGACAATGTGCATTAATTACAGGTAGCTGAACAAGGTAACAGTGAAGAATAAGTACCCATTGCCTCATATTGAGGACTTGTTTGATCAGCTCTAGGGAGCTAGCGTATTCTCTAAGATTGATCTTCGATCGGGATATCATTAGTTGAATATTAGGGATTCAGACATTATAAAAACAACGCTCAGGACGAGATATGGGCACTATGAATTTCTGGTGATGTCTTTCGGGCTAACCAATGCCCCAGCTGCATTCATGCACTTGATGAACAGTGTATTTCGGCCGTACCTTGATTCATTTGTGATTGTGTTTATTGATGATATCCTGGTGTATTCACGCAGCTAGGAGGAGCACGCACAGCACTCGAGGGTGGTATTGCAGAGGTTGAGAGAAGAAAAGCTTTATGCAAAATTCTCTAAGTGTGAATTCTGGCTTGATACTGTGACTTTTCTGGGACATGTAGTGTCTAGTGATGGTATTCGGGTTGACCCACAGAAGGTTGAGGCGGTGCATAATTGGCCTAGACCTTCCTCAGCTATAGAGATCCGGAGTTTCCTCGGTTTGGCAGGTTATTACCGTCGGTTTGTTCAGGGTTTCTCATCTATTGCTTCACCTTTGACGAAGTTGACACAAAAGAATGTCTCATTTGTGTGGTCTGATGAATATGAGGAGAGCTTTCAGAAGCTCAAGGCGGCTTTGACCACAACTCCGGTACTTGTGTTGCCATTAGCTTCAGGGTCTTATACAGTGTATTGCGATGTTCTAGAGTTGGGATCAGTTGTGTATTGATGTAGGAGGGTAGAGTTATTGCATATGCTTCTCGTCAGCTAAAGCCCCATGAGAAAAACTACCCTGTTCACGACTTAGAGTTAGCTGCTATTGTTCATGCCTTGAAAATCTGGAGGCATTACTTGTATGGTGTATCTTGTGATGTATATACAGACCACCATAGCCTTCAACATTTGTTTAAGCAGAAAGATCTCAATTTGAGGCAGCGGAGATGGATTGAGTTGCTTAAAGACTATGATATTACCATTTTGTACCATCCCGGAAAGGCCAAGGTAGTGGCCGATGCATTGAGCTGGAAGGCTATTAGTATGGGCAGCTTGGCATACATTCCAGTTGGGGAGAGACCCCTTGCAGTTGACGTTCAGGCGTTAGCTAATCAGATGGTGAGGCTGGATATTTCTGAGCCCAGTCGGGTGATGGCTTGTGTGGTAGCTCGGTCTTCTCTATATGACCGTATTCGAGAGCGCCAGTATGATGATCCACGCTTACTTATCCTGATGGACAGAGTTCAGCATGATGATGCCAGAGATGTCACTATTGATAGTGATGGTGTGTTGCGAATGCAGGGCCGAATATGCGTGCCCAATGTTGATGGCCTTCGTGAGTTCATATTAGAGGAGGCCCACACCTCGCGGTATTCTATTCATCCAGGTGCCGCAAAGATGTATCAGGATTTGAGGCAGAATTATTCGTGGAGAAAGATGAAGAAAGATATTGTGAATCATGTGGCACGGTGCCTAAACTGTCAGCAGGTCAAGTATGAGCATCAGAGGCCTGGTGGTGTGTTCCAGCGTATTGATATTCCCGAGTGGAAGTGGGAAAGGATCACTATGGACTTTGTTAGTAGACTCTCTCGGACAGCGAGGAAGTTTGATTCAGTTTGGGTGGTTGTGGATAGGCTAACCAAGTTAGCTCACTTCATTCCAGTGTGTACTATATACTCCTCGGAGCGGCTGGCGGAGATATTCATCCGCGAGATTATGAGACTGCATGGAGTTCCCATTTCTATTACATCAGACAGAGGTACCCAGTTCACTTTTTAGTTCTGGAAGATATTTCAGCGAGAGTTGGGTTCAGAGGTAGAGCTGAGCACAACATTTTATCCACGGACGGATGGGTAGTCCGAGCATACTATTCAGATACTGGAGGACATGTTGTGTGCTTGTGTAATTGATTTTGGTGGTTCATGGGCTGATTACTTGCCTCATGCAGAGTTTTCTTATAATAATAGCTATTAGTCCAGCATTCAGATGGCCCCGTACGAAGCTTTATATTGGAGGTGGTGTAGATCTCCAGTCGGTTGGTTTGAGCCCGGCGAGGCTAGATTGTTGGGGACAGGGTTAGTTCAGGATGCCTTAGACAAGGTAAACGTGATTCAGGAGAGACTTTGCACAGCTCAGTCGCGTCAGAAGAGTTATGCAGACCGGAAGGTCCGTGATGTGTCTTATTCAGTAGGTGAGAAGGTGTTGTTGAAGGTTTCGCCTATGAAGGGCGTTATGAGGTTTGGAAAGAAAGGAAAGTTGAGCCCAAGGTTCATTGGACCTTTTGAGGTGCTTAGGAAAGTTGGAGAGGTGGCCTATATGCTTGCTTCGCCACCCAGCCTGTCGGGAGTTCACCCTGTATTCCATGTATCTATGCTCCGGAAGTATGTTGGAGACCCGTCACATGTGTTAGACTTCAGCACGATACAGTTAGATGAGGACTTGACCTATGATATGGAGCCGGTAGCCATTTTGGGTCGACAGGTTCGTAAACTAAGATCTAAGGACATCGCTTCAGTGAAAATACAGTGGAGAGGTCGTCCCATGGAGGAAGCAACTTGGGAGACCGAACAGGAGATGTGGAACAAATATCCATACTTATTTGAGACTCCAGGTATGTTTCTTAACCCGCTCGCAGACGAGCGTTTGTTTTGGGGACAATGTAATGACCCAATTCGTCGTTACGGGAGTTATCGTCCCATTTTCTTCATTTAACACTTCAATATACTTATTTATATGTGTTCAAAAAGTTAGAAGCAAATCGTAAGAAATTTGGATAGAAAAGAGGTCCTATACCTCTTATTGAAAATGATAGTTTGGAAAAGTCAACCGAATGTTTACCGATGAGTTAGATAACTTGGAATTGAATTTTGATGATTCGACTAATTTCGGGGGATCATTTATGACCTAGGAGAGCAATCGCAATAGAATTCGGAGGTCCGGTGTAGTTTTAGGCTTGAATTGGATAAGGTTGAATTTTGGCGAAATCCGAATGGTAGGTGAGATTTTGATCTGGGGCTCGGAATGGAATTCCAAGAGTTGCAGTAGCTCCGTTAGGTGATTTTGGATATGCGTACAAAATTTCAGGTCATTCGGAGGTGTTTAGGTCGGGTTTTGGATCGAATGTTAGTTTTGGAAGTTTTGAAGAAACTTAGGCTTGAATCCGTGTAAAATGGGAGATTTTGATGTTTACGATGGTGTTTTTATGTTACGAGCAAGTTTGAATGAGGTAATGTGATGTATTGGTGGCTTTGGTTGAGGTCCCGGGGGTCTCGGGATCATTTCGGATGGCCAACGGGCAAGTTTTGATCATAAAAATTCTGCAAAAAAATTGCAGACAGATGTTACTCTATGCGTTCGCATAGACAAGATTGCGATTGCATAGAAGAGCCTGGAGGGTGTGAGAAAATGTTCTATTCAATCGCATAGCAAGGGGTGTGATCGCATTGGCTTATCAGACTGCACAGTGCGATCGTATACCCAGTGTTGCGATCGCAGAGAAGAAAAATTGAGGCCTAGGAGTTTGTGCTATGTGATCGCATAGGTGTATTGCGATCGCATAGAAGGGAAATGACAAAAAAATTTAACTCTATGTGATCGCATAGGGCCATTGCGATCGCATAGAAGGAGGCGTCTGAGCAGAAACAGATTAATTAAAAACCAGTCGCGACCCTAATCATTTTTTCACTAATTCCACTTCGTTTAAAGAGGGTTTTGGGTGCTATGAAGAGAGGAATCGACGGGGTAACAACGGAGGTAAGTTTTGACTCAAAAACACAATTATATGATATAATTAACATCAAACTTCATTAATTTGGGTAGAAATTGTGAGGAATTAGGCCTAGGTTTTGAAAACGAAAATTTGACTTTTGAAAGGCCATTCGAACTCCGATTTCGATAAATTTTATATGCACGGACTCATGGCGAGACGAGGAACGCGTTGGTATAAATTTAGGAATTTTTCGAATAGCGAGCTCGGGGTCGAGTTTTACCAACTTAGTGCATTTATGCGTATTTTGTGTAAATTGAATTGGGTTATGTTTCTTTGACCCGTAATTGACATAATTGCTGTGGTTTGACTAGATTTTATACACAAGGCGTGAAATTCAAAAGGAAAAGGCGTCGCGGACGAGTCTATGGCCGTCTAGAGGTGAGTAGTTTGTGTATATGGTTGCCTGAGGGTTCGAAACCCCGACTTAGCACATTGTGACGCTAGTAGGGCCTGGCTCGCACCCCATGGAAGGTGCGGGATTGATTGTGACTGGGGATTGAGACTTAGTCCATCCTGAATAAGAATAACATGATATATGTGATTGAAACACACTGTGTTTGATATATTTGTGGTATGTAAGCCATGTTTGGGGCCTTGTGCCGACCTGTAGCATCCCTAGAGACAGTTATATATGTGATAGCTCTATTGCTTAAATACTGATCTCAGTCCTGGTTTGATATCACCATGTTGAAATATAAGTCACATGTTTTTGGAAAATTAAATAAGGATTGATAATAGGTGAATTTGACTATAATTATGCCCTAAATAATCACACTTTGTTGCTGAATTAATATTGTTTATGATGACAAAATGCTTTTATTAGTGTTTATTGGTGTGTTATAGGTACACATGAGCCATTGGAGACTAAAAGAGCTATTTTGAAGTCATAAGATGGTAAAAAGGCCAAGTGAAGAGTTGAAGTGAAGTTGGCATGAAAAATTGAAGAAGAGATTCCGGAACACTGTTCATTCGCGGTTCACTCCCGACCGCGAATGATCCGCGGAAAAACAAGCTCGCAGAACATTTGGAGAGGCGTTCACTGTTCGCGGTTCGCTTGCGGCCACGAACGAACCGCGGAAGCTGCCGCAGTATTTAAGAATGTTTTTGTAAAAACTCAATTTTTAAGACCTAAACCCTCTATATAAGCCCAAATTTCGCCCAAGAGAGGCAAGCATTGTATTATTACCTTCTTTTGCAAGATTATTAGTAAGAGAGAACTCTCTCAACTTATTTATTTCTTTTATATTCATTGTTTGATTATGAATTCAATTATTATTCTTGTTTCTTTGATCATGAGTAGCTAATTCCTTATCTAAGGTTTTGATGGAACCTATTGGGTGATGAACTTCTAGTTTATGTGATTACAGAATTGTTAGCTAGATTTCTATTTGTACAACTTTATTCTTGTTGTAGTTAATTGGTAGAGCTCCCGATTAGCTGTGCCTATTTAGTGTGCATAACTTGAAAAAGAGTGCATATTTAGGTATATTGTTGAACAACACCACACCTAGGTTATTGGAGGAATCTATAACTTTAGGCGTAAAGGTGGGATTAGGAATAACGAAGCCTTGGGTACAATCTAAAGTGAACTATTTAAATTAAAGCTAGCTAGGGTAGCTCGGGAGAGTGCACTAGTAAATTATTATAGTTGCTCGGGAGAGAATTACGGTAAAAATAGTGTTCATGATTGATAGAATATATTGACAATTTGTATGAGCATAAACAGAAGGGATTCCATCAATAGGTAAAATCAATACCTTAGTCTTTCTCCATATTATTTACCTAATATTCAATTCTTTCTTTTAAGTCTTTTAATTCTTGCAAATGTTAGTTGTTATAAAATCTTCACAAAAATATATTCAAAGTTTGGGGACTTGCTTCAGAAGTGTTCTTGGGTTGTGAAAGTTGCAGTTGGGGTTAATTCTATGTGGGATTGATTCTGGACTTATTTGACCAGGTTATAGTGACTACGACCGTTGCTTGGACGTGAATCAATTTTGGCGCCATTGCCGGGGAATTAACGGAATTATCAATTGCCATTGACAGAACTACAAGATTCTTCTGTAGCCAGGTTCTTTCTACACTTTACATTGAAAATTTTGACAGTTGTTGAATTAGATACTCAGGTGCATGCCTAGAAAATCTGCAAGGACTGGAGAATTAATTGAAGGACTCTCAGACCCCGAGTAAACTTTCCGGGCACGTAACAGGGTAATCAAACAAATTCAGCAATCTCAGCAACCAATCAAACTAGATTTCGACATGGGTGACATGAACGACTGAAACCAGCAAGCTGGGTTGAACGTGCAAGAGGCGCAGGAGGCGCAGGAGGCGCAAGAAGGTGCACTATTTGACTAGGCACAACCAACAGCGGATAATTTGGCAACTGCCATCATCGTGCCAGCGATTCAAGCTGAGTCTTTCCAGATTACTAATATCATGTTACACTTGTTTCAAAACAAGGGTTTATTCTCTGGGTCTCAGGTTGAAGATCCATAACAGCACCTGAAGAACTTTCTCTCAATATGCAAGACACAAAGGCAACCGAATGTGACACCGGAAGCTATCAGACTATTGCTATTTCCGTTCTCAGTTACAGGGGCTACCCAAGTATGGCTAAACTCACTCCCCATAAACTTTATTGCAACTTGGGATGAGTTGGTCAAGCAATTCCACAACAAGTTTCATCCACCTAACAAGACAGCTCAGCAAATTGATGAGATTGCGAGCTTCAAGCAGAAACCAATGGAGACATTACATGAAACTTGGGGCTGATTCAAAGGTATGCTTGTTATGTGTCCTCACCATGGGATTCCTGAGCAGATGTTGGGTCAAAGGTTCTACGTGGGGCTTTCAGAGAGTATGAAGAATATTGTAGATGCTTCAGGCAGGTGGGGCTTTTCTGAGCAAGACTTGGAGAGAGGGCCAAAATTTGCTAGACAAGATGGCTCAAAATTTCGGGTGGACGACCAGGAATGCTCCTATCACTCCGGTGGTACACTCTGTACCTCTGAAACCGTCCAACGCTCTAGAGGATAACGTGGCAACTTTATTGACACAAATGAGCATCCTGACGAAGAAGGTGGAACAATCTGGGGTCAAGCAACAGGTTCACATTGTAGACACTACCAATGGTGGTTTATGCACATCTTGCATTAGCCAACGCATAGGTAATCCATGGGCTGCAGAACAAGAACATCATTACCAGCATGAAGACATGAACTATGTGGCTAATTGTGGAGGGTAGCTATAGGGTAACAAGAGTTGGGGTCAGCAGGCTCCACGGCAGTACAGGCCTCCTCAACTACAGTATAACGCAGAAGGTATGAGGCCACCAAACTACATGGCTCCATATCCTAGACCTCAGAATTTCAACAATCAGCAGCAGGGGTATCATCCACCTCCACCACAGCATGGGGGTAGACATGACGATGGGTTCGCAGAATTGAAAGCTATGATGCAGCATGTAATTGGGTCACATGCCAAAACCAATGAGAGGATAGATGTACATGATGCAGCTATTACAGGTGGGCCAGATTGCTATGTCACTTAACAATCATCCTCAAGGGACATTACCTGCAGATTCACAAATAAACCCAAAGGATCAAATCCTAAAGCAGCTGATGGTAGTCAATTTGAGAAGTGGAAGAAATCTTGATGCTGAGCAAGAAAGAGAGAGAAGCAATTTACAGGCAGAGACACTCACTCCAGTGCCCATTGAACTGGATGACTCCACCGGGTTGACAAAAGTTACAGTCTAGCCAGTAGCTGAAAATAAAGATGTGCAGCAGAGAACAGAGAAAGTAATTAAACAGGTAGAGCAGCAGGTTGAGTGTAAAGACCCAGCCGGTCGTTTTAGAAAATTACGCCCCGATCCCCAATTTAACTGTTCCCCTAAGTTCATTTCTACTACTGCGGTTTGCCGAGAGAGTCGGTTTTGAAATTTGGAGCATTTTGGGACACTTAGTCCCTAAATGAGAGCTTTAAAGTTAGAAAATGGCCGGTAGCCAGAACAGTATTAAGATGACCTCGGAACAGAAATCTGATGGTTCTATTAGCTCCGTTAGGTGATTTCGGGAATGGGAGCATGTTCGGAATGTATTTTCGAGGTCTGTAGTTCAATTAGGCTTAAAATGCCGAAGTTTGAAATTTTGGCGAATCCGAACGATAGGTGAGATTTTGATCCGGGGGTCAGAATGGAATTCCTACAATTTGTGTAGCTTCGTTATGTGATTTTGGATATGTCCGCAAATATTCAGGTCATTCGGACGTCGTTTGGTCGGGTTTTAGATCGAATGTGCAATTCGGGAAATTTTAAGAAATTTAGGCTTGAATTCGATGTGAATTTTGGGTTTTGATGTTGTTAGACGTGTTTTTATGATTGGAATAAGTTCGTATCATGTTTTGGAGTAGGGTGGTGGTTTTCGTTGGGATCCCGGGGGTCCAATCGGGCTAATTCATGCATTTTGGAAATGCTGTTAACTGCTGGTGTGTGTTGCAGACGAATGCTCTATGCGATCGCAATGGGCTGATGCGATCGCATAGAAGGTTTTGAAGAGGCCAAGTATTTGTTCTATGGGATCACAGGCAAGGATATGCAATCGTATAGTTTTGGAAGGATGTGCTCTACGATCGCGTACAGTCCTATGCGATCGCATAGTGTATAGAGAAGGGGGTCCCAGGCCCAGCTTTTGTCCTATGCGATCGCGGAGCAGGGTATGCGATCGCATAGAGTAGTTTGGCGAGGGTCAAAAATTTGTTCTATGCAATCGCAACAGTGTTCATGCGATTGCATAGAGTAAAAATGTCTGGCAGTTGATTTAAGTCCAGAACAGTCCAGTCGCGGGGCTCATTCGCAAAAACGCCATTTTTAAGCTCCAAGAAAGAAAATTGAAGGGGAAACGCTGGGATATCATCGGGAAATCATTGGGGGTATGTTTCCTGACCTTAATTCGTTTGTTTATCATGAAATCCTTGATTATTTCACTGAAAATGGGAGATTAAAGGTGGGTTTGAGCCTTAGGCATAAATTTTCAAAAAACCTCGATTTGAATGGGCAAACGGAGTCTGATTTCGATAAATTTTATATGCACGGACTCGTATTGAGATAAGGAACCCGAATATATAACTTTCATGATTTTTCGATAAGCGTACAGAAAGTCGGGTTTTGACAACTTGTGGGTTTTGGTGTATTTTGAGTTGTTTTGATTGGGTAATGCCCAATTGGCCTATTTTTATATAATTCTATTCATTTTTATCAGATACTACACCCGTAGAGGCCGACATTCGCGGCAAGAGAATTGTATCTTAGCGGTATTGTACTGGAGTCGAGGTAAGTGGCTTGTCTAACCTCGTGTGGGGGAACCTTCACCCCTAGGATATTATGTGATAGTTGAAAAGCCTTGTACGCGAGGTGCCGGGCGTGTACATGCGCTGGTTGTTGTAACTCACTTTACTTGAATTGTTCGATTAGTGATGTTCCTATTTTTAGTTGATTAACTTGTTACTTTTACCCGGTATTATTTAGAAAAGCATGATTAGCTAGGATTCAACATGTCTAATTGCCTAGCTGACTTACTTGGACTTCTTGATAAATTGTTGGCACCAATTTAGGTTAAGTTGTAGTTAAACATATTATATTCTCTCTGTGTGTTTTCTTTATATGAGGTGTTGGTGGACTGCAGGTTCAATTCCCGAAGATCCCAAGGCTGTGGGTTCGATTCCCAGAGACCCGGAGTGATATTGTATGTGGACTGCGGGTTCGATTCCCGGAAATCCTGATGTTATTGAGGTATGGACTGCGGGTTCGATTCCCGAAGATCCTGAGATACTGAGATATGGACTGCGGGTTTGATTCCCGGAGATCTCGATGTTATTGAGATATGGACTGCAGGTTCGATTCCCGGAGATCCTGAGCTATTGATATATTATTGAGATGTGGACTGCGGGTTCGATTCCCGGAGATCCTGAGATTTATTAAGACATGGTCTGCGAGTTCGATTCCCGGAGACCCAGGGGTACTATTAATGGGACTGTGGGTTCAATTCCCACAGGTCTTGGACTTATTAATTGAGTTTGTGACTTGTTGTTAGCTTAATTGTAGACGATTGCAGTAATTCATTTTATTGTTGTTCTTTCGGAATTATTATCATTTAAACTGCTTATTATTGTTATTATCATTATGTTATTGTTCTCTCGGTAGGGCCCTGACCTTCCTCGTCACTACTCCATCGAGGTTAGGCTTGGCACTTACTAAGTACCGTCGTGGTGTACTCATGCTACTCTTCTGCACACTTTTGTTGTGCAGATCCAGGTACATCAGGACAAGCTCATACTAGGTGATTCAACAGCACTTTGGGAGACCTCGAGGTATGATCTGCTAAATCCGCGGATCCGGAGGCCCTCCTTCTATTCTGATAGTAATTGTAGATGTTTTCCTTCCTTTCGTTGTTAGTTACTTTTTACACATAGAGCCACAGTTGTATACTCTCTTTTAGTCTATGTTGTCCGTGGGATTCTGGGTCTTGGTGGTGTTTTATACAGTGTGTTTGACGGGTGTATGTGCCAAGCGGCACGGATTATATTTCCTTTTTATATTATTTTTCCGCTATTTCTTATTTAACGTCCACAAACTTGTATATTCCGCAATGTGTTAGGCTTACCTAGTCGTGGGGACTAGGTGCCGTCATGACATGTCCACGATTGGTGAACTAGGGTCGTGACAAGTTGGTATTAGAGTTCTAGGTTCATAGGAGTCACGGGACACAGACCGGTTACTTAGAGTCTCGCTGATCGATACGGAGACGTCTGTATTTATCTACGAGGGGCTATGTAACCGTTTAGGAAACTCTTCATTTCTTTTGGATTCCTTGTCGTGCGACATTTTTGGCATCAAAAATCTAAACTACTGCTTTCTATTCTCTCACAGATGGTGAGGACACGAGCTACTCGCGACGATCAGGTACCCGCGCCCCCTGTTGCCGCCGTCAGAGGCCGGGGCCGAGGTAGAGGACGAGGACGCGCCCGAGGTGCAGCCACGGCACCCGCGCGCGCTGCCGCTGAGGTGCCACAGGTAGACCAGGTTGGAGCGCAGGCACCTGGTACACCGACTACAGCTGCTACTACTCCAGCACTACAGGAGACCCTGGCCCAGTTCATGAGTATGTATACCACTTTAGCTCAGGCAGGGTTGCTTCCTCTCACTGCAGCTAAATCCCAGGCCGGGGGAGGGGCCCAGACTCCCGCAGATGCTACACCTGAGCAGCAAGTTCCAGTAGGACGGGTTCCAGAGACTATGATTATGCCTCATGTTGCCCCAGCACAGCCCGGAGGAGGGCCAGCTGCCTCTGAGGATGAGCAGCGTAGATTGGAGCGGTTCAAAAAATATGACCCTCCAGTATTCAGTGGGTTGGCTTCAGATGATGCATTGGGTTTTCTGGAGGAGCGTCATCGTATTCTTCGTACTATGGGGATTGTGGAGACCAGCAGGGTTTCCTTCACTGCTTTTTGATTTTGTGGGGCCGCTTATGATTGGTGGCGCACGTATGAGTTGGATAGTCCGGAGGAGTCTGCTTCATTGACCTGGATGTAGTTTTCAGATCTGTTTTTGAGGGAGTTCGCTCCCCAGAGCCTCAGGTATTCTTAGCGCTCGGAGTTTGAACGATTATGATAGGGCTCCGTGTCAGTATCGGAGTATGCTATCAGTTTTACCCGTCTAGCCAGGCATGCACCGACTTTGGTAGCCACGGTCCGGGAGAGGGTACGAAGATTTATAGAGGGCTTGATTTTGCCGATCCGGTCCAATATGGCCAGAGAGTTGGAGACAGATATATCTTATCTGCAGACAGTGAGCATTTCCAGGAGGATTGAGAGTATGCTCCATAGAGAGCGGGGAGAGAGAGAGAGGCCAAGAGGTCTCGCGAGTCGGGCCATTTCTCTGGTGCCCGCACTTCAGCAGCCGGTCATTTTGGCAGGGGTTATTCCGGTCGACCAGTTTACTCAACATTACCAGCAGCCGGTAATACTCCAGCTCTTCCAGCACCTCAGGAGCCTTATTATGCTCCCCCAGTTTCCAGTGCACCTCCTGCGTGGGGTACCTCCAGAGATCAGACTAGTGGGGGTGAGGCCGGGCAGTCACAACCACCGCGTCCTCCCAGAGCTTGCTTTTAGTGCGGGGATACTTGCCATTTAGTTAGGGGGTGCCCCAGGCGTAGGAGGGGAGCACCTCATCAGTCTTCGCAGCTTCAACGTGGTTCTCAGAGTCAGCAGGCCATCATTCCAGCCCCAACTGCCACTCCACCTGCCCAGTCATCCAGGGGCGGGGGTCAGGGTTCCAGAGGCCGCCCTCGAGAGGGGGACAAGCCAGATTCTATGCTATTCCTGATCGCGCTGCGGCTGTTGTATCTGACTCTGTTATCACAGGTATTATTCTGGTTAGTCACAGGGAGGCATCGGTTCTATTCGACCCTGGTTCCACTTTTTCATACGTGTCTTCTTATTTTTCTTCTCATCTGGGTATCCCTCGGGATTCTTTGAGTGCCCCCATTTATGTTTCCACTCCGGTGGGTGATTCTTTGGCTGTGGACCATGTGTATCGGTCGTGTTTGGTTACCATTTGTGGTTTGGAGACCAGAGCGGATCTATTGTTGCTTGGGATGGTCGATTTTGATATTATTCTGGGCATGGACTGGTTGTCGCCCCATTATTCTATTCTCGATTGTCACGCCAAGACCGTGACGCTGGCTATGCCAGGCATTTCACGCATTGAGTGGAGTGGTACTCTAGATCACACCCCTAGCCGTGTTATTTCCTTTCTCAGAGCTCAGCGTATGGTTGAGAAGGGGTGTGCTGCTTATCTAGCTTATGTGCGGGATGTAGTATTGACAGTCCCTCTATTGATTCCGTTCTTGTGGTACGTGACTTTGCTTATGTATTTCCAGCTGATCTCCCGGGCATGCCGCCCGACAGAGACATTGATTTTGCTATTTATTTGTTGTCGGGCACTCAGCCCATTTCTATTCCACCGTACCGGATTGCTCCTCCTGAGTTGAAGGAGTTGAATGATCAGTTATAGGAGTTATTGGGTAAGGGTTTCATTCGACCCAGTGTTTCGCCTTGGGGTGCTCCTGTGTTGTTTGTGAAGAAAAATGATGGTTCTATGCATATGTGTATTGACTATCGTCAGTTTAACAAGGTTACAGTGAAGAACCGATATCCTTTGCCTCGCATTGATGATTTGTTCGACCAGCTACAGGGCGCACAAGTATTTTCTAAGATTGATTTGCGCTCTAGTTATCATCAGCTGAATATTCGAGAGCCAGATATCCCGAAGACTGCCTTCAGGACCCGATATGGTCACTATGAGTTCCTCGTGATGTCTTTTGGGCTGACTAATGCCCCAGCAGCCTTTATGCATTTGATGCACATTGTGTTCAGGCCTTATCCGGACTCGTTCGTGATTGTTTTCATTGATGATATTCTAGTATATTCCCGGAGTCGGGAGGAGCACGAGCAGCATTTGAGGATAGTGCTTCAGATTCTGAGGGAGAAGCAGTTATATGCCAAGTTCTCTGAATGTGAATTCTGGTTGAGTTTAGTGGCATTTTTGGGCCACGTGTTGTCGAGTGATGGTATCCGAGTAGATTTGAGGAAGGTGGAGGCCGTGCAGAGTTGGCCCAGACCCTCCTCCGCTACTGAGATTCGCAGTTTCCTTGGTTTGGCGGGCTATTACCGTCGTTTCATAGAGGGTTTCTCTTCGATTGCAGCACCTATGACCAGATTGACCCAAAAGGGTGCCCCTTTTCAGTGGACAAATGAGTGTGAGGTGAGCTTTTAGAAGCTCAAGACAGCCTTGACTTCAGCCCCAATATTGATGTTGCCTACAGGTTCAGGGTCCTATACTGTATATTGTGATGCCTTACGAGTTGGACTCGGTGCAGTATTGATGCAGGACGGTAAGGAGATTGCCTACGCATCCAGACAGTTGAAGATACATGAGAAGAACTATCCTGTTCATGATCTGGAGCTAGCTGCCATTGTTCACGCCTTGAAGATTTGGCGTCATTACTTGTATGGGGTTCCTTGTGAGATCTACACCGATCACCGGAGCTTGCAGCACTTGCTTAATAGAAGGACTTGAACATGCGTCAGAGGAGATGGTTGGAGCTACTGAAGGACTATGATATTACTATTCTCTATCATCCGGCAAGGCTAATGTGGTTGCCGATGCCTTGAGTCGTCGGGCAGAGAGTTTGGGGAGTTTGGCGTATCTACCAGCTTCGGAGAGACCTATGGCAATGGATGTTCAGGCTTTAGCCAGGCAGTTTGTTAGACTGGATCTTTCGGAGCCCAGCCGGGTTCTGGCTTGTGTGGTTTCTCGATCTTCTCTATTTGACCGCATCAGGGAGCGTCAGTTCGACGACCCTCATTTACTTGTCCTTCAGGATAGAGTTCGGCGTAGTGATGCTCGAGATATTACCATTGGGGATGATGGAGTTATGAGGATGCAGGGGAGCATCTGTGTGCCCAATGCAGATGATCTTCGAGAGCTGATTCTAGTAGAGGCCCATAGCTCGCGGTATTCTATCCATCCAGGTGCCGCGAAGATGTATCAGGACTTGAGACAGCATTACTGGTGGAGGCGGATGAAGAGAGATATCAGTGATTATGTTTCTAGATGCCTCAACTGCCAGCAGGTCAAGTATGAGCATTAGAGGCCCGGTAGTGTACTTCAGCGCATGGATATTCTCAAGTGGAAATGGGAGCGCATTACCATGGACTTTGTATCTGGATTTCCACGGACTGTTAGAAAGTTTGATTCCGTTTGGGTCATTGTGGATCGGCTAACCAAGTCCGCCCATTTCATACCGGTGAGCACTACTTATTCATTGGAGCGACTAGCGGAGATCTACATCAGAGAGATAGTTCGGCTGCATGGTATTCCAGTTTCCATCATTTCAAATAGAGGCACTCAGTTCACTTCACGGTTCTGGAGAGCTGTACAGCAGGAGTTAGGTACTCGGGTGGAGCTGAGCACAACATTTCATCCCCAGACTGATGGGCAGTCCGAGCGCACTATTCAGATTTTGGAGGATATGCTCCGTGCGTGCGTGATTGAGTTTGGAGGTTCATGGGATCACTTCTTGCCACTGGCGGAGTTTGCTTATAACAACAGCTACCAGTCTAGTATTCAGATGGCAGCGTATGAGGCCCTATATGGTAGGAGGTGCAGGTCTCCCGTAGGTTGGTTCGAGCCGGGCGAGGCCAGGTTGCTAGGTACTGATATTGTTCGGGATGCTATGGACAAGGTCAAGGTGATCCAGGACAGACTTCGTGCAGCCCAGTCTAGACAGAAGAGTTATGCGGACAAAAAGGTTCGCGATGTGGCTTTTATGGTCAGCGAGCGGGTTCTGCTTCAAGTCTCGCCCATGAAGGGCGTTATGAGATTTGGGAAGAAAGGGAAGCTGAGTCCTAGGTTTATTGGCCCTTTTGAGATTTTGAGGCGTGTTGGAGAGGTTGCTTATGAATTGGCCTTACCTCCCAGCCTAGCCGGAGTCCACCCCGTATTTTATGTCTCTATGCTCCGGAGATACCATGGTGACCCGTCGCATGTGTTGGATTTCACTTCTGTTCAGCTAGACAAGGATCTGTCTTACGTTGAGGAGCCAGTAGCCATTCTAGACAGGCAAGTCAGGAAGCTAATGTCAAAGAAAATCGCTTCAGCAAAGGTTCGGTGGCGGGGTCGGCCGGTCGAGGAGGCGACTTGGGAGACCGAGCAGGATATGCGCAGCCAGTACCCTCATCTCTTCACCACTCCAGGTATGTTTTCTATGCTCGTTCGAGGACGAACGAATCTTTTAAGGGTGGGAAGATGTAACGACCCGGCCGGTCGTTTTAGAAAATTACGTCCCAATCCCCAATTTAACTGTTCCCCTAAGTTCATTTCCGCTATTGTGGTTTGCCGGGAGAGTCGGTTTTGAAATTTGGAGCATTTTGGGACACTTAGTCCCTAAATGAGAGCTTTAATGTTAGAAAATGGCCCGTAGCTGGAACAGTGTTAAGACGACCTCGGAATAGAAATCCGATGGTTCCATTAGATCCGTTAGGTGATTTCGCGGTTGGGAGTGTGTTCGGAATGTATTTTGGAGGTCCGTAGTTCAATTAGGCTTGAAATGCCGAAGTTTGAAATTTTGGCGAATCCGAACGATAGATAAGATTTTGATACGGGGGGTCGGAATGGAATTCCGACAATTTCTGTAGCTTCGTTATGTGATTTTGGATATGTCTGCCAATTTTCAGGTCATTCAGACGTCGTTTGGTTAGGTTTTAGATCGAATGTGCAATTCGGGAAGTTTTAAGAAATTTAGGCTTGAATTCGATGTGAATTTTGGGTTTTCATGTTGTTAGATGTGTTTTATGATTGGAATAAGTTTGTATCATGTTTTGGAGTAGGTTGGTGGTTTTCGTTGGAGTCCCCGGGGGTCTCGGGATGAATCCGAGGGTCCAATCGGGCTAATTCATGCATTTTGGAAATGCTGTTAACTGCTGGTGTGTGCTGCATACGAATGCTCTATGCGATCGCAATGGGCTGATGCGATCGAATAGAAGGTTTTGAAGAGGCCAAGTATTTGTTCTATGCGATCGCGGGCAAGAATATGTGATCGCATAGTTTTGGAAGGCTGTGCTCTGCGATCGCGTACAGTCCTATGCGATCGCATAGTATATAGAGAAGGGGGTCCCAGGCCCAGCTTTTGTTCTATGCGATCGCGGAGCAGGGTATGCGATCACATAGAGTAGTTTGGAAAGGGTCAAAAATCTGTTCTATGCGATCGCAACAGTGTTCATGCGATCGCATAGAGTAAAAATGTCTGGCAGTGGATGTAAGTCCAGAACAGTCCAGTCGCGGGGCTCGTTCGCAAAAATGCCATTTTTGAGCTCCAAGAGAGGAAATTGAAGGGGAAACGCTGGGATATCATCGGGGGTAAGTTTCTTGACCTTAATTCGTTAGTTTATCATGAAATCCTTGATTATTTCACTGAAAATGGGAGATTAAAGTTGGGTTTGAGCCCTAGGCCTAAATTTTCGAAAAACCTCGATTTGAATGGGCAAACGGAGTCCGATTTCGATAAATTTTATATGCACGGACTCGTATTGAGATAAGGAACCCAAATATATAACTTTCATGATTTTTCGATAAGCGTACCGAAAGTCGGATTTTGACAACTTGTGGGTTTTGGTGTATTTTGAGTTGTTTTGATTGGGTAATGCCCAATTGGCCTATTTTGTTATAATTATATTGATTTTTATCAGATACTTCACCTGTAGAGGCCGACATTCACGGCAAGAGAATTGTCTCTTAGCGGTTCTGTATCGGAGTCGAGGTAAGTGGCTTGTCTAACCTCGTGTGGGGGAACCTTCACCCCTAGGTTATTATGTGATAGTTGAAAAGCCTTGTACGCGAGGTGACGGGCGTGTACATGCGCTGGTTGTTGTAACTCTCTTTAGTTGAATTGTTTGATTAGTGATGTTCCTATTTTTAGTTGATTAACTTGTTACTTTTACCTGGTATTATTTAGAAAAGCATGATTAATAGGATTCAACATGTCTAATTGCCTAGCTGACTTACTTGGACTTCTTGATTAATTGTTGGCACCAGTTTAGGTGAAGTTGTAGTTAAATATATTATATTCTCTCTGTGTGTTTTCTTTATATGAGGTGTTGGTGGATTGCGGGTTCAATTCCCGAAGATCCCAGTGCTGTGGGTTCGATTCCCAGAGACCCGGAGTGATATTGTTTGTGGACTGCGGGTTCGATTCCCGGAGATCCTGATGTTATTGAGATATGAACTGCGGGTTCGATTCTCGGAGATCCCGAGATACTGAGATATGGACTGCGGGTTCGATTCCCGGAGATCCCGATGTTATTGAGATATGGACTGCGGGTTCGATTCCCGGAGATCCTGAGCTATTGATATATTATTGAGATGTGGACTGCGGGTTCGATTCCCGGAGATCCTGAGATTTATTGAGACATGGGCTGCGGGTTCGATTCCCGGAGACCCAAGGGTACTGTTAATGGGACTGTGGGTTCAATTCCCACAGGTCCTGGACTTGTTAATTGAGTTTGTTACTTATTGTTAGCTTAATTGTAGACGATTGCAGTAATTTATTTTATTGTTGTTCTTACGGAATTATTATCATTTAAACTGCTTATTATTGTTATTATCATTTTGTAATTTGTTTTCTCTCAGTAGGGCCCTGACCTTCCTCGTCACTAGTCCATCGAGGTTAGGCTTGGCACTTACTGAGTACCGTCGTGGTGTACTCATGCTACTCTTCTGCACACTTTTGTTGTGCAGATCCAGGTACATCAGGATAGGCTCATACTAGGTGATTTAGTAGCACTTTGGGAGACCTCGAGGTATGATCAGCTACGTCTGCGGATCTGGAGTCCCTCCTTCTATTCTGATAGTAATTGTAGATGTTTTCCTTCCTTTCGTTATTAGTTACTCTTTACACATCCACAGTTGTATACTCTCTTTTAGTCTGTGTTGCCCGTGGGATTTCGGGTCTTGGTGATGTTTTATACAGTGTGTTTGACGGGTGTATGTGCCAAGCGGCACAGATTACATTTCCTTTTTATATTATTTTTCCGCTATTTCTTATTTAACGTCCATAAACTTGTATATTCCGCAATGTGTTAGGCTTACCTAGTCGTGGGGACTAGGTGCCGTCATGACATGTTCACGATTGGTGAACTGGGGTCGTGACATTGAGGAGAAAGTGATAGAGAAAGAAAAGTCCCAAGTGATTGGGAAGAAGAGGCCTCCAGCACCATTCCCCCAAAAGTTGGCCAAGTACCAGAAAGAAGAGCAATACAAAATGTTCTTTGATATGCTCAAGCAAATCCAGGTAAACATTCCTTTAATTGAAGCTTTGAAAGAAATGCCCGGGTATGCTAAGATGATGAAAGATTTGATGTTGTAGAAATTTGATTTCCAAGACTTGGCAACCGTGACTCTTACTCAGACTTGTAGTGCAGTGGTCTCTAGACCCATTGCTGAGAAGCTATCTGACCTAGGTAGCTTCACCATTCCATGCACTATAGGAAACTTTGCCTTTGCAAAGGCATTGTGTGATTTGGGGGCGAGCATAAATCTTATGCCCTTGGTGATTTATAAGAGGTTGGGCATCGAGAGAGCCAGGCCTACTTCCATGTTATTACAGCTTGCTGATAGGACGATTAAGCATCCATTCAGTATATTAGACGATGTGCTCATTCAGGTGGGGAAGTTTGTGTTTCCCGCCGATTTTGTTATTCTTGACTGCAAGGTGGACAAGGAAATTCCTATAATCTTAGTAAGAACATTCCTAGCCACAGGGAGAACATTGATTGATTGTGAGACTGGGAACTCAAGATGAGGTTGAATGATGAGGAAATCATATTCAATGTGCAAAAATCCATGAGGCGCCCTAGTGAGTTCGCGAATTGCTCTCTCATTGATGCGGTAGATGTGATAGTGTAGACAAATGATGTAGAATTGACAGCTAAAGATCCACTTTAGGCATGCCTGATGAACTTGGAAGAGGTAAATGCTGAAAGCCTGGTAGAGTGGGTGCTATCTAAGGAAGGTAAGGGGTTTTGGGATAAAGAGTTAGAGTTTGAACCTCTACACTTCGAGAAGAGAGAGACCCCTCTAGCAAAACCATCCATTGAAGATCCACCGAAGCTGGAGCTTAAGCCACTACCAGCTCATCTCAGGTATGAATTTCTAGGCCCTAACTCCACTTTACCTGTTATTATCTCATCTGGTTTGCTAGATGTGTTGGCTCAAAAGCTTATACAGGTACTCAAGGAATGTAAAACCGCCATTGGTTGGACCATGGAAGACATAAAGGGGATCAACGCTGCATACTGCATGCACAAGATTCTCCTGGAAGAGGGTCACAAACCTTCCAGGGAACACCAAAGAAGGCTGAACCTAAAGATGAAGGATAGGGTGAAAAAAAAGTGATAAAGTGGCTAGACACGGGGTAGGTCCCAGGTAAGTTTTCTCACCCTTCTGTGCTACACATGTATTATTATGCCATGAGGACATTACATGATTTTAAGTGTGGGGTGGGAGACTTATCTTGTATGGTATATTTTATATAGTAGATGTAGCTGTAAATTATATTAGCTGGCTTGGCCCGATGATGGATACTTGGAGATGGGTTTCTTAAGGGTCTAAGTCAGTATAAAAACATAAAAAAATCAAAAAATTGATAAATCCAAAAATATGAGTAGAAGACTCTTCGTGATGAAGGACTATTTGGACAAGTACTCTTGAGGGAAGTACTCCATGTAGGAATATTTCTTTCTTTTCTTTTGTTTTTCTAGGTAGTGTATCACCTCCCCATTGGTTTTTCGTTTGACCACGATTCTTTTCCAAGGATTTTTATTGAACCGGGTTAGGTAGATTTTTCTTTTTAGGATTAGAGGGCAAAGGTTGACATGTAACCCTAAGTATGCACATTAGCAACACTTAATTGAACTTGAGAATGTATGATCTAAGCTTGACTGTAGATTCTAGGATATGCCTTAAATTGCACAATACAACTTGCTTGAACATTGATATGACTTTGTAGATGAACCGAATTCTAAATGAGTTGCATGCTATGTGTGTGTGAGATTTTACTTACATTGTATGTTTTACATGATACCTAGAACTTCTCCTCTGTGTTTGCAAAGCGAAATAGAAGTTGTTTGGATGTAGAGATGATAGAGACATTTCTTTGTGTAACCCCATAAATCAATAAGACATGAATTTACCCGTACATAATATCCTAGTTAACCCCTTTGAGCTTAAAGCCTATTCTTTGATAACCCTTGAATGTTCATGAAAAAAATCAAAATCTTATATTATTCTACTTTACCTCCTAGAAGCACTTGTATTGTAGTGAATATGCAAAAGTCTAAGTGTGGGGTGAAGGGAAGTTGAAAAGTGGGAAAATCAAGAATGAATGGTAGAAAATGATGAACTGGTAAAATAATGTAAATGCGTTGTAAAGCAATGATAAAAAAAAAAGAGCTATATCAATGTATATATGTAAAGTAGAAGGGCCAGTTACACCAACAAAAGAAAATTGGGGATTAAAAGCAAATAAAAGTGAAGGAATGTTTAGGGGAGACATAAGGAAGAAAACTAAAAGGAAAGTTGTGAAAAAGAACGAAAAGTGCTTAGGGAGGTTAGCCATTATACCCAAAAGTATCCTACCCGTCCCATAGCCAACATTACAACCCTTAAAGACCTCTTGGTCTATGATTGAATAACTCGATTAGTGGAGTATTACACTAGGGTCAAGCCTATGGTGTGTCTGTATGCCTATGAATGTTCTTTGTTGAGAGTGAGTGAATTTTTCCTATATTTATAAGTTCCATGTTCTAAATTATTTATGTGTGGGAACTTCTCTCAATAAATTGTGTGAGGGCATGTAACTCAAGAGGAAAATGGTAAATTTGCAAGTCTGTGATAATAACTAGAGTAAGCAATAATGTGTTGGCATGTGAGTTTACGGTTAGGTAAGGATTGTGCATATCTTAGGTTAATCATGAAAGATAGCTTTTGTGACATATTTTGGGGGAAACATTAATAAAATTGGCCTAAAGTATGATTAAGGTTGTTTGAGGACGAGCAAAGGTTTATGTGTGGGGTATTGATAATAGGTGAATTTGACTATAATTATGCTCTAAATAATCACACTTTATTGTTGAATTGATATTGTTTATGATGACAAAATGCTTTTATTAGTGTTTATGGTGTGTTATAGGTACACATGAGCCATTGGAGACTAAAAGAGCTATTTTGAAGTCATAAGATGGTAAAAAGGCCAAGTGAAGAGTTGAAGTGAAGTTGGCATGAAAAATTGAAGAAGAGATTCCGGAACACTGTTCATTCGCGACCGCGAATGAACCGCGGAAAAACAAGCTCGCGGTACATTTGGAGATTCAGAGGCGTTCATTGCTCGCGGTTCGCTCGCGACAGCGAACGAACCGCAGAAGCTGCCGCAGGTTTTAAGGACAATTTTGTAAAACTCAATTTTTAAGACCTAAACCCTCCATAAGCCTAGATTTCGCCCAAGAGACGTAAGTATTGTATTATTACCTACTTTTGCAAGATTATTAGTAAGAGAGATCTCTCTCAACCTATTTCTTTCTTTTATATTCATTCTTTGATTATGAATTCAATTATTATTCTTGTTTCTTTGATCATGAGTAGCTAATTCCTTATCTAAGGTTTTGATGGAACATATTGGGTGATGAACTTCTAGTTTATGTGATTACAAATTGTTAGCTAGATTTCTATTTGTTCAACTTCGTTCTTGTTGTAGTTAATTGGTAGAGCTCCTGATTAGCTGTGCCTATTTAGTGTGCATAACTTGGAAAAGAGTACATATTTAGGTATATTGTTGAACAACACCACACCTAGGTTATTGGAGGAATCTATAATTTTAGGCATAAAGGTGGGTTAAGGAATAACAAAGCCTTGGGTGCAATCTAAAGTGAACTATTCAAATTAAAGCTAGCTAGGGTAGCTCGGGAGAGTGCACTAGTAAATTATTGTAGTTGCTCGGGAGAGAATTACGGTAAAAATAGCGTTCATAATTGATAGAATATATTGACAATTTGTATGAGCATAAACAGAAGGGATTCCATCAATAGGGGAAATCAATATCTTAGTCATTCTCCATATTATTTACCCAATATTCAATTCTTTCTTTTAAGTCTTTTAATTCTTGTAAAAGTTAGTTGTTAGAAAATCTTCACAAAAATATATTCAAAGTTTGGGGACTTGCTTCAGAAGTGTTCTTGGGTTGTGGAAGTTGCAATTGGTAGGTTAATTCCCTGTAGGATTTATTCTAGACTTATTTGACCAGGTTATATTGACTACGACCGTTGCTTGGACATGAATCAAGGATCAAAGAATTTTTCATAATTTAATGAACTGGAACCTGGAATTAAATATATTGAACTGTTGTATGACTCATATGCTTGTTGTGGACTAAGGATGGATCGGGCTGCACGCCACAGTAGTTGATATGAGGATCGGGCTGCACGCCGCAGCAGTTTGCACTTGGGCTGTAGGAGCCCCTCCGGAGTCTGTACACATCCCTAGTGAGCGCCGTCGACGTTAAATGGATCGGGCTACACGCCGTAGCAGTCATGTGCATTGCATTGCATTGCATCTTTATCTGTTGAATTATTTGTGATAATTGTATTGTACTGTTGTTGCTAGTTCGTAGGAGGATCGGACTGTAGTTTAGCTTCATTATGTGGTATTCTGTTGATTTCTTACTTTCATCTACTTGTATATATTTATTACTCACTGAGTACTTAGTACTCACCCCTACTCCATGTATCTTTGTGTGCAGATTCAGGTACACATGAGAGGTAGACGAGTACTCCAGCTTTCGCAGAGTCTTTTCGAGTTGCTGAGGTAGTTGCCGACGTTCGCAGAACCTAGCTTCTCATCTCTTTTCAGTTATTACTTTATGATTTAGATTTGAGTATTTCATACAGTATTCTCCATTACTATTTGGTTTTGTTTAGAGGCTCTAGACTTGTGACTCCAGATCTTTGGGAGTGTTAGTTCATTCTCGCACTTCTCAGTATTTGTTCGTATTATTATTATTGGAGTTTTTTTGACTCATCTATTCTTCTTGAGTTGTCCATTTGGGACTGATATTTATTTGTGAAAAACAATTGTTGGTCTGGCTGGCCTAGCTTAATATCACGACCGGATTCGGGTCGTGACAGGGAGTTAAGTCAGCAAGTAGGAGATCCATGAATGATATTCAAGAGAAATTGCAAGCACAACAATAAGAGGCAGAAGAAGAAGTTGTAAATGGGAGAGTGTAGAATGCCAACTAAAAGAAGTACAAAAGCAGCTTGAGGAGGAGCAAAAAAATCGAGAAGTCCTGGTGGTTGACCAAAAATTGTTAAAAGAGAGCATGATGGCACTAGAATCCCATATACGAAGTAGTGAGGTATTTCATTACTTACTTTTGTCGCTCACATTATTTGTGTTTCTGACTCGTTCCCATATCATTCCTTTCCACTGATTTGTACGACAAATTAAGTTATGTAATTTTATTATATTTAACAGAATGGAGTTTCTTGTGGACTTCTAAACATTATTTTCAATTTAAGTGGTTCAAATGAGGCAACTCGTTTAAGACTTATGGATAACATCACGATAAGAAACTTGGTCTAACTCTTGTAAAAATAAATTCATTGATACTGTTCAATATCATGTTTGTATTATAGTATTTCGTTACAATTTATTTAGTTCTCTGTCGTGGTTACCAGAAAATGTTTCTTATCAACAACCTTCCTCATACCAAGCACACATACATTTTTGTTTAAATAACATTTCGACATAGTTAAATTATACAGAAGCCTTTACTAAATTATACATGTATTGCCCTTTTTTACATCACCAGTTTTGGTACAGTATAAGGTTATCTGCTATACAAGCTCTTTAACACTATTCTGTTTACATAAAGATTTTATCTCATTCATCATAATAATATAAAAATTTCAATAGTACCATTTTTGTACAGAAAAAGATCACATTGCTTTTTCTTCTTCCCCAGCCTAAATCAGAATATATGCATGACACAATATTCTGGGATGGCAATGAGCTACAGATGATTCAACCAAGTTCATTACATCACCAAACAATTATATATGCATAAGCTGTTTGTTTAACAAGAATTTCTAACAATTAAGAAGGCTGATTTTATCCAAAATGTGTTAATATTAGAGGACTTTAAATATACCTTCTCTTTTAGTTACCTCACGAGCATGGGAAAGATCTCGTGGTCTGTATATTTATAGGATGTTTGGTTGAATTTGTGAAATAAAATATAAAGGGATAATGCTGAAGAGAAAAGTGAAGTACATTGATTCTAAGCTATATTTGGTTAGATCAAATGTAATTGTAGAAAAAACTTTGAAGTGGTGTCAAAACAGGTATTTTATACTTAGTAATTTTGATATGCAAAATTTTGTTTTCTATAGACTTCTGCTTCTTCATGAATCATGATCATGAGGTTATATTAATAAAGGCTTCATAGACAACTAGCCTACTATAGACATGATTTTGATGGTCTTCCATATAATTCTTACTTGATTTTTCAGCTTTAGCTTTGGTTTTAAGAATCTTTTTATATCATTCATTTTGCCCAATTTTTTCTTTTTTTGATCGGTAATAGTGACATTATAATTTTCTTTTATAAAAATTATAATTATAATTTATATTCTTTTGCAGGATGAAGATGAATAAACCAACATAGCTGACAATATGGTTCATCTAATGCTCAAGCTACTAGAAGAAGATTTACATTTGGATTGTTATTAGATTAAAAATTATGAACCTGTAGATGCTCTTGTGATTATTTTTAAGAAACAACATGTGTTTTAGTAGTATTTAGTTTTTATAAGTATGTAAATACTTAATGCATTAGTTGTATTGACCTTTACAAATATATATCATATATTAATTATATATATATATATATATATATATATATATATATATATATATATATATATATATATATATATATATATATATATATATATGTGTGTGTGTGTGTGTGTGTGTGTGTGTGTGTGTGTATGTATGTATTTGCGATAGTTTAAAAGAAACGCGATATGTGTATGTAGCAACTACATATTTATTATCGCTAGCAGTATAATAGAAAATATAATATTGTTGGCAAAAAGTGATTTGTGCCCATAACAATACGTGTTGCGAAAAGCCTTTATAACAGATTATTAATTACCTTCTTGCCATTTTTTTACCACAAGGAGTATTGTTGCGAAAAATAATAACAATTTATGCAATAATAATTTTTGTTGCTAAATACTTTTATAAGCCACAAGTGTATGATCAAAATATAATTTATGGCAACAATATTTCTTGTTGCGTTAAGTAAGCTTTTGGCAATGACAATTTTTGTTGTTGCAAAAACTTTTCCCATCAGCATTTATTACAACGGAATGCAACAATTTTTTTGTTGTTGCCAAAAGTACTTTTCGCAACGATATCTACTGTATGGCAACGAAAAATATTGTTGCAAATTTCATACTTTCTGTAGAGGCAGGGATTCTTATGACAGGGGCCAGTCTTTCAGGCCTTTTCAGTCAGCTCTTCAGGCTTCACAGGGTGGTTCAGATGATCATGGTTTTCGTGAGTAGTATTTAGATCAGCATCCCATCAATGCTCAACCTCTTCAGAGTGTTCGTGGGGGTCATTCAGGTCGTCAGGGTCAGCAGTCACAACAGCCGAAAGCTTGTTACGGTTGTGGTGACCCGGTCACCTTGTCAGGTTTTGCCCTCCAGCAGTGAGCAATACTCAGCAGCAGGGTCCTCGCCTCATGATTCAGGCCCCAGTTGACCCACAGCCTGCCCAGCCAGCCAGATGTGGGCATAGGGATCGTAGAGATGGAGGTCGAGACCGTAGATGTGGTGATCGTCCTGCCAGATGTAGATGTCAGTCGGTGGATGACCGTCCCATAGACATAGTTCAGAGAGGTGGTGTCGATCCTCGATTTTATGCTTTACCAGCTAGGCTAGAGGCAGAGGCGTCAGATGCTATGATTATAGGTACCATTCTGGTTTGCAATAGAGATGCTTCAGTACTATTTGACCCTGGGTCTACATATTCCTATGTGTGTTCCTACTTTGCACCATACCTGGCCGTGCCTAGCTATGCCTTGGACATTCCAGTCTATGTGTCTACGTCAGTGGGTGACTCTATAGTAGTCGACCGGGTGCATCGTTCATGCGTGGTTGTATTTGAGGGTCTTGAGACCCGTGCTGATTTATTACTATTAGACATGGTGGACTTCGATGTTATATAGGTTATGGATTGGTTGTCCCCGTATCATGCTATCTTAGATTGTCATGCCAAGACAGTGACCTTAGAATTGCCATAATCACCCCGACTAGAGTGAAGAGGGACCCCAGGTCACTCCACCCGCAATGTTATTTCATATATTAAGGCTCGACGCATGGTCGAGAAAGGGTGTCTAGCTTATTTCGCGTATGTTCGCGACTCCAGCGCGGAGGTTCCTTATATTGACTTAGTTCCTATTGTATGAGATTTTCCCAAGGTTTTCTCTTCAGACCTGCCGGGTATGCCACCTGACAAGGATAGATTTCTATATTGATCTGGCCCGGGTATTCAACCTATTTCTATTCCACCGCATCGCATGGCCCCGCCAGTGTTAAAGGTGTTAAAATATCAGTTACAAGACTGACTAGAGAAGGGCTTTATGAGGCCTAGTATTCCTCTTTAGGGTGCACCGGTGTTATTTGTGAAGAAGAAGGACGGTTCGATGTGGTTGTGTATTGATTACCGGCAACTAAACAAAGTGACGATAAAGAATAAGTATCCACTTCCAAGGATTGATGATTTGTTTAACCAGCTCTAGGGAGCGAGGGTGTTCTCAAAATTAGACTTGAGGTCTGGCTACCATCAGCTGAAGATCAGGGCGGCTGATATTCCTAAGACAGCCTTTCGCACTGGGTATGGGCACTATGAGTTCTTAGTCATGTCTTTCGGGTTGACTAATGCCCCAGCAGCATTTATGGAGTTGATGAACCGAGTGTTTAGGACTTATCTAGATCTGTTCGTGATAGTCTTTATAGATGATATCCTGGTATACTCCTGTAGCTAGGAAAAGCACGAGCAGCACCTCAGAGTGGTTCTTCAGACTCTGAAGGATAATCAGCTATATGCAAAGTTTTCAAAATGCGAGTTTTGGTTGTGTTTGCATTTCTGGGTCATATCGTATCAATAGAGGGTATTTAGGTGGACCCAAAGAAGATTGAGACAGTCAAGAATTAGCCTCGACCAACTTCAGTGATCGAGATTTGGAGTTTCTTGGAATTAGCAGGTTATTACCGTTGGTTCGTAGAGGGGTTTGCTTCTATTGCAGACCCGATAACCAGGTTGACCCAGAAGGGCTCCCAGTTCAAGTGGTTAGATGAGTGTGAGGTGAGCTTTCAGAAGCTCAAGACAGCTCTGACTACGGCACCAGTGTTGATTTATCCTACGGGTTCAGGGCCTTACATAGTCTATTGTGATACATCCCGTACTGTGCTTGGAGCGGTATTGATGCAGGATGGCAGAGGTATTGCATATGCTTCGAGACAGCTAAAAATCCATGAGAAGAACTATCCAGTTCATGACCTTGAGTTGGCAGCGGTTGTTCATGCCTTAAAAATTTGGAGGCATTGTCTTTATGGTGTGGCATGTGAGGTATACATGGATCACAAGAGTCTTCAGTACTTATTCAAGCAAAAAGAGTTAAATGTGCGACATAGGAGATGGTTAGAGTTGCTGAAAGATTATGATGTTACTATCTTATATCACCCAGGTAAGGCTAATGTGGTGGCTGATGCGTTGAGTAGGAAGTCTGCCAGCATGGGTAGCTTGCTTATATTCTATTCAGCCAGAGACCGCTTGCTCTAGATGTTCAGGCCTTAGTCAATCGATTCATAAGGTTAGATACTTCTAAGCCTAGCAGGGTGTTGGCCTGCACGGTCGCTTGTTCTTCTCTATTGGAGCGTATCCATGAGAGACAGTTTGATGATCCCTATTTGCGTAACTTGAGAGACATTGTGCAGCGGGGAGGTGCTAAGAAGGTAAACTTAGATGATAATGGAGTATTGAGATTGCAGGAGCGAGTTTGTGTGCCTAACATTTATGGGATTCGATAGTTAATCTTAGAGGAGGCCCATAGTTCTCGGTATTCTATTCACCCGGGTGCCGCGAAGATGTATCAGGACTTGCGGCAGTACTATTGGTGGTCTAGGATGAAGAAGGACATTGTTGCGTATGTCGCTCGATGTCTAAATTGTAAGCAGGTTAAATATGAGCACCAGAGGCCTGGTGGTGTGTTCCAAAGAATTGAAATTCCCGAGTGGAAATGGGAGCAGATTACAATGGACTTCATTACTGGACTTCCGTTGACTCGAGGAAATTCGGTGCTATTTGGGCCATTATTGCTAGGCTGACCAAGTCAGCGTATTTCATTCTAGTATCAGTCTCCCACTCATCTGAGAGGTTAGCAGAGATTTACATTCGGGAAATTGTTCGCATTCATGGAGTGCCGGTGTTCATTATCTCAGATTGGGGTATGTAGTTTACCTCGCGCTTCTGGAGAGTGGTCCAGCAGGAGTTAGGCACCCAGGTTCAGTTGAGTACAACATTTCATCCTCAGACGGACGGTTAGATCGACAGAACTATTCAAATTCTAGAGGACATGCTCCGAGCTTGCATCACTGATTTTAGGGGCTCGTGGGACCAGTTTCTGCCATTAGAAGAGTTTGCCTACAAAAACAGGTACCAGTCTAGCATTCAGATGGCTCCATATGAGGCGTTTTATGGTAGGCGATGTCGGTGTCCAGTCGGATGGTTTGAGCTGGGAGAGGCTCAGTTGTTGGGTACGAACCTAGTTCAGGAGGCCTTAGATAATGTCAAGACTATCCAGGAGAGGTTGCGTTTAGCTCAGTCTAGACAGAAGAGTTATGCAGACCGTAAGGTCCGAGATGTGGATTTCATGGTTGGTGAGAAGATATTGCTCTGGGTGTCGCCTATGAAGGGCGGGGTGAGATTTGGAAAGCTGGGAAAGCTCAGTCTTAGGTATATTGGTCTATTTGAGACTCTGGATCGAGTGGGAGAGGTGGCTTATAGACTTGAATTGCCACCTAGCTTATCAGTTGTGCATCCGGTTTTTCATGTATCTATGCTTCGGAGGTATCACGGCGATCCTACACATGTGTTAGACTTCAATACTCTCCAGTTGGACAAGGATCCATCTTACGAGGAGGAGCCAGTGGCTATTCTAGACCGACAGGTTCGACAGTTGAGGCCGAAGATTTTCCCTTCCGTACATGTTCAGTGGAGAGGTCAGCCTCCTGAGGCATCAACCTGGGAGTCCGAGTCTGATATGCGGAGCCGTTACCCATATTTGTTCCCCGACTCAGGTACTTCCTTCTCTTGTCCGTTCAAGGACGAACAGTTGTTTTAGAGGTGGAGGATGTGACGACTCAAAGGGTCATCACTTATTTTCCTCATTTGTTCCGTGCTTCCGAGACCTTGAAAACCTTATTTTATATTTCCTCAATTTACGTGCTTTGTTCGGGCACGTACTCGGAAAATTTTTGTGTTAGAATATATGAATTCTATGAAAACATTGAAGAATTTTGATATTAATATTGATATAGTTGACTTCGGTCAATATTTTTGGTAAATGGACCCGGACCCGAGTTCGTACGGTCCCAAAAGGTCCGTAGAAAAATATGGGACTCGGGCATGTTCCCGAAGTCGAATTCTGAGGCCTAGAGCCCGAGATATGAATTTTTCTGTTAAATTATTTTTCTGAAATTATTAAGGAAAATGAAAATGAAAATTGATTAAAAGACCATGGTATCGGTCTCTTATTTTGGTTCTGACGCCCGGTACACGTCTTATCTATTTTTTAAGCACTTCCTGCAAAGTTTGATAGAAATTGAACGTCGTTTAATGTGTTTTGAACTATGAGTTCCAAGTTTGAAAGTTTTTGAAGTTTAAAAGAAGAAATCTTGAATTTGAGGCTTCATTCTATGAAAACGATGTTATATTGGCGCTTTGATCATGCGAGCAAGTTCGTGGAATGTGTATTGGGAAAAAGTTTTTTTATGACGTGGAAAGACATGTGGAATGGTCAAAAGATTATTATTCCGAAAGAGAATAAATAAAAGATGCGAGGAGACAAATTAGACACGGGACATAATTCAACTACGAGTCCCGTACTTGTTTATAGTGGGTTGGAATGTGATTCTAAAGGCAAAGGATACAAAGAGCAAATAGATACGTGTTCCATATCAATTTAAGACATTCAAGGGTAACGGATCAAAACGCATTTAAAGCATTGATCTGGAGGCGGAATGAAGTCCAAATTCAATCATTAAGTACCTGATACGTTGAAGAATTGCCATTTAATAAGAATGATTGTGTAACGACCTATTTAATGTCATTTATTACTCATAATTGTGTTATTAAAACCTAGGTTTCATTCTTCTACCTAGAGTTAGCTATAAAAGGAGGAAGTTATACCAATTGTAAACACGATCAATTATTGAAAGCCTACTGAAATAAAAATTTTCTTTACTGTTCATTCTAATTATTGAAAGCTCATTACATTTTTCGGTCTCTTGATTATCAGTAACCCGATTTTTCTATTATTTTCTGGTTTTAATCAAAATTTTATATTTTGGTTAAAAAAAATTGGTTCTGTTATCAGGAATATGATAATCTATTCTTTCTAAGCTTACACACTTTACTTGTGATTAACATCATGTCAAACAACATCAGCACCACCACCAACAACAACAATGTTGTTGAAAACCAGATCCCTCACGTTCAAGGGGATTTGAACAATGATAATATAATTCCTTCCCCTCAAGCCTCTCCACGCCAGTCTCGTGAGGGTACTACTATACCTATTTCATAAGCTGATGAACAAGAGTAGTAAAAACACTTTGAAGGCCCAAAACAAGCTCTTCAGAGGATAATTGATGCACGAGTCAATCAAGCTCTCCAAACTTTAGTTAGCCGGTTGCCTTCTTCGCCACTCACTCCTACCCCTAATAACAATACATTGGAGAATCCTCGTTCTGGTCTTGATAACACAAATGAGGGAACCCTCAGTAGACCACGAGAAATGGATACAGGTAAAGCAAATAACTCTTATTTACAAAATATGGTACTAACCTTCCAGGCACAACTCAAGGATCAAAGCGAACACATTGAGCAAATACCGGGAGTTCCTCCAATAATCAAAGGGATTGATGCGGATAAATATTCTCAACAACCTTGGAAGCCAAGTGCAACTCCTCTTCCTATTCCAAAGAAGTTTAAAGTTCCTAATATTTCAAAATATGATGGTACAACCGACCCTCGAGATCATGTGACTGCATTTACTTTGGGCGTTAAGGGGAATGATTTAACCAAGCAGGAAATTGAGTCTGTATTGGTCAAAATATTTGGAGAGACACTTACAAATGGAGCACTAACCTGGTATTCTCTCTTACCTGAAAATTCTATTAATTCTTCTGCTGATCTTGCAGATTCTTTTATAAAAGCGCACTCAGGAGCACAAAAGGTTGCAAAAAGAATGGAGGACATTTTCAAAATTAAGCAATCAGACACGGAGTTACTCAGAGATTTCGTTGATAGGTTTCAACGTGAACGAATGACTTTACCTCGGGTACCAGATAATTGGGCTACAATAGCTTTTTCAAGTAATTTGAACGACAAAAGCTCGGAGGCCACAAGAAAGCTTAAAGAAAGCCTTCGTGAATTTCCTTCAACTACATGGAATGACATTTATAACAGGTATATCACAAAACTCATAATTGAAGAAGATACCGTACTCCAACATTACCATGATGAAAGGAGCAGGTCCAGGAGGTCCGAAACCGAAAAGAGATCAAGTAAGAATAGATACGATCCATATTTGGGCCCTTCAGGAAAAGATTCAAGAACGAAACAAGAAAATCAACGATATGATCAAAAATCAAGGAGAAGGGAATCCAGTTCTTTATCAAGATTTAGAAATGATAGAAACAGGCGGGAGCCATTTGATGAACATGGAAGTTTGAAGGCAAGATTCGGTGGATACAATTTCAATGTTACCACCTCCGAGCTCGTAGCTGTTTTACGAGGCATGGGGGATAAGGTGCGGTGGCCGAAGGAGATGCATTCAAACCCAAACAAACGCAATCTAGATCATTGGTGTGAATTTCATAATGATCACGGGCATAAGACATCAGAATGCCGATTTTTACAGAGTGAAGTAGATCATCTATTGAAACAGGGCTATCTCACTGAGTTATTTAGTAAGAAAGGAAAGCAGGCTTACATGAAAAATAGATAAGAACCACCAAAACCCCTGTCACCCAAGAGAACCGTGAATGTTATAAGCGGGGGAGAAGATATATATGAGGTAGCATATCCAGCTTCCAACAAATTTTCTAAACTCCCAATCATGCCCGAGAAACGTACATGCCAGGTGTTAGAAGGTGAAGTTATCGTTTATGATGACGCAGACATGGAAGGAGCGATCACCCCCCGTAACGATGCGCTGGTGATATCTTTACTCGTACATGATATTAAAATAAAAAGAGTTTTGATTGATCCAGAAGTTCAGCAAATATCATCCTACTAAGGGTGTTGCGGGAGATGCAAATGGAGGATAAGATGATTCCAAAGGAGCACACTTTATTAGGATTCAATAATTCCAGCATAGTAACTAAAAGAGAGGTAAACTTAACAACTTTTGCAGAAGGAATTGAGAAAGATACCAAGTTTCAGGTAGTAGATGTGGAAATGACATATAATATAATCATGGGAAGAACATGGATTGATGATATAGGCGCTGTCCCATCAACCCTTCATCAAGTCATGAAATTCCCAACGCCACAGGGAATCCGCCAAATTCATGGGGAACAACATATATCCCATAACGTTAATTTTGTATCAGGTACAAGTAGCGTATACAACATCGAAGGAAATTCGGATCAACATCCAGGTAATCAAGAGGAAGGAGAAGGTATCAAAATATCAACTAAGGAGTTCGAGCCTGTGATACTACTTGAACAGTGTCTTGAACGAATAATTCACGTGGGAGCCAACTTAAGTTCAGACACGAGAGGTAAGTTAATTGAATTATTAAAAACTAATAAAGATTGTTTTGCTTGGCCCCATGTTGAAATAGTGGGGACAACATCGGATGTCCATCTTGCGTAACCATAAAAAGTAAGGAAGGCAGATTATGTAAAGCAAGAAGAAAATTCAGAAATTGGGTCAACTTGAAAGGACCAAAGGTACTTGACAAGCTATCCATTTATTATTATCGAAAGCTACAGTAAGCACTCTATTATCTGAAGTCATGGTAAGAACTCTCTAAGTTCGAGTAAACAATCTCTTATGTCTGATATACGTGATATTTTGTTAGATCCTAAGACATGATATCCACAATCATAAAAAGTAGTTTTTCATAATTTGTATAAAAATATTTAGAACGGTAACTTGGTATAAACCATATTATGGCCAAGAGCAACTCTCAAGCTTGTCATATAATTCTGGGGACTGTACTGGCTAGGAAAGAACAAAAGCAATAAAATCCCAGGTTCTTCAAAACTGGGAACTTTGTGTTCGAAAAAATATTGCTTTAAAAATGAAGTGGACATGTTCAGGTATCTTCATGTTAAATTATTTTTTCTTTTAATTTGTTAAGACTTTACTAACAATTTTAGATGCTAGGCAAAAATCCTAACCCGTGCCAAATGATGAAACACAACATGCATGGAAAAATAGAATATTCTTAAATTCTAAGCGTATGGTTATATCAATCTGATGGAAGTACATACGGGTAGGCAGTCTTCATCTAAAATTGTACCTTCGAGTCCCGCATATTTTCTGTTCAGGAAAAGGACCAGCATATGAGTAATAACCAAGTGTTCAAGGCTTCATTCTTCAACCCTCAAACACTTAGGGGACTATACAGTATATATAGCCTCGTGCAGAAAAATAGACGCGGGTCCTTAAAGGAAAAGAGATACGGGAGTACATGTAAAAATGAACCAAATCCAGCTACAAAGTGTCGTATATCAAGATTCAGCTTTGAATAGCTACGTTACTTTACATAAAATATTTTTCAATGTTGTAAACACTTTCCAAATCCTTTCTAAGAATATAAAGATAAGGTTATGGTTATGTACTAAAACAGGTTGTAATAAAAGAAAACCTTGTGTATTTTATATTAAGAAATCTATTACACGAAAAATAGTTGCGAGGAAGTTATAGATGTACCATAACACATGTATTATTCAAAAATTTTCTCAAGTTCATGAATAAAAACTTGTTCAAGTTGTTTTATAAAAAAAAATATGTGTTTCCTATTTCTTTCATCGTATTATAAACACCATTATGAAGTTGAGACGTCTTCTTTATTAAGTGTCGATATACACAAAAGGGCCCTCTCTTTTTTAAACCTCATGTTGATATTCCCTGAGATGGATCATAAAGCATTTTCAAAAACAATTATTCTATAAGTTCTAAATAAGAAAATAGGCAAGAATAATATAAACAATAAAAATATTAAATTATTCTATAAGTCCTAAATAAGAAAGTAGGCAAGAATAATATTCAAAGGAGTACTTATAAAACTTCTTGACTTAAAAAAGATTCAACAAAAACAAAATCTTTATAAAATTGAAAATCTTTACAAACCCCCCATTAATGTAAACTAGGGACTAATTCCATACAATTCTTTAAAATTCAAAAACTAAAATTCTTAACTCGCTCCTGAAGGAGTGAGTTTTTCTGAAGCTATTGAGATAACTTCCTTGTCTGAAGAAATTACAGGCACTGATTCAACTTCTAGGGAAGTAGCAACAGTCGGGATACTGGGACTATTAAGAGAAGCAAGAGTCACGGAAGCCTCGATTTTTCTGCTGGCTGATCCTCAGAGGCTTGGATTACAATATTGTTAGCTTCAATAGAAGCAACTCCATCATTGGGGGGATCATCAGCCACGGTGGTATCATCTGAGGGAGAAAGAAAGTCAAGTGGTTGTTGATTCATCTCAATGGTCTTTAAGACCTTGGCTAACTCTGATTGCAAATCAAAATCTTCTTGGCTAGCCTCCATTAAAGCATCACAGCAAGAATTCAAGAAAGTCAGCTCATCTCCGAATCAAAACTCTCCTCAAGAAGAGCATAGTCCTTTTTCACAACGTAATATCATTTTTCAATGTTTGATTTTCATTCAAAGTGGCATTAAGGGTGGCTTCAAGAGAGGCACGAGAGTCTTATAAGGAACGTGCCTTATCAGAAGAAGCTCGCAAATCAGCCTGAGCCTGAGATAAGTTTTGTACTAACTCTCCCGCGTATTCTTCTTTCTTGCTCAACAGAACTTTAAGTTTAATCTCCTCACTTGACATAGATAATTGCTCGAAAAAAGAACATTCCTGCGCTCTTTTTCCTTCTCCACCTTGCTGAAAGAAGCCTTGACTCCATCTAATTCAGAAGTTAAAGTTTGTTTTTGTTGCTCCAAGTTATGATTGTTCTCTTGTAAATCCTTTATCTTTTTCTGAGCATTCTTCAGTTGCTCTTGCTAACTGTTTGCTTTGATATCAGCTTCCCTAGCTTTCTTTTCAGCTTCAAGAATAGATCGGTCAGCTTCACGGGCTTTATTTTCCAAAAGAGAAACTCTTCCCATAAGTTTTGTGCCTATAAGATTAGCCTATAAAAAAAGGGGTATATATAAGTAGAAATTAAAAGGAAAATTTCTTTCTAAAAAGGGAGGGGGAAAGGAAAATACCTTCAAAGTACTATGAACTATGTCATTCATTAAAGTCAAACAACTATGACTTTCCATTTTCCTCTTCTCTACTTACCCGATGAAGAGTTTGAGCCAAACGTCCGCCCCACCTGATTTCCTCGAAAGACTTCTGTTAGCCGGAACCTCAAGTGTCACGCTCCTCATAGCCATGCTTCTGTTGCTGGAACTTTCTTCCACATGACTAACTGAAGAAGAGGAAACTATAGAAGGAGGTACAGTAGAGGAGGTGAAAACAACAGTATTTAAAAAGGTTAAAACAGGTGCGGGGGCAGAGGTTGGTAAGGAAATAGGACTGGAAATGGTAGCCGGAGTAACACTTGAAGTGATAGGAGAAACAGGAGGAATAGAAACAAATGTTAAAAGAGGGGTTTCCTCCAAAACCGAACCAAAATTACCACCCTTAAAACCTTCAATGAAAAGGCATTGAGTAGATTCAAGAGTATCATTTGGAACAATTTCTTCATCAGATATGATAGTAACGGGCTCGGAGGTACGAGCATGGGAAGTTTCAATATCATCCTCAGAAACTATCACATGCCTCCTAGACTTAGGATGAACTGTCAAAGAGGTATCATCATCTTCATCAACATCAGAATCTTCTTAAATTGATTTCCTCTTTGTTAGAACATCCTGTGTCCTTCTTAGAGCTAAGGGAGCATTGGAAGAAGCTCTAAGGGCAGTAGCTACTTCAGCTGACATCCCTCGATTGGCAAATCCTGATAATAAGAAGGATACAAGATTGGATATACAAAAAGAGAAAATTTACTCTATGCAAAAGTAATACTGAATGAATACCATGAGTTTTAACTCTCCAGCCGTTCTTGGAAGATATTGATTTCTAAGTACGTGCTTCCATAGGTACGGCCTTCAAGATACCATCTACCCAAGCACGGAAGCTAGGGACGAGTTCCACATCTCCCATGGTAGCTATCAAAAAGCAAAACAAAAATGCTTTGAAAATGAAAGATCAAAATATCAAAAATAGACATGGTAAGAAAAGAAATACTTACGTGTCATGTTCCACTTCTCCAGAAAAAGCATGTTTGATCCACCCACCAAATCAATTGTGGGAACACTTACGAACCGTGTGTACCGGCCACGGTCATTGATATCCTTAGAGTTTATAAAAAACCCTCTTACCTCTAGCAGACAATGAAAAAACTCCATTACAAAAGAGTTTCAGATTGTACAGGTGAATCAGATGAGGAAAAGTAAAATCCACATCCGCTCTGGTCGATATGAACCTTAAGCATGCCACTGCTCTCCACAGCAGGGAACCAATTTGAGCTAAACAGATTTTAAAGAAACGGAAAAATTCAAGAATGACTGGGTCAATGGCAGGGGTAAATCCTAGAGTGAAAGGGTAAGTATAAACATAAGAAAAACCGGCTCTATAAGAAGAAATTCTCTAGTTGGGGTTGAGAATAACTATGGGAGTACTATCTTTCCAACGACAATCTTTTCGAATGATTGGATCAGCGGTTCAGTAATTAAAGAGGGGTATTTATCAACTTTTTCCAATTTAAGCATTTGATCACAAAGAGATTATTTGTCATGCTCAAAAGATAGATCTGACGGTACAATTTCTTCTATCGTTGGTTCCTAAAGAGGTTCAGCAGGTTCTTTTCCTTTAAAAGAAGATTTGCTAGATAAAGATCCTTTAGAAGAGGTACCAAAAATAGTAGGGATGGTAGAACCAGATATGCCGCCCCGTGTTGATCTTGTACCACGAGAGACACTTGCTCCACCTCTTCTATGTCTTGTGGGAGCATTGGGAAAACTATCGAGTATAGGAAATCTTTTTGGGGTAGAATGTGAAGATGCCATTATTCAACAAGTTTTTACAAAAGAAAAACAGAAGGAAGAAGTGAGGAGTCACTTGATGAAAAAGATAACTAAAGAAGAAGAAATCGAAGGAGTATATGGGAAACAACTGGTGAACTAGGAAAAGTAATGATGAAATGCCTATAATAAAGGTAACCATCACTTCGTGAATAATGAAGAAAAAGGTTGCAGAACCGCAGAACTTGTGAAGAAGTGACACGTATGTAATGCATTAAATGGAAGGGACAATTGAAACGTCAACACAGACATATCATTTATTGTGATAAAAATTCCCTTTTTAATGAGAATCAACTTCCCAAATATTTAAATGATAAATAAATGGAAAGTGGGGGGACTATCTGTATTGGGAAAAAAAATGTTATGACGTGGCAAGATACGTGGAATGGTCAAAAGGTTATTATTCCAAAAGAGAATAAATAAAAGATGCGAGGAGACAAATTAGACACGGGACGTAATTCAACTACGAGTCCCATACCTGTTTATAGTGGGTTGGAATGTGATTCTAAAGGCAAAGGATACAAAGAGCAAATTGATACGTGTTCCGTATCAATTCAAGACATTCAAGGGTAATGGATCAAAAAGCATTTAAAGCATGGATATGGAGGCGGAATGAAGTCCAAATTCAATCATTAAGTACCTGATACGTTGAAAATTTGATATTTAATAAGAATTATTGTGCAACGACCTATTTAATTTCATTTATTACTCATAATTGTGTCATTAAAACGTAGGTTTCATTCTTCTACCTAGAGTTAGCTATAAAAGGAGAAAGTTATACCAATTGTAAACACGATCAATTATTCAAAGCCTACTGAAATACAATTTTTCTTTACTGTTCATTCTAATTATTGAAAGCTCATTACATTTTTCGGTCTCTTGATTATTAGTAAACCAATTTTTCTATTATTTCCTGGTTTTAATCGAAATTCCATATTTTGGTTAAACAGTATGTTTTTAAGGCTGTGTGCATGTTTGGTTTAGAGCCCCGAGGGCTCGGGTGAAAATTGGATAGGTCGTGAGAGCAATTTTTGAAATAAACCACAGCAGGTTTTTTTCCGCAGCTGATATCTTCGCAAATGAGAAGAATCAATCGCAAATGCAAAGCTGGGCAACCTGGGCACAAGATTCGCAAATGTGAACAGTCCCAATTTAGCCTAAGTTCGCATATGCGAACTCCCCCATCGCAAATGCGAACAACCGCAGAATTAGCCTAAGATTGCAAATGCGAACAACCCAATCGCAAATGCGAAGCTTAGGCTATTTAAACGCTGGTCGCAAATGCGACAAAGACTTCGCAAATGTGAAGTCTGGAGCCTGGACAGTCATATTCGCAATTGCGAACAAAAGTTCGCAATTCCCATATCCGCACCTGTGCAATTTTAACTTAAACGATTTTAGACCCTCTTTTCACCATTCTTTCAAAACCCAAAACCCCATAGATGATTTTTCAAGAGCAATATCACTCCAAATCACTTGTAAGTTGGTTTTCACTCAATTCTTTCAATTCTTAACATCATTAAACATGTTTTCCATATGAGTCAAACATTTTCATGGTTGAAATCGATATTTTTTGGTAGAACCTAGGTTTTTCATAAATTGAGGAGTTGGACCTTGATTTGAGGTCCAATTTCAAAACAAATCATATATTTGAACACGTAAGGAAATGGGTAATCGGATTTTGGTCCGAACCCCGAGTTTCGACCATATGGGCCCGGGGGCATTTTGGAAATTTTTGAGTAAAACTTTGGGGAAACCATTTTTATGCATTCAAACAAATTTATATAGTGTTTGTTAAAGTAATTGAACCAATTGTGATTAGACTTGTCACGACCCCAAATCCGGTCGTGATGGCGCCCAGCACATTGCTAAGCCAGCCCGACCAATCAATCTTAACAACGGAGCTAGAAGCTCTCTTTAACCCATTTAAGCATATTAATTCATGAAGCGACAATGATACATATAACAAAAACGGGGAACCAAGTCCCATAATACATCAACTCCCATAGACCGAAGGGTCAAGAGTCATGAGCCTCTACTGAACATGAGTGTATAAAGGTTTACAAGATACCAAGTGCGGAAAGAAAAGTCAATACAAAGTCAAGAGACAATAAGAAGGAATATCGGGTCCTGCGGACTCTGCAGCTACCTCGAATATCCACAAATGTCGCCTCGCACAGCTACCGGATCACTGCTGAGAGGTACCTGGATCTGCACACAAGGTGCAGGAGTAAAATGAGTACTGCCAGACTCAGTGGTAATAAACAAGGGTAAGACAGCGAGATAAGAAATCCGCAATAAAGCACTATGTAAAGCTGTAGTCAAATACCCTGTCACAGAATCAATATCAACTGTACCTGTACCAACAAGTACCAGCAAAACAGTATAACAGCTATCGGATGTAGCTAAATGCAATGCAATGCATGATATGACCGCTACGGCGTGTAGCTCGATCCAATTTGGGTACCCGTGCTCACCGTGGGGTTCAGACTCCGGAGGGGCTCCTACAGCCCAAGCACAATATCACTGCGGCGTGCAGTCCGATCCAACATATGTACCGCTGCGGCGTGCAGCCCGATCCACTACCAGTCAGCTAATATGCAAATATAGCCTCGCAGGCTCAAAAGTAGTTTTGAAAACATCTTTTATCATTTTTCAGTTGAAAACAGTAATATCAAGTTCCAGAGATTTGGAAATAACATGATAACAGAAATAGCTGCGGACTAGTAGTAAACTAGCATGTCAATATGATAAGACAATGATAACGATCCTCGCGGGATCCAATAACCGGCTCATGGCCCACAAGTATACTCAACCGCCCAAGAAGGGGGTTCCTCGGCTCAAGAGTGGCCATTATCACAATATAAAATATGCAACCATCCGAGAAGGAGGTTCGACGGCTTAAGAATAGCCTAATATCATAATACAGTATCAACAAGTCGGACTAAGTCATAGTCCCCAATCACAATCGACCCCGCACTCACAAAAGAGTACGTGTCTCGCCGCTATACAGCGTCACAAAGTGGTATACCGGGGTTTCGAACCCGCTGGTCATCACCCACATCTATTACTCACCTCAATACGGCGGGACGACTACTCCGCAATGCCCTATCCATGAGAATCAAGCTCCGCACGCGTAGAATCTGATCAAATACAGTAGAAACACAACAAATTAGGCCAATGGGACGACACCCAATCAATACAACTCAATTTACATCAAAATTCCCAAAGTTGTCAAAACCCGACTTTCGGTACGCTTCTCGAAAAATTACAAAAGTTACATATTCGGAACCCTCATATCGATACGAGTCTAGGCATATAAAATTTACCAAAATCGGACTCCATTTGCCCACTCAAATCCGTGTTTTTCTTTAATTTAGGCCTAGGGCTCAAACCCACCTTTAATCTTCCATTTACAGGGATTTAACCAAGGATTTCATGATAAAAGCGCGTAATTAAACCACAAAACTTACCTCCAACGAAACCCCGATGATTTCCCAGCAATCTCCCGTCAATTTCTTCTCTTGGAACTCAAAAATGGAGGTTTTGGGTATTAAACCCGCGACTGGTTCTGTTCTGAACTTAACTTCACTGCCAGCCTATTTTCTTCATCGCGTTCGCGACGCCTCTCACACGAACGTGATGCCTTTTTCCTCTCCTTCATCGCGAACGCGTCACTCCTTCACGTGTTCGCGAAGATCAACTTCCCAGCCTCCGGATTATTACTCTACGCGAACGTGTAGTCTCCCACACGAACGCGTGGCCTCGCCATTTCCTTCTTCGCGATCGCGGCCTAAGCCCACGCGAACGCGATGAGTCCTAACTCCCTCATACGCGAACGCGACCTTCACTCACGCGTCCGCGAAGCTTCCCAGCCTTTCCAATACGCGAACGCGATACCCCCCTCGCGAACGCGATGCCCGCTGAACTTGGCCTACGCGAACGCGGGCCGTGCCCTCGCGAACGCGAAGGCCAAATCACTGCCCAGTGATCTGCAGATTACAGCAGGTCTTTTCTTGCTTCCAAATGCCGGATGATGGTCCGGATTCACCCCGAGGCCCCCGGGACCCCAACGAAAACCACCAACATACCCCAAAACACGATACGAACTTGTTCCAATCATACAAACACCATCCTAAACATCAAAATCACCAATTACACACGGATTCAAGCCTAAATTTCTCAAAACTTTCCGAATTACACATTCGATCAAAAACCCGACCAAACGAAGTCCGAATGACCTGAAATTTTGCAGGCACATCCAAAATCACCTAACGGAGCTATTGCAACTGTCGGAATTCCATTCCGACTCCCGGATCAAAATCTCACTACCGTTCGGATTTCGGCAAAATTCAACCTTAGCCAATTCAAGCCTATTTCTACACCGGGCCTCCAAATTCAATTCCGATCGCTCCCCTAAGTCACAAATCACCTCCCGGAACTAACCGAATCATCGGAATCCGATTCCGAGCCCTCTAACCAAATAGTCAACTCCGGGTTGACTTTCCTTATTCAAGTTTCCTTCAAAAAGGCTATATGCCTCATTTTCAATCCAATTCACTCCTAACTCACCCGATAGACTCTAACACCGATATAAAATCATAAAACATGCATTTACAACATAACGGGGTGGTAATTCCCGTGACGACGGGCCGGGTCGTCACATTCTCCCCTCTTAAGCAAACGCTCGTCCTCGAGCGGGTCAAGAAACATACCTGAAGTCTCAAACAAGTGAGGATATCTGCTCCGCATCTCCCGCTCGATCTCCCAAGTGGCCTCCTCCACGGGTCGACCTCTCTACTGAACCTTAACTGATGCAATCTCCTTAGACCTCAATTTTCTCACCCGACGTCCCAAAATGGCAATAGGCTCCACATCATAGGATAGATCACCATCAAGCTGAATGGTACTGAAGTCTAATACATGAGACGGATCTCCAATGTACTTCCGGAGCATAGACACATGGAATACCGGATGAACGCTGGATAAGCCGGGCGGCAAGGCCAACTCATATGCCACCTCTCCAACTCTCCTAAGTATCTCAAAAGGACCAATGTACCTGGGACTCAACTTTCCTTTCTTCCCAAACCTCATGACACCCTTCATAGGTGAAACCTTCAACAATACTCTGTCACCAACCATGAAAGACAACTCTCGAACTCTACGGTCCGCATAACTCTTCTGACGAGACTGTGCTGTACGAAGCCTCTCCTAGATCAACTTTGCTCTATCCAGAGCATCCTGGACTAACTCAGTCCCTATCAATCTAACCTCACCAGGCTCAAACCATCCCACGGGGGATCTACATCGCCTGCCATACAATGCCTCATACGGGGCCATCTGAATACTCGACTGATAACTGTTGTTGTAGGCAAACTCAGCAAGTGGTAGGAACTCATCCCACGAACCACCAAAGTCAATCACACAAGCTCGCAACATATCCTTCAAGATCTGAATAGTGCGCTCAGACTATCCGTCTGTCTGGGGGTGAAATGCTGTACTCAACTCAACCCGTGTACCCATCTCTCGCTGAAATGCTCTCCAAAACTGAGAAGTGAACTGAGTACCCCTGTCGGATATGATAGACACTAGGACTCCATGCAACCGAACAATCTCTCGAATAAAGATCGCTGCCAACCGCTCCGATGAGTAGGTAGTACTAACTGGAATGAAGTGAGCTGACTTGGTCGGTCTATCCACAATCACCCATACAGAATCAAACTTCCTCGCCGACCGAGGGAGTCCAGTAACAAAGTCCATAGTGATCCTCTCCCATTTCCACTCAGGAATAACAATGCGCTGAAATACACCGTCGGGCCTCTGATGCTCGTACTTAACCTGCTGACAGTTGAGGCACCGTGCTACATATTTGACAATGTCCATTTTCATCCTTCTCCACCAATAGTGTTGTTTCAAATCATGATACATCTTCGCGGCTCCTGGATGGATAGAATACCGCGAGCTATGGGCCTCCTCCAGAATCAACTCCCGAAGGCCATCAACATTGGGCACACATATCCGGCCCTGCATCCTCAATACGCCGTCACTATCAATGGTGACATCTCTAGCATCAACATGCTGAACTCTGTCCCTCAGGACAGCCAAATGTGGATCATCATACTGGCGCTCACGAATACGATCATATAGAGATGACCGAGATACAACACAAGCCAATACCCTGCTGGGCTCCGAAATATCTAACCTCACTAGCCGATTGGCTAGCACCTGAACATCATAAGCAAATGGTCTCTCCTCAGCTGGAATATATGCCAAGCTCCCCATACTCACCGTCTTCCGGCTCAAAGCATCGGCCACCGCATTGGCCTTCCCCGGATGATATAATATAGTAATGTCATAATCCTTCAGCAACTCCAGCCATTTCCGCTGTCTCAAATTAAGGTCTTTCTGTTTGAACAAGTGCTGGAGACTACGGTGGTCGGTATACACCTCACAAGACACACCGTAAAAATAGTGTCTCCAAATCTTCAATGCATGAACAATGGCGGCTAGCTCCAAATCATGAACATGATAGTTCTTCTCATGTGGCTTCAACTGCCGAGAAGCATAAGCAATTACCTTACCTTCCTGCATCAACACACAACCTATCCCCACTCTCGAGGCATCACAATAAACGGTATATGAACCCGAGGCTGATGGCAATACTAACACTGGAGCTGTGGTCAAAGCTGTCTTGAGCTTCTGAAAGCTCCCCCCGCACTCATCCGACCACACGAATGGTGCACCCTTCTGGGTCAATTTAGTCAATGAAGAAGCAATGGATGAAAATCCCTGAACAAACCGGCGATAATATCCCGCCAAACCAAGAAAACTCCCGATCTCTGTAGCTGAGGTCGGTCTAGGCCAACTCTGCACCGCCTCTATCTTTTTCTGATCAACCTGGAATACCATCACGAGACACCACATGTCCCAGAAATGCTACGGAATCGAGCCAAAACTCGCACTTGGAGAATTTAGCATATAGCTTCTCCTCTCTCAATCTCTGCAACACAATACTCAAATGCCGAGCATGCTCCTCCTGACTACGGGAGTAGACTAGAATGTCATCAATGAACATAATCACAATTGAATCCAAATAAGGCCTAAACACACTGTTCATCAGATGCATAAATGCTGCTGGGGCATTGGTCAACCCAAAAGACATCACAAGAAACTCATAATGACCATATCGGGTCCTGAATGCAGTCTTCATAATATCCGAGTCCCTGATCTTCAGCTGATGATAGCCTGAACGAAGATCGATCTTAGAAAACACCCTCGCACACTGTAACTGATCAAACAAATCATCTATGCGCTGTAGAGGGTACTTGTTCTTTACTGTCACTTTGTTCAATTGCCTATAATCAATACACATTCGCATGGAACCATCTTTCCTTTTAACAAATAATACCGGTGCACCCCACGGGGACACACTAGGACGGATGAAACCCTTATCCAGAAGCTCCTGAAGCTGCTCTTTCAGTTCTTTCAACTCAGCTGGTGCCATCCGATAAGGAGGAATGGATATAGGCTGAGTGCCCGGCACCAAGTCAATGCCAAAATCAATATCCCTGTCCGGCGGCATGCCCAGCAGGTCTGAGGGGAATACATCTGGGAAGTCCCTCACAACAGGTATAGAATCAATGCTAGGAGACTCAGCTCCCACATCTCTCACAAAAGCTAAGTACGATAAACACCCTTTTTCAACCATCTTCTGAGCTTTTAGGAACGAAATAACACGGCTAGGGACGAAATCGGTCGAACCCCGCCACTCAATCCGAGAAATACCAGGAATGGCCAACGTAACTGTCTTAGCATGACAGTCCAATATAGCATGGTACGGAGACAACCAGTCCATACCCAATATGACATCAAAGTCCACCATACCCAACAATAACAAATCGGCCTGGGTCTCCAGACCCCCAATAGATATAACACAGGATCTATAGACATGATCCACAACAATCGTATCACCCACGGGGGTGGATACATGAACAGGTGAATCAAGACTACCACGAGTCGCACCCAAGTGATGTGCAAAATTAGAGGACACGTAAGAATATGTGGACCCTGGATCAAATAGAACAGAGGCATCTCTGTGACAGACAGAAATGATACCTGTAATCACTACATCAGAGGTAACTGCATCACGCCTGTCAGGAAGTGCATAGAATCGAGCATGGCCTCCACTTTATCTCTCCTCGCCTCTGGGGTGACCACGAGAAGACTGACCTCCCCTTCTACTATCCTGAGATGGTACTGAAGAGGAGGGTTGATCCCTCTGATGAGCCCCGTCCCTACGGAGTCGAGGGCACTATCTCCTCATGTGGCCAAACTCACCACACTCAAAACAGCTACCTGGTGCTGGAGAAGGGGACTGAAGGGAACCCCTCGCCGCAGAAGAACCCTGGGCTGATGAAGTAGGTGCTGCACCCTGGGCTGGAAGGGCACTAAGTGATGACTGACCCTGCCGAAACCCATGTCGACCACGACCATAAGAACCTCTGCTCTGCTCTGGGCGGCCTGAATGAGGAGGTCTAGATGAGCGACCTCTGCTCTGCTGGGAATGCCCTCTAGATGGAGCACCGCTGAAACTGCCAGAACCACGAGGCCTCTTGGCCTCCCGCTCCTCTCTCTCTCGGCGACGATCCGCCTCAATGGAGCGTGCCATATCAACAACCTGCTCAAATGATGATGACAAAACTCTCTCTCTGGTCATAAGAATGCGGATAGAGTAGTTGAGGCCATCAATAAACCTCCTGATCCTCTCCCTATCATTAGGGATCATCCATGTGGCATGCCTAGCCAGCTGTGTGAATCTGAGCTCATACTGGGTCACAGACATATCGCCCTGAACCAACCACTCGAACTGGCGACGTAGCTCCTCGCGACGAGACTGAGGTACATATTTCTCTAGAAAGAGAGTAGAGAACTGCCGCCATGTGAGAGGTGCTGCTCTTGCAGGCCTACGCCTCTCAAACTCCTCCCACCAATCAAATGCGGGACCAGTAAACTGAAATGTAGTAAATGAAACTCCGCTGGACTCAAGAATACCAGCCGTACGCAGCATCTTCTGACACTTATCCAAGAAACCCTGGGCATCCTCGCCCTCGGCGCCACTAAAATGGGGTGGCCGAAGTCTGCCAAATCTCTCAAGACGACACTGCTCGTCATCGGGCATAACCTGAACCATATGCTCTGGAGCTGGAGCTGGTGCAGCTGGAGGAATAACCGGTGCAACCACCTGAGCGGGGACCGCCTCTGGCGTCTGAAGTCCCTGAACAACCGGGTCAGGTGTGCGAGCTGCAGGGGTCTGCTGACCACCCCCTGACTGAGATGTCGCTACAGTAGCGGTAGCCGAAACTACCTGAGCCAAACCGGAACACACTAATAATATCTGAGCAAGAGTCTCCTGAAGACCAGGAATAGCAATAGATATAGTCTGGCCCTGAACTGGGGCTGCTGGAGCATCAACCACTGGGGGCTGTTCCTGAACTGGTACAACAGGCGGGTCAGCTGGCACTGCCTCAGCCGCCCTACCTCTACCTCTAGCACGACCGCGCCCACGGCCTCTAACAGGTGGCAATGGAGGTCATCCACCTCATCCTGATGCTCGCGTTCTCTCCATCTGCGAGAGAATAGAATATAGAAGTTCAGTTCTCAAAACAACAAGATCGCACGACAGAGTTCAAGAAAAGTGAAGTTTTCCTAAAGGTTCACAGCCTCCCGAGGATAAGTACAGGCGTCCCCGTACCGATCCACAAGACTCTACTAACCGGCTCAAGACTCATGAGGCCTAGTAAACCTTGGCTCTGATACCAACTTGTCACGACCCCAAATCCGGTTGTGATGGCACCCAGCACATTGCTAAGCCAGCCCGACCAATCAATCTTAACAACGGAGCTAGAAGCTCTCTTTAACCCATTTAAGCATATTAATTCATGAAGCAACAATGATACATATAACGAAAACGGGGAACCAAGTCCCATAATACATCAACTCCCATAGACCGAAGGGTCAAGAGTCATGAGCCTCTACTGAACATGAGTGTATAAAGGTTTACAAGATACCAAGTGCGGAAAGAAAAGTCAATACAAAATCAAGACAGTAAGAAGGAATATCGGGTCCTGCGGACTCTGCGGCTACCTCGAATATCCACAAATGTCGCCTCGCACAGCTATTGGATCACTGCTGAGAGGTACCTGGATCTGCACACAAGGTGCAGGGAGTAAAATGAGTACTGCCAGACTCGGTGGTAATAAACAAGGGTAAGACAACGCAGATAAGAAATCCGCAATAAAGCACTATGTAAAGTTGTATTCAAATACCCTGTCACAGAATCAATATCAACTGTACCTATACCAACAAGTACCAGCAAAACAGTATAACAGCTATCGGATGTAGCTAAATGCAATGCAATGCATGATATGACCGCTACGACGCGTAGCACGATCCAATTTGGGTACCCGTGCTCACCGTGGGGGTTCGGACTCGGAGGGGCTCCTGCAGCCCAAGCACAATATCATCACGGCGTGCGGTCCGATCCGACATATGTACCTGCTGCGGCGCGCGGCTCGATCCACTACTAGTCGGCTAATATGCAATCACGGCCTCGCAGGCTCAAAAGTAGTTTTGAAAACATCTTTTATCATTTTTCGGTTGAAAACAGAAATATCAAGTTCCAGGAGATTTGGAAGTAACATGATAACAGAAATAGCTGCTGACTAGTAGTAAACTAGCATGTCAATATGATAAGACAATGATAACGATCCTCGCGGGATCCAATAACCGGCTCATGGCCCACAAGTATACTCAACCGCCCAAGAAGGGGTTCCTCGGCTCAAGAGTGGCCATTATCACAATATATAATATGCAACCATCCGAGAAGGAGGTTCGACGGCTCAAGAATAGCCTAATATCAAAATACATTATCAACAAGTCGGACTAAGTCATAGTCCCCAATCACAATCGACCCCACACTCACAAAAGAGTACGTGTCTCGCCGCTATACAGCATCACAAAGTGGTATACCGGGGTTTCGAACCCGCTGGTCATCACCCACATCTATTACTCACCTCAATACGGCGCGACGACTACTCCGCAATGACCTTACCACGAGAATCAAGCTCCGCACGCATAGAATCTGATCAAATACAGTAGAAACACAACAAATTAGGCCAATGGGACGACACCCAATCAATACAACTCAATTTACATCAAAATTCCCAAAGTTGTCAAAACCCGGCTTTCGGTATGCTTCTCAAAAAATTACAAAAGTTACATATTCGGAATCTTCGTCTCGATACGAGTCTAGGCATATAAAATTTACCAAAATCGGACTCCATTTGCCCACTCAAATCGGTGTTTTTCTTTAATTTAGGCCTAGGGCTCAAACCCACCTTTAATCTTCCATTTACAGAAATTTAACCCATGATTTCATGTTAAAATGATGTAATTAAGCCACAAAACTTACCTCCAACGAAACCCCGATGATTTCCCAGCAATCTCCCGTCAATTTCTTCTCTTGGAACTCAAAAATGGAGGTTTTGGGTATTAAACCCGCGACCGGTTCTGTTCTGAACTTAAACTCACTGCCAGTCAAATCTCTTCATCGCGTTCGCGACGCCTCTCACGCGAACGCGATGCCTTTTTCCTCTTCTTCATCGCGAACGCGTCACTCCTTCACGCGTTTGCGAAGATCAACTTCCCAGCCTCCGGATTATTACTCTACGCGAACGCGTAGTCTCCCACGCGAACGCGTGGCCTCGCCATTTCCTTCTTCGTGATCGTGGCCTAAGCCCACGCGAACGCAATGAGTCCTAACTCCCTCATACGCGAACGCGACCTTCACTCACGCGTCCGCGAAGCTTCCCAGCCTTTCCAATACGCGAACGCGATACCCCCCTCGCGAACGCGATGCCTGCTGAACTTGGCCTACGCGAACGCGGGCCGTGCCCTCGCGAACGCGAAGGCCAAATCACTGCCCAGTGATCTGCAGATTACAGCAGGTCTTTTCTTGCTTCCAAATGCCGGATGATGGTCCGGATTCACCCCGAGGCCCCCGGGACCCCAACGAAAACCACCAACATACCCCAAAACACGATACGAACTTGTTCCAATCATAAAAACACCATCCTAAACATCAAAATCACCAATTACAAATGGATTCAAGCCTAAATTTCTCAAAACTTTCCGAATTACACATTCGATAAAAAACCCGACCAAACAACGTCCGAATGACCTGAAATTTTGCAGGCACATCCAAAATTACCTAACGGAGCTACTGCAACTGTCGGAATTCCATTCCAACTCCCGGATCAAAATCTCACCTACCGTTCGGATTTCGCCAAAATTCAACCTTAGCCAATTCAAGCCTATTTCTACACCGGGCCTCCAAATTCAATTCCGATCGCTCCCCTAAGTCACAAATCACCTCCCGGAACTAACCGAATCATCAGAATCCGATTCCGAGCCCTCTAACCAAATAGTCAACTCCAGGTTGACTTTCCTTATTCAAGTTTCCTTCAAAAAGGCTATATGCCTCATTTTCAATCCAATTCACTCCTAACTCACCCGATAGACTCTAACACCGATATAAAATCATAAAACATGCATTTACAACATAACGGGGTGGTAATTCCCGTGACGACGGGCCGGGTCGTCACAAGATTCGAGCGAGTTGGAGGTTGAATTATGAGGTAAAGTAATAGTTGAAGGTTAAGTGGACTTCAAGGCTTTAAGGTAAGTGTTTGATCTATCCTAACTTGAGGGAATAGGGGAGATTATAATAACTTGCTAATTGCTAAATGATCGTGTGTGGTGTATAGGCGTGGTGACGAGCATCTATACACTGACGTCTAGCATGACCGTGAGTCATCGTTGGTACATGTTGTCAACTAATTATGGAATTCTCATGTTATATTATTGAGCCCTTGTCGGGTTTTGAAGGTTGTGTTTTTGTTCCCTTGCCGGAACCTTATTGTTGTTGTTATTGTTCCCTTGCCGGGATATTATTATGACTGTTACTCCCTTGTCGGAATGGTACTTGTGGTTTATTTAATTCTTCTTGACTGTTGATTGTGACTGTTGTTTGGGTGAGGAAGAGTGATAAAGCACGAAGGGTGATGTCATGCCACTTTTAATTATATTCGCATGAAGAATCATTCTGTACCATGTTTTACTATTTATGCACGAAGGATCATTTTAAATCATGCACGAAGGATCATGTCGTGCCATGAATGTGAGGATGAGAGTAAAAACACGAATGGTGATGCCGTGCACTTTTATTTGACTTTTTGGTGAGGATGACAGTAAAAGCACGAAGAGTGATGCCATGCAACCATTCAATTTCTTGTTGTGTGATAACTATTTTGTTGTACTCTATTTTTACCTTACTGATTAATTATGTATATTCAATTGTGCTCCCCTAGCATGTTCCTTCCCTTGCTATTTGTGTTGCTCAGTATTTCTGTTATTTATGGTACATATGTATATAGAAGTGCACAGGTTTACGTGAGTGTCTGGTCTTAGGCTTGCCACTACTTCGCTGGGATATGTCAGGCACTTACCAACACATGGGGTATGTGAGCACGTGATGTTTGGCCAAAGCAATTAATTCCAAAATAAAAATAAACAAAAATGATTTTTTGATTGAATTGGTTGATTTTTTGCAGAAGTATCAATGTTTGTTTTTAATTGTTGAAAATAAAGTGAAGGAAATTAAAACAAAAATACAAAATGAAATTAATTAGAAAATGTCAAAAAATAAGAGAATTACTAAACAAATTTAGAAAATCAAAAGAAAAATACAAAAATACAAAATAAAAGGGGATAAATACATTAGGAAAAAATACTAAGGAAAACAACTATAAAATACAAGAAAATATAGAAAATAATTAAATAAATTCAATTTGAAAAATACAAAAAACAAGATAAAATACAAAAATACAAGGCATTTTGGGCCAAAATCAAATACTAGCCCAATTAATACCCATAACAGACCTGGCCTAATTTGAAATTGAACCGGATGTCTCAGTACAAAGCTAAATGACGACGTACCAAGAGAAAGGATATGGGCCGTTAATAAATCCAATCAAACGGACCAACATAGGCGGTGGCTGAATAAACAAAACGACATCGTTAAAGGAAATAGTCACAGCCGTCCATCTGATTAATCTAACGGGTGAAATCAATGTCACACTTAAACCAAACGACGTCGCTTAATTAAATAAATCACAGCCGTCGAAGAAGCTAATCTAACGGACAGGAGTAAGGTTTAATTAAAACTAAACGGTACCGTTTAGTGGCAAAATTAATCCTGGCCACTCATCTTATCTAATCCAATGGTTGATAGTTAACAATGCATGTCTAATATATATCTATACTTCATCCATCCAACCCTCATTATACACATCCACCCTTCTCAGACTAGAAACCCTAGCCGCCTTATTTCCCCCTCCTCCTCTCCACAGACTGTCGGAACCCTACCAGTGGTCTGTCTCTGATCATCTTCTCCGACCAGGCCACTAACACCTAAACCCCCTCTTTCTCCTCCAGCACTCTATACCACTAGCCTTACCTAAATACCCCGCCATCTCTCCCATATCTTGAAATTCCGGTAGCTGGAACCCTAGCCGGTGACCACCAAACTATGAAACAGCCTCCCACCTTTACACCCCAAAAGCATCTTAACATCCTCTATCATCCAACCTAAGTCCCACCCCTCGAATATCAGCCCTGCTTCTCGAATCTAAAAAATTGTTTCGAAGGAACCCTACTCCAGCGGACACCCCAAACTTAAAACTTTTTCAAATCCAACCTTAGACCTAAAATACTGGTCTTTAACATCCAAACAAGACTCCTAGAGTCTGCCTGGAGGATCGACTGCCAAAAAGAGACTCAAAGTCTCTGAACCATCGGAAAACCAAGAAAAAAAAAGGAAAATAAAGAACAATGAAAGAAAAGAAAGAAAAAAAGAAAGAAAGAAAATGAAAAAGAGACTAAAAAAGCTAAGTATCCCTGAACCACTTTTGTTTTCTGTGCTTCACTCTTCTATGTTATTATTTGATTAAAACCTGAATCTATTGCACGATATCTCTGTGTATATTTGAAGTTGATTAAATACTCTGTTTGTTCTGGTTAAAGCTATTTTGTTAAATCGCATGTTGTTAGCTGTTTGATGTTCTTGAGTAATAGATTCTGTTTCGACTAAGGGTTTTGATTGATTAGGATTCAACCATTATCTATTTGTCCCTATGAATTCTGATTACTTAAAAGTTTGTTGAAATTTGGGTTATGTATGCAAAATTACATGAAATTGGCTATTATTGCAATACGGTTTATATGTTTGGCTTTTTGGAACTTTTAAGAACTTAGTCACAATAGGGCTATATGTGCAAATGGATAATGTGTCTATTATTGCAACACAATGTAACTTTTGACTTGTAAAGCCATTTATGGCTATTTTTGAAAAGTGGTTAACTTTGAAAAGTTTTACTTAGTTTAAAAATTGGTTAAAAGATAAAGTTAAGTCTAGGGGTTATATTTTAAATACTCCTGAACACCCCAGGTCTTAACAAACCTAAGGGCAGGTCGGGTGAATACATATGAGATATAAGGGGTAAAAGGTGAATAGAAACGGGTAATCCTGAAGATAAATTTGAAGTAGTGAGGGCATAAAAGGCAATTGAGCTTGGTTTTAATGTAATTAGTTGAATAATAAGGGGTGATTCAGGCATAGTTAAATCGTGAATAGGTAATAACCCTTAGCAAGTGAGGGAAATAAAGGCATTAATACCTAATAGAATGGTATAAAATATCCTGGAACCTTCTAACAGGGGTTCAAGTGTATTCTTGTAAAAAAATACCCTATACTTACCTGAAATAAATAAAAAAGAGGAGGGGTGGGAAATCTGAATAATTAACTCAAATTTCTCTCCCATTCTACTCTATAAATAGGCCCCTTCAGGCCTAATTTCAGAGTTCGAAAAAATTTTCAGAAGTTCAGAAATTCATATACACTGAAATATATCAAATACACACAAAAACACTGTTGATTTTCAATTACTATTAGTTCGAGTGATACTCTGGAATCTCTGTTGGTTGTTCTTCATTGGTTTTGATCGAATTTGCTGGGTTTTTGGTTGAATTGCTGGGTTATATACATTCTGAAGTTTGATAGTTGTTGCTGTGTTAACTCGCTTCTACTGTTGTTGCTATCTAATTCCTGCTGTTGCTGATTGTACTTCTTCTCCACCTCTAGAACTCATTGTTTCTGTCACTTGAATCTGGTACACTACTACATCCTGGAGCTGTAATTGAATTGCTTTTGCAGAAATGAAATGTTAACTAGCTTTAGTTAATAATTGTATATCTGTTCTTTCGTTTTGTAGTATAAATGCTTAGATCTAGTAGTAGTGATAATGATATATGCAATATGTTAAATAGGTTAGATTAAAATGATTACCTAAATTCAAGACTAAAACTGGCCTAAAACTTTGTCGAATCACCCAGATTCATAACTATTATAAATTAGATATGTAATACTAATACTTAGATATTTTGTTAATCAAGTTCTGAATTAGAACCATTTAATTTGAAAAGCATGAGTAGTTGAATTATAAATCGTGTTGTTGTTTTATCACTACTTAAACTGGTTTAGTTACAAAACTTGTTGTAAACTTGGTGATATGATAATCTGAGTAATATTGACGATAGTTCGAGCTTTTCTTTAGTTGAAATGTAAAATATCATTTTCAAATCAAATAAAAACGAATAAATAACTCTGCAAAATAGTGTCTCAGTAGATAGATAATTCATTATCAAATTTGCTAATTCACTAGCTGAATAACAACGTTCATTTAAAATATGTAACAAGTTTCTTAGTTAATTGTCAAATACAAAAACCATCAGTGATCAAAAGCCTATTGATATTACAGAAACCGCTAAATATTAATACTGAGTAATATTTGTCTATAACGCTGTTATAAAATGTTAATTAGTCCTTATCCTGCTTTAGATATAAATAATTTGGGCCTAATTGTGAATCCATGCCCCGATCGAATTGAAATGGCATGCGTACCTGTGAACAGAAATGGAAATGTGTGCTGGGCTCCAGAGGTCCAGTTACACCTGCTGCAAACTGTTAAGCTAGTCTGAAGTCCAGGCCCAATAATGAATAATGTCCTGGACTCTGATAGTTAATAATAAGAAACTGCTACAAAACAGTCATATTAGGGGAAAAATAGAAATCGAAAAATGTAGCCCATAAGTAGGTTTGACCTTATAAAACGAAAATGGATGAGCCTCGTTACAAAGTAACACACACGGGGCCCCCCAAACAATAACAAAAGCTTTAGACTCGGAAGGATTGTTTAGACAATTTTACGATCTTTCCCAAATATAACAAGAATAGACATTATTAGGCAAATATACATTCTTAATACGGGTGCACATTTATGTGACCCAAATCCAAATCTCAACGAAGTTGAAATGTATTAAAAGTCGCAGGCGTACTGGTACGGTGTAGCCCGAAATGCATTTTCACAACGTTGCAATTCTTTTAAAAATGATAAATCGAAACATTAATAAAGGCACATAAAAGCAAAACATATAAAAAATCAGATGAAAACAAATACAACCGTTGAGTGACCATGCTAGAACCAAGGAATCCGGGAGTGCCTAACACCTTCTCCCGGGTTAACCGAATTCCTTACCTGGATTTCTGATTCGCGGACTGTTAACAGAGTCATATTTTCCTCGGTTCGGGATTCAATCCGTGACTTGGGACACCATTAATCTCCCAAGTGGAGAATCTGAATTTAAATAAATGAATCCCGTTCCGACTGTCCTTTAAGTGAAAAAACTCCTTCCCTATTTATTATATCCCTTCTCGGGGGCGTAGTAAATAAGCGGTAAAAAAAAAGAGGTGTGACAGCTCTGGCGACTCTGCTGGGGATAAGAAACCCAGAACTTCAATTCAAGGTTTAAGAATTTGAGCTCATTTAAAATTGTAGTTTTGATTATATCTGATTTTATAATATATTTTGATCAATGTGCTATATGTTTACCGCTTTGATATTACATGAATTGTATATTAAATTGTGATGCCCTTCTCTTATTACCTCCAGGGATGTGCTTACTGGCTGAGACTCCCCTTTCTATTAAGTCAATACCAAATAAGAAACAGAGGCCAGAAAAGTTACAAAGCCGAATGATCCCGCGGGTCCCCGGTACGTAGCCCCCTCCTTGACCTGAGTCATCCGCTCGGGTACACAGTCTAGTACCAATGAAAATCAGGATATTTAGCCTAGAATTAGGACGATTATTTGCATCATATCTGACTTAGGGGACTCAACACCGGGGTTGGGTCCGTCTAGGACAGGTAACCCAAATATAAAAAGACCGAGCATGATTATGTGTTGTATTTATTTGTCCTGGGCCATTATGCTGACCCGCTAAATACCTGAGAAAGAAAAGAAGAGAAAAGTAGCAATTTTTCCAAAAACCAATGTCTAAATACTGACGAAACGCTGTCAAAAATTTGAGGAAAATATGAAAAATAGTTAGAATAAGTCAATTTTGTCAACATTAAAATAATTGGTCTAAAAACAATTTGACCGAAATACGCTAGTTGGATTCTCACCACTAGGCGAGATACGGAGGCAACCCTTGACGGGTCCAACCACCCCTTTTCAAAAATAACCAAAAAAATATTAATAAATCGAAGTGATGCTGTTTTTGAAAAAAGCTGAATGTTCCGAAAGGACGCCGAAAGGCTGTTTGTACAAAAATGGCCACTTTTAAGTCATTTTCCTTAAATAATTAATATAGTCTTAAAATCTTCGGATGAAGTGTTGAAAGGCCGTACTCGCAAATAGGGACTTCTTGAGAAGAAAATTTCCTTTGAAAAAAAATATTTTTGTCTTTTGGGTCATAATATGTGGTTAAATTACCTTTAATAAATGTGCATGATGCGTACAATACAAAATTGACCTTTTTCATTAATGAATAAGATCTCTTTGGAGTTACGACTGTGGTGGAATGACTTGGGTCAAGATGGACAAGATGAGGTCAAAAAATATTTGAAAGGTCTTACCGGGCTGCTTGATATCAGACCCCGGGGAGACATTATTCGAGCCTTGGACACCTGTTGGGATCCCGCACACAATGTGCTCCACTTTTTGGACTTTGAGCTTACTCCAACACTAGAAGAGATTGCTAATTACATCAGTAAGAATGAGGTCCCTTTGAAAGACAAATATCCGGTTGCTCCAAGAGCCATCACTGCACACAAATTCCTCGATTTTTGAAGATAGCCCGAAGTGTTCACAATGAACATTTGGTCCATGGGTTTTGCAGTATGAACTTCATATACCGTAGATATGGTCACGTTGGAGGCTTTAACAACCCAACAAACAAACTCTGCAGTAAAGTAAACAGGGCTAAATGGGAGGAACACAGACATTTTGCTTTCATGGTAGCCTTTCTGGGATTGATATTATTTCCAAGGAAAGATGGGAACATCGACATTAGAATTGTTGGGATTGTCAGTACTCTCCTTACACAGGACAACAGTACTTTGGTGCCAATGATAGTGGCTGATATCTTTCGTGCTCTCACAGATTGTAAAGATGGAGAAGATTTCTTCGAGGGGTGCAATTTACTATTCTAGATGTGGATGATCGAGAACTTATGCCATCGCCCTCAATTTCTGAGTTATGGATCACCGGAAAAGACTTGCATAGAAGAATTCTACACGAGGATAAAAGGCGCCAAGTTGCCAGAGGGGTCTACAGGTTGGATCACATATTTCTGATCTCTCACTGCTGGTCAGATCGAATGGGCTTTCGGATGGCTACCCATCGATGAAGTCATATACATGCGAGCAGAAGGATCGCACTTTCTTTTAATGGGACTCAAAAGCATCCAACCTTATGCGCCTTATTGAGTATTAGAGCAACTCGAAAGATATCAAATAGTGCCAAAAGATTGGGATCTCAGCATTCAAGTGCTATAGATTAGTCGTAATGGGCAATTTCCTGAAGCCAAAGTCCGACAAATATGGAATGAGTGCCAATGTTTGAAAGTGGACACTTGTATAAGGGATCGGGCCAGAGGCTAAGTGTCACCTGGTTATTCTGCATGGTACAGAAGGGATTTTGAGCATGAAAGACCAATGAAGAGACCTCACATTCAAGAATTTGTCGAGCTGTCAAAGGAGCAATGGGATTGGTTGGATAAGGAGAATGAATACCGAGCCAAAATCAGTATGTTAGAAAAGCAAGTTCAAGACCTCAAGTTCGAAGGCATCTTACAAGCAGCGGCCGATGAGGGTGAAAAGAAACAACTGATTAAGGAAAATGAGGCATTGAAAGCTCAGATTTTGAAAATGAGAGCAGCAACTAAAACTCCTGTTCGACATGCCTGAGATGAAAAACTAATTGATAATTTGCGGCGAAAGGTGAACGACTACAGTTTTGACTAGAGAAAGCCGAAAAAGAATTAATCGGGGTTGGGAAACAATTGGCTAGAAATGCTGAAGAAAGAGCTTGGATGATCCAACAATTGCAAGAGGAACATCATATTGAAGTTGCCCGGTTGAGGAAAAAGATTGTCATAGTCGAGGTCAAAAGTAGCAAACAAGTAAAAAAGTTTGACATAGAAAGGGAACACTGCCATATGGCCATGGCCCGGTTAGAAATGGAACTGCAAGCTTCAAGAGAAAGCCAACAGACTCTGGACGCTCGTGCCGAACAAATAGGGAGGTTGCTTCAAGAGAAAGGAATGATCAGAGAAATAATTGTCAGCATTGCTCATTATGTCACTCAGAAATGCCAGATATGCGAAGACATGACCCAGTCCACATTTGTCGTTTCAACAATGATATTTGTAAAGCAAGTGATGAGAGATTTAGATAAACTCCAAAGGGGATTAACATATAGGCCCGCGGTAAGACCGAACGATGTCTCGCGGGCACTAGGATCTTTAATATATTCTTAGGACATGCATTTTGAATGTTGTATTTTTATCTCTACATTTAGAGGATTGTAGTACAGTTTTCATTAGAATGTTATCTTTGTAATCAATGATTGGGTATTTATGAAGTTGAGAATTTCCAAATTTGTCGTTATTATTCTTTTTTCATTAAATACTTATGAGATATGAAAATATGTAGGACCGAGCAATGAAAATGAAAGAAAAGGGGGAACAATAAGAAAAGAAATGAAAATGAAAAAAAAAAAAGAAAAAGAACGTCGGTTGTAATAAATATAAGGAAAAGAAAAAGCCGAGAACGAAAATGAAAACAAGACCGAGATGATGTATATTACCAGGAAAAATTGTGTTCTTAATCTGTAATATTACCCGTTATGGTCTAACTACTAACAATTTTTGTCATTGTTGAGTAACAGATAAAGTGGTTAGTAACTGGCATTCTGGCAACTCACAATTACAACACTCGTTCCAAGAGTATGACAAAGGCAATTACTCAGGAAATTGAAACAAAAGTTATAGATCCAGTGCAGGAAGATGAGGTAGTGGGTGTGAATAGCATGAAAGAGGAAATGTATAAGCTCAAACAACAGATGACTGAGATGTACCAGGCTTGGGCGAAGGGAAAACCTTTACCCACCTACCTTGCCAACCCCATATACATCCCTCCACCAATCCCATCACAAGATCCACCCACTATGAATTCATCCTCCATTTATCCTACATATCCACCCTACTACGCAACCGCATCACAAGCACCACCTCCAATCCCTAAACAAGTTCCACCACCACCACCACATGTTGCTCCTGTATATGTGGCACTATCACCAGCGACCTTGCACAAATCCTCTAGTGAACCACTATTCCACGCCCAAGACAACCATTATTTCCCCCCGGAACCTACATTCCGACAACATGATTCCTATACCCCTCTCATTGATATGGCTGAAGAGGAGAAACCAGTTAAAATCCTGAGCAGGAAGAGATGGCTAGAAAGATGAAGAGCCTCGAGCAGTCATTCCGTAATATGTAGGGTCTGGGTGGTCAAGTATGCGTAGCTTACAAGGATTTATGTTTGTTCCCTGAATTGCAACTGCCAGCAGGATTTAAGCTGCTAAAATTCGATTTGTATGATGGCCACGGCAACCCGGTAGCACATTTAAGAGAATTTTGCAGCAAGATGCGTGGAGCTGGTGGGAAAGATGAATTACTCGTGGCTTACTTCAGCCAAAGTCTTAGTGGTTCAGCTCTTGAATGGTATACCCGACAAGACCATACCAGATTGGGATGATCTAGCCTAGGCGTTCGCAAACCATTTTCAGTACAATTTGGAAATCATCCCAGATAGGTTGACACTGACAAAAATGGAGAAAAAGCCGGGAGAAAGTTTTCGAGAATATGGCTTTAGGTGGAGGGAGCTAGCTGCTCGGATAGACCTACCGATGAAGGAGGGAGAGATGGTAGACTGTTTTCTACAAGCTTTGGAACCAACGTACTATGGGCATTTGGTATTTGTAATTGGAAACATATTCAACGAGGTAGTTAAAATGGGAAGCTTGGTTGGGGAAGGATTGAAGTCAAACAAAATCATGAGTTATTCAGCCATCAAGGCTACGAACCAGGCAATCCAGACAGGTACAGGTGGAGCAATCGGGAAGAAAAATAAAGAAGAAGTGGCAGTCATAGAAGGGAGGTCTTGGTCCAGGAGTTCCAATCCATATTACCATCAGCCTCGCCCATAACAACCCTATCCACCAACACCATATAGCCCACCTCAACACTATTACCCTCCTCCTCGTCCACAGTTTTCTGTACATCAGCCCCAAGTCTACCCACCAACTTCTACTCCATGGCGAACTCCAGAACCCCAAAATATTTACCACACCCAAAACACATACCCACCACCAAAAACATACAAAAATCCCAATGGAACCAATTTATGTCCTAACCCTGGAGTCAAGAATGATAGGGCACAAAGAAAGAAAACATTTACTCCCTTGGGCGAGTCATATACCAGTCTTTTCCATAGACTAAGACAACTCGGGATGTTGAACCCCATAGAGCCTAAAATCTCTAATCCACCACCGAGAAACATGGATCAATCAGTCCATTGTGAATATTGTTCAGGAGCCCCAGGGCATGATACTGAAAAGTGCTGGCACCTGAAGTCTGCAATACATGAACTTATCGACTCCAGAAGAATTAATGTTCAAGCTCCTGAGGCTCCTAATATAACATAGAACCCTTTGCCTGTGCACCATGAGACCCACATGATAGAGGTGGTACAAGGGGGAAATTGCAAGAAGCCATCTCAGGCTGTAATGATGATCAAAGCAAGCAGTAGCAAGACAGAAGAGAAAGTCATAACTGAGAAAATACCAGTCAATCCACATGTGAGCAAGCTAGCAGTGGTAGATGAACCTGAGCCTATAAAGGTGACAGTGCCCGGAGTGAGTACAAAGCCCGTATTGATTGTGAAAAGGGCACAACTAGAGCCAGTTGTTATCAAGCCAGTCACTCAAATGCCCGTAGTGAACACCAGAACTATGCCTTGGAATTACAGCAAGGTAATTGTCATGTATAAAGGAAAGGAAATCAAGGAGAAGATTTGTGAAACCCACGGTTTGACCAGGTCAGGGAGATGTTTTGCTCCCGATGAATTGAGGAAGGCAAAAGTTGCAAAAGAAAATTCGGCTGATGTAAAGAAAGTTGTCACTGAAGAAGAAGCCGAGGAATTTCTGTAGAAAATGAAAGCTCGGGATTATTCCATAGTTGAGCAGCTGAGGAACACACCAGCACATATATCTTTGTTGTCCTTGTTGATTCATTCTGATGAACATCATAAGGCATTAATGAAGATCCTGAACGAGGATCGTGTACCAGAAAAGATCATAGTGAGTCATTTAGAGAAGATCACAAATAAAATCTTCGAGGCAAACATAATAACATTTTCAGATGATGAACTGCCGTTGGAGGGGACAGAGAACAACAAGGCATTATATCTTACGGTGAAGTTCGAGGAATCAGTGGTGACCCGCATCTTGGTTGATAATGGGTAAAGTGCCAACATTTGCCCTTTTATCTACTTTGGACAAGTTTAATATTTATCATGAAAGAATACATAGGAACAACATATGTGTGAGAGGATTTGATGGGGGCGAGAAGAACACTATTGGAGACATCATATTGGAACTCACTATCGGACCTGTATAATTTACCATGAAATTTCAAGTTTTGGACGTTGTTCTGTCCTATTATCTCCTACTAGGACGTCCGTGGATTCACGCTGCAAAGGCTGTACCTTCCTCACTCCATCCAATGGTGAAATTCGAATAGGATCGACAAGAAATAATGGTTCATGGTGAAGATAATTCTTGCAATATCATCACGCCGGTTGAAGAAGTCGAGGGTGATAAAGGTCCCTGGGTATACCAAGTGGTGGACACTATATTTGTGGATAAAATATCTAAAGGCGAAAACATTACGATGCCCAAGATAGCTTCAGCATCAGTCATGGTTGCTACGGAAATGTTGAAAAATGGATTTCTCCTTGGGAAAGGTTTAGGAGCCGCACTACAAGGAATAACACAACCAGTATCTCTTTCAGGTATCATTGACACTTTCGGATTGGGTTTCAGGCCAACCATTGCAGATATAAAAAGAGCTCGAAAACTGAAAAAGAAAGGATGGACCCTCCCTAAGCCTATCCCTAAATTCTCCCATTCATTCGCCAAGCCTGGTACAAAAAGATGTCCGGCAACGGTCATGCCCAGCCAAGCAGAGATAAGGCCAGATAGGGAGTTGTTAGAAAGATTTGAGAGGTTGTACGAAGATGTGAACATGATAGAGGCAGCTGAGGGCACAAGTAAAATGGACGTCCAATTTGTTGGATCCCAAATCAAGCTGAATAACTGGGAAGCTACCCCTCTTCTGACCAGAAGGGAGCTGTGGTAGTTAGCTTTGATATTTCATTCTTAAATCTGTTTTATTTCAAGGCTGTAATACAGATTCTATGTTCCGTCCAATCGGACATGTCAAACCTTGTTATCTTTTGAAATTTTAACAAAATGCAATTTCTTTCTTCCTCCATTTTGATAGCCTTATTTTATTTTATTTTATTTTCGTGTATAGTCCATTTTTGTTGATTTCAATAATGTGTCATACATAAGGAATTCTCGGCCCCGTCTTGATAATAAAATAGTAATACAAGAAATTGAATATGATAATGAAGTGGAGTATGAGGATGAGGAAGTTTTGGAAGAAATTAGTAAAGATCTGAGCCACTATGAGGAGAAACCCAAACCAAACTTGAATGAGACGGAGTCTATTAATTTGGGAGATGAGGAAAACGTTCGAGAGACAAAGATTAGTGTTCAAGTTACTACATGAGAACAAAGACATATTTGCATGGTCATATGACGATATGCCAGTGCTAAGTACTGATTTGGTGGTACATAAGTTGCCTATTTATTCGGAATGACAGCCTGTCAAGCAGAAGTTAAGAAAGTTCAAAACAAGCATCAACGTGAAAATAAAAGAGGACGTCAACAAGCAATTTGAGGCAAAGGTCATACGGGTGACCAAATATCCCACCTGGTTAGCTAATGTTGTACCTATTCCGAAGAAAGACAGAAAAACCAGAGTGTATGTTGATTATCGAGACCTCAACAAAAAAAGTCCGAAGGATAATTTTCCATTGCGAAACATCCACGTACTAATTAACAATTGTGCCAAACATGAGATTGGGTCTTTCATGGATTGTTATGCGGGTTATCATCAGATCCTGATGGAAGAATAACATTCAGAAAAGACAGCCTTTATCACACCGTAGGGAACATATTGTTACAGAGTAATGCCGTTCAGATTGAAAAATGCTGGAGCTACATATATGAGAGCAATGACTACCATTTTTCATGTCATGATACATCGAGAGATGAAGTGTATGTGGATGATGTCATTATTAAATCAAGGAAGCAGTATGATCATGTTAAAAACCCGAGGAAGTTCTTCCAAAGGCTTCGGAGATACAATCTCAAGCTCAATCCAGCAAAATGTGCTTTTGGAGTACCATCAGGGAAATTATTGGGGTTTGTGGTAAGCCAGTGTGGTATTGAATTTGACCCGTCCAAGATAAAAGCTGTTCAAGAGTTGCCTCCGCCAAAGAGCAAGAAAGATGTGATGAGTTTGCTGGGCAGGTTGAATTATATTAGCAGATTTATTGCCCAATTGACGTCAACTTGTGAGCCTATTTTCAAATTATTTAAGAAAGATGCTGCAGTAAAATGGACTGATGAATGTCAAGCTGCATTTGATAAAATCAAGGAATATCCGGCCAATCCGCCTGTATTGGTTTCTCCAGAACCCCGAAGGCCCTTGATCCTTTATTTGACAGTATTGGATAATTCCTTTGGCTGTGTACTGGGGCAGCATGATGAAATGGAGAAGAAGGAGCAGGCAATTTACTATCTCAGTAAGACATACGAGGTAAAATATACTCAATAGGAAAGAACATGTTGTGCCATGACTTGGGTTGCACAAAAATTGTAACATTACATGTCAGCTTACACCACTTATCTCATATCTCGTTTGGACCCGTTGAAGTACATCTTTCAGAAGCCTATTCCCACGGGAAGGCTTGCTAAATGGCAAATTCTGCTCACAAAATATTTTTTATGTAACACGCACTGCGATGAAAGCACAAGCAGTTGCCAATCACTTAGCAGAAAATCTAGTCGATGATGAGTATAAGCCACTGAAAACATATTTCCTTGATGAGGAAACGATGAATATTAAAGAATTAGAACAAAACAAAAAGTCAACTGGAAATTATACTTTGATGGGGCTGTCAATAGCAAATGAGTTGGAATTAGAGCAGTACTCATTTCAGTAAAAGGTCAGCATTATCCTGTTACCGCTCAACTCCGCTTTTTCTGTACTAATAATATGGGTGAATATGAAATGTGTATATTGGGATTAAGAATGGCAATAGACATGGGTGTTCAAGTGATTTTGGTCATGGGTGACTCAGATCTCTTGATACATCAAATTCAAGGAGAATGGGAGACACGAGATTTGAAACTCATACCGTACTGACAGTGTTTACATGAACTATGTCAGCGGTTTCAATCCATAGAATTTAAACATATCCCAAGAATGCACAATGAAGTTGTCGATGCTCTGGCTACTTTATCATCTATGACACACCATCCGGATAAAGCTTATGTGGATCCATTACAAATCCAAGTTTATGATCAGAATGCTTATTGTTATACAGTAGAAGAGGAACCTGATGGCGAACCGTGGTTCCATGATATCAAAGAGTATTTGTGAATGGGAGTGTATCCGGTGCAAGCTACAGGGGATCAGAAAAAAGCCATAAGACGATTGGCGAGTGGATTTTTCTTCAGTGGAGGGGTCTTATATAAAAGAACCCCGGATTTGGGATTGTTAAGATGTATAGATGCAAAACAGGCTACTAGAATCATGACTAAGGTACATGCAGGAGCCTATGGACCCCACATGAGCGGGTATATTTTAGCGAAGAAAATACTCAGGGCTGGATATTACTGGCTCACTATGAAACAAGATTGTATCAGATATGTACCGAAATGTCATCAGTGCCAGATACATGGGGATTTGATTCATTCTCTGTCATATGAATTGCATATGATGTCAGCACCATGGCCTTTCGTTGCTTGGGGCATGGATGTCATTGGTCCCATAGAACCAGCAGCATCTAATGGGCACATGTTTATTCTGGTTACTATTGATTATTTTACCAAATGGGTGGAGGCAAAGACATTCAAAGCAGTAACAAATAAGGAAGCGGTGGATTTCGTACATGCAAACATCATTTGTCATTTCAGAATTCCAAAGGTGATTATTACAGATAATGGAGCCAACCTTAACAGCCATCTTATGGCGGAGACATGTCAAAGGTTTAAAATTATGCATCGCAGTTCTACACCTTATCAGCCCAAAGCAAATGGAGCAGTTGAAGCCGCAAATAAGAATATCAAGAAAATCCTTCGGAAAATGGTGGAAGGATCGAGATAATGGCATGAGAAATTACCCTTTGCTTTGTTGGGTTATCGCACTACTATGCACACTTCGATTGGTGCAACTCCTTATTTAGTATGGCACGGAGGCAGTGATACCTACAGAAGTTGAAATACCCTCCCTTCAAATCATTGCGGAGGCTGAGATTGATGATGATGAATGGGTAAAAGCTCGGTTAGAACAATTGAGTTTAATTGATGAAAAGAGATTGGCAGCAGTATGTCATGGACAACTGTATCAACAGAGGATGGCCAGAGCATATAACAAGAAAGTACGTCCACAAAAATTTGAAGTTGGACAATTGGTGTTGAGACGTATCTTACCACATTGGGCGGAAGCAAAAGAGAAGTTCGCCCCTAATTTCCAGGGACCATTTGTGGTATCTCGGGTGTTGTCCAATGGAGCATTATACTTGACAGATATAGAAGGGAAATATGTAGAGACTGCCATTAACTCTGATGCGGTCAAAAGATACTATGTATGATTTCTTTCATGTATCTAATTGTATTTGTCATATTGTTGAAATTGAAATGATGAAGACACTTTATTTCTCTACCTAAACACTTTACTCTTTGCTACCCCTTTGAGCTTTATTGTATTATTCGTTCATACCCCTTTTCCGGAATCAATAGTGAAGTAAAAAATGAATGATGAAATGACGAAAATAAAGGAAAAAGAAAAAGAGGAAAAAAAAAGAGGAAAAGTTGAAAAAAAAGACAAAAAATGAATGACAAAAGAAAAAAAAGAGAAGAAAATATAAAAAAGAAGAAAATCGGGAGAAGTCAAAATCGTAACAATGAAGCGATCTTATGATTCGAACTACGTTCTGACTTTATCCTGAAAGGGTACATAGGAAACCTCGCTGAGGTTCAGTCATACCAGAAAGAAAGTCCAAGGATTCCCCAAATATCGAAACTGGGGCAGAAGTTATGATCATTATGAAGGATATGGTTCTGAAAGTTATAATTTTGAAACTCAAGTTGGAAATTTGAGCCTGTATATCTTTCTTTCGAAAACCTATCCAAAAACCACATTATGGTCCAAAGAAAGACCTTCTAATTAATTTCAAGAAAATGACAATACACGTAAGTGAAGAAAAGCATATTATGGACAACACCCGGGTACTTGAAGATGGAGGAAATGAAAAAAATATATAATAAAATGAGAGAGTCTTATTGGTGAAAACCCTCACGAGCACTGTAAGGTGACGTAAGCTGAGAGAAATAAAAATGAGAGAGTCTTATTGGTGAAAAGCTTAACGGGCACCATAAGGCGACTTGAGTTGAGAAAAATGAAATGACAGAGTCTTACTGGTGAAAAACCTCACGGGCACTTAAGGCGAAAGCGAGGAATAGTTTTGTGGAATTCAAGCGGCAAAGCAAGTAAAGTTTGGGTTATTGAAAAGAGAAATAGGTTGGAAAGTGATATGGTTGGACATACTGGGTCGGTTAGCCGAATGCATGGCATGATCAAAGGAATCAGCCATCCCACTCAGATAAGACTTGTCCTTTTACTTTGAAAATATTCCTACCCTCGAAATGCAGGGTCATTGCATTTTATTTTCTTTTCTTAAAATCTGTCTACAAGACATTGCCAGTTGAAAGTTAATTAGCAGCTTCTCAGTTGAATGGCATAATGAGATTGGGTATTTCAAAGGACGGGAGAAATAAAACAACATATGGTGGTTATATAGCCGAAGGGAATAAAAGGGAAGAAGAAACAACAAAAGAGAATTACAATGAAAAGTTGAAAATATTGGAAAACAATCAGAAGCCATCACAAGGTAGCACAAAAGCAAACAGAAGCAAATGCAAGAGTGGAAGCAAGGCCAACAAGAATGCCAGCTGCTAACCACCATTTATACTAACAAGTTGTTCACTGATTAAAACAGTGACAAAAAATTCAAATTCTTACTAATCACTTTAAAGTGAATGTGACCAATGTGGACACACAAAGGAGCACAAGTTTGGTAAAATCAGGCAACCCACCTGGAAAATAAGAGAAAGCAATCTAAAGGAAGCAACAATGGAGGAATGAATCTACAACAAAAGAATCAGTAATCAGGTGCCCACTTGGATAACAAGGGAATATTTTTCTTAATTTTTACAATCAGGCACCCACCTAGATAACAAACGAATATTTTTCTTAGTTTATGTAATCAGGGGCCCACCTGGATAACAAGGGAATATTTTTCTTAAATTTTGAAATCAGGCGCCCACCTGGATAACGAGGGAATATTTTTCTTAGTTTTTGCAATCAGGCGCCCACTTGGATAACAAGGGAATATTTTTCTTAGTTTTTGCAATCAGAGGCCCACCGGGATAAAAAAAAAAGGAATATTTTTCATATTTTTTGCAATCAGGCGCCCACCTGGATAACAAGGGAATATTTTTTTTAGTTTTGCAATCAGGCGCCCACCTGGATAACAAGAAAATATTTTTCTTAATTTTGCAATCAGGCGCCCACCTGGATAACAAGGGAATATTTTTCTTAAATATTTGAGCCCACCTGGATAACAAGGGAATATTTTTCTTAAATATTTGAAATCAGGCGCCCACCTAGATAACAAGGGAATATTTTTCTTAATTTTTGCAATCAGGCGCCCACCTGGATAACAAGAGAATATTTTTCTTAGTTTTTGCAATCGGGCGCCCACCTGGATAACAAGGGAATATTTTTCTTAATGTTTTTTTGCAATCAAGCGCCCACCTAGATAACAAGGGAATATTTTTCAAAAATTAAAAATCAGGCGTCCACCTGGATAACAAGGGAATATTTTTCTTAGTTTTTGCAATCAGACGCCCACCTGGATAACAAGGGAATATTTTTCGTAATTTTGCAATCAGGCGCCCACCTAGATAACCAGGGAATATTTTTCATAGTTTTTGTAATCAGGCGCCCACATGGATAACAAGAGAATATTTTTCTTAGTTTTTGTAATCAGGCGCCCACCTGGATAACAAGGGAATATTTTTCTTAAATTTTTGAAATCAGGCGCCCACCTGGATAACAAGGGAATGTTTTTCTTAATTTTTGCAAGCAGGCTCCCACCTCGATAACAAGGGAATATTTTTCCTATATTTTTGAAATCAGGCGCCCACCTGGATAACAAGGAAATATTTTTCTTAATTTTTGCAATGAGGCGCCCACCTGGATAATAAGGGAATATTTTTTTTAATTTTTGCAAGTAGGCTCCCACCTGGATAACAAGAGAATATTTTCTTAAATTTTGCAATCAGGCGCCCACCTGGATAACAAGGGAATATTTTTCAAAATGAAATTCTTCTTTTTAAGCTAACATTTAATAGAATGATAGATTTAAGCCCCATGTTGGGGTAGAAAGTTTTCTTTATTTTTGTAGTAAGCAGGCACCCACCTGAAGAACAGGGGAATACTTTTCGATGTTTTGCAAGCAGGCACCCACCTGAAAGAAAGAGGGAATACTGTTCGAAGTTTTGCAAGCAGGCGCCCACCTGAAGAACAAGGGAATACATTTCAAAGTTTTGCAAGCAGGCGCCCACCTGAAGAATAAGGGAATATATTTGAAGCATATTGCAAGCAAGAAGTCTTCTCGAAGAATGGAAGATGCAAATGGAAAAACAAGAATTAGTTGAAAGATATAGTTAGGATTTTGTAAAACATAGAGTATAGTTTAGCTTATTTTCTTTTTACCACGATGTAATAAGGAGATCAGCAGGCAGTAATGACAACCAACAGCAGTAGAGCCACAGCTCTCTAGTAGTTCCAACTACCACACATTCCAAAACTACACTGGCCTGATTCATGTTTACCCTAGGATATGTAGGCAATCCTTGAAGCAGGATGCGGTCAAAACATTCAAAAATTGCTTCACACGGAATATGCGAATGGGAAAAAATCCCTCATTATTGCTCACTTGTCTTTGCACTGAAACTCTTCGTGTTCCCCATCAAAGAGAGGCAGTTGTGAGCACATGATTTTTGCCCCAAGCAATTAATTCCAAAATAAAAATAAACAAAAATGATTTTTTGATTGAAATTAGTTGATGTTGTATAGAAGTTTCAATGGTTATTTTTAATTGTTGAAAATAAAGTGAAGGAATTAAAACAAAAATACAAAATGAAATTAATTAGAAAATGTCAAAAAACAAGAGAATTACTAAAGAAATTTAGAAAATCAAAAGAAAAATAAAAATACAAAATAAAAGGGGATAAATACATTAGGAATAAAATACTAAGGAAAATAAGTATAAAATATAAGAAAATACAGAAAATAATTAAATAAATACAATTTGAAAAATACAAAACACAAGATAAAATACAAAAATACAAGGCATTTTGGGCCAAAATTAAATACTAGCCCAATTAATACCCATAACAGACCTAGCCCAATTTGAAATTGAATTGGTTGTCTCAGTACAAAGCTAAACGACGACATACAAAGAGAAAGGATCTAGGCCATTAATAAATTAAATCAAACGGACCAAGATAGACGGTGGCTGAATAAATGAAACTACATCGTTAAAGGAAATAATCACAGCCGTCCATCTGATTAATCTAATGGATGAAATCAATGTCACACTTAAACCAAACGACGTCGCTTAATTGAATAAATCAAAGCCGTCCAAAAAGCTAATCTAACGAACAGGAGCAAGGATTCATTAAAACCAAACGGTACTGTTTAGTGGACAAATTAATCCTGGCCACTCATCTTATCTAATCCAACGTTGATTGTTAACAATGCATGTCTAATATATATCTATACTTCATCCATTCAACCCTAATTATACACATACGCCCTTCTCAGACTAGAAACCCTAGCCACCTTATTTCCCCATCCTCCTCTCCGCAGGCCATCGGAACCCTACCGGTGGTCTGTCTCTGATCATCATCTCCGACCAGGCCACTAACCCCTGAACCCCCTCTTCCCCCTCTAACACCCTATACCACTAGCCTTAACTAAATACCGTACCATCTCTCCAATATCTTGAAATTCCGGCCGCCGGAACCCTAGCCGGCGACCACCAAACTATGAAACAGCCTCGCACCTTTACACCCCAGAACCACCTTAACATCCTCTATCACCCCACCTAAGTCCCACCCCTTAAATATGAGCCCTGCTTCTCGAATCTTAAAAATTGTTCCGCTAGAACCCTACTCCGGCGGACAACCCAAACCTAAAACCCTTTCAAATCCAATCCTAGACCCAAAATACTGGTCTTTGATATCCAAACAAGACTCCTAGAGTCTGCCTGGAGGATCGACTGTCAAAAAGAGACTCAAAGTCTCTGAACCATCGGAAAACCAAGAAAAAAGGAAGGAAAATGATGAACAGTGAAAGAAAAAAAAGAAAAGAAGAAAGAAAGAAACGGAAAAAGAGACTCAAAAAGCTAAGTATCCCTGAACCACATTTGTTTTCTGTGCTTCACTCTTCTGTGTTATTATTTGATTAAAACCTGAATCTATTGCATGATATCTCTGTGTATATTTGAAGTTGATTAAATACTCTGTTTGTTCTAGTTAAAGCTATTTTGTTAAATTGTATGTTGTTAGCTGTTTGATGTTCTTGAGTAATAGATCTTGTTTCGACTAAGGGTTTTGATTGACTAGGATTCAACCATTATCTATTTGTCCCTCTAAATTCTGATTAGTTAAAAGCTAGTTGAAATTAGGGTTATGTGTGCAAAATTACATGAAATTGGCTATTATGCAATATGGTTTATATGTTCGCTTTTCTGAACTTTTGAGTACTTAGTGACAATAGGGCTATATGTGCAAATGGTTAATGTGTCTATTATTGCAACACAGTGTAACTTCTGACTTGTAAATCCATTTGTGGCTATTTTTGAAAAGTGGTTAACTTTGAAAAGTTTTACTTAGTATAAAAATTGGTTAAAAGATAAAGTTAAGTCTAGGGTTTATATTAAAAATATTGCTGAATACCCCAGGTCTTAACAGACCTAAGGGCAGGTCGGGTGAATACATATGAGATATAAGGGGTAAAAGGTGAATAGAAAAGGGTAATTCTGAAGATAACTTTGAAGTAGTGAGGGAATAAAAGACAATTGAGCTTGGTTTTAATGTAATTAGTTGAATAATAAGGGGTTATTCAGGCATAGTTAAATGGTGAATAGGTAATAACCATTAGCAAGTGAGGGCAATAAAGGCATTAACGCCAAATAGAATGGTATAGAATATCTTGGAACCTTCTAGCGGGGGTTCAAGTGTATTCTTATAAAAATACCCTATACTTAACTAAAATAAATCAAAAAGAGTAGGGGGGAAATCTGAATAATTAATTCAAATTTACCTGCCATTCTACTCTATAAATAGGCCCATTCAGGCCTAATTTCAGAGTTCGGAAAAATTTTTAGAAGTTCAGAAATTCATATACACTGAAATATATCAAATACACACAAAAACACTGTTGATTTTCAATTACTATTAGTTCAATTGATACTCTGGAATCTCTGTTGGTTGTTCTTCACTGGTTTTGATCGAATTTGCTGGGTTTTTTTGTTGAATTGCGGGTTATATACATTCTGAAGTTTGATAGATATTACTGTGTTAACTCGCTTCTACGGTTGTTACTATCTAATTACTGTTGTTGCTGATTGTCCTTCTTCTCCACCTCTAGAACTCATTGTTTTTGTCACTTGAATCGGGTACACTATTACGTCCTGGAGCTGTAATTGAATTGCTTTTGCAGAAATGAAATGTTAACTAGCTTTAGTTAACTAATTGTATATATGTTCTTTCGTTTTGTAGTTATAAATTCTTAGATCTCTTGTAATTCATTTAGGAACTGGTTGTAATAAGTACTGGACTGGACGGGTATACTTCAAAGTCTAGTAGTAGTGGTAATGATATAGGTAATAGGTTAAATAGGTTAGATAAAAATGATCACCTAAATTAAAGACTAAAACTGGCCTAAAACTTAGTCCAATCACCCAGATTCATAATTATTATAAATTAGATGTGTAATACTAATACTTAGATATTTTGTTAAGCAAGTTCTCAATCAGAACCATTTAATTTGAAAACCATGAGTAGTTGAATTACAAGTTGCGTTAATGTTTTATCACTACTTAAACTGGTTTAGTTACAGAACTTGTTGTAAACTTGGTGATATGATAATCTGAGTAATATTGACGGTAGTTTGAGCTTTGCTTTAGTTGAAATGTAGAATGTCATTTTCCAGTCAAATAAAAGCGAATAAATAACTCTGCAAAATAGTGTCTCAGCAGATAGATAATTCAATATCAGATTCTGCTAATTCACTGATGAATAATCACATTGAATTAAAATATGTAACAAGTTTCTTAGTTAATTGTCAAATATTAAAACTAGGAGTGTTCGAAAGCCTATTGATATTACAGAAACAGTTAATTATTTATACTGAGTAATATTTGTCTATAAAGCTATTATAAAATGTTAATTAGTCCTTATCCTTCTTTAAATATAAATTATTTGGGCCTAATTGTGAATCCAGGCCCCGATTGAATTGAAATGGCATTCGTACCTGTGAACATAAACGAAAATGTGTGCTGGGCTCCACAGGTCCAGTTACACCTGGCTGCAAACTGTTAAGCTAGTCTGAAGTCCAGGCCCAATAATGAATAATGGCCTGGACTCTAATAGTTAATAATAAGAAACTGCTGCAAAACAGTCATATTAGGGGAAAAACAGAAATAGAAAAATGTAGCCCATAAGTAGGTTTGACCTTCTAAAACGAAAAAAGATGAGCCTCGTTACACAGTAACACACACGGGGCCTCCCAAACAATAACTAAAGCTTTAGACTCGGAAGGATTGTTTAGACAATTTCACGATCTTTCCCAAATATAACAAGAATAAACATCATTAGGCATAATTTAATATACATTCTTAATACGGGTGCACATTTGTGTGACCCAAATCCAAATCTCAACGAAGTCGAAATGTATTAAAAGCCACAGGCGTACTGGTATGGTGTGGCCCGAAATGCATTTTCACGACATTGCAATTCTTTTAAAAATGATAAAGCAGAACATTAATAAAAGCACATAAAAGCAAAACATATAAAGAAATCAGATAAAAACAAATACAACAGTTGAGCGACCGTGCTAGAACCACGGAATCCGGGAGTGCCTAACACCTTCTCCCGGGTTAACAGAATTCCTTATTCAAATTTCTGATTCGCAGACTGTTAACAAAGTCATAATTTCATCGGTACGAGATTCAATGGTGACTTGGGACACCATTAATCTCCCAAGTGGCGACTCTGAATTTAAATGAATGAATCCCGTTCCGACTGTCCTTTAAGTGGAAAAACTCCTTCCCTTTTTATTATATCCCTTCTCGGGGGCGTAGTAAATAAGCGGTAAGAAAAAGGAGGTGTGACATGCTCGGATTGTGCTGATACTACACTTCTGTGTATTTTTGCACAGGTCCAGGTATTGAGCAGCAGCAGCAGCAGTAGTTCACTCGCAGGATTGTCATACCTTCGAGACTAAGATAGCTTGCAGGCGTCTGCAGGCTCGGCGTCTCTACTTATAGTTTTTATTATTGTTGTAGTCTCATTGTTTCAAGACAGGCGGTTATTATTTATGTCATTCAGGCCATTATGTGTAGTTATTCTTAGTAGTTCGCGATTTATGACTCCACATCTTGGGTAGAGGATTTATGTTGAGTATCTCACACTTATATTCAGTTTTTATGAAAAAGATTTCCGTAGTTAAAGTTATTATTAATCTTCTTGTCATTAAATTGAGAACATGATATTTGTGTAAATGCAAAGATGGTGAGTAAATTGGCTTGCCTAGCTACCACGAGTAGGCGCCATTACGATCCCGATGGTGGGGAATCCGGGTCGTGACATCCCAGTTCCCATTCAATTGTAGCTTAATTGGTATTTTCGATATAATTGCATTTTTTGTAGAAGTTTTAGTCGTCTTGGATTTGTGAAAACAGAAAATAATGCATCTACAATCAGATTACAAATAATCTACAATTTATCTACAAACTGGGTATATTAAATTTTAATATCCCAATTCTCATTCGATTGTAGTTTAATTGCGATTTTCAACATAATTGTATTTTTTGCAGAAAATTTGTAGAAGTTTTAGTTGTTTTTGATTTATGAAAACATAAAATAAAGCATCTACAATTAGAATACAAATAATCTATAATTTATCTACAGAATACCCATAAACTAGGTACATTGAATTTTTATATCCCAATTCTCATTCAGTATAATTTTAATTTTTGATATAATTGTATTTTTCAGAAGATTTGTAGAAGTTTTAGCCATTTTTTATTTGTGAAAACAGAAAATAAAGCATTCAGTCAAAATCAAATCTAATCTTCACCAAAACCCCTCAAAATTGAGATATAAATTTCAAATCATATTCCCGATTGTTTTCAACAACACCCATTCCAAATAAATAATAATTATTGAAAATCCAAATCCGAATTCAAAGCTTTCAAGCTTTTTAATAGCTGTCAATTGTTGAAAATATCTTGAAGAATATTTACTTCCATAATTATAGCGCGCCTAAATAGGATTATCTGGAAGAATATTTAGTTCCAAATTTTTAGCGCGCCTAATTAGGAAGGAATCAAATTTGTAGTGCGCCTAATTCTGGAGTCACTAATGCTTTTTCTTTTTGTTTTATTTTTATTTTTTTTCTTTTCTAGTTCTTTCGCCGATGGTCGATTGGAAACAGCCTCTCTGCCCTATCGGGTAGGGGTAAGGCCTGCGTACATATTACCCTCCCCAGACCCTATCTTGTGGGACTATACTCGGTAGTTGTTGTTGTTGTTGTTGTTGTTGTTGTTGTTGTTGTTAATTAGGAAGGAATCAACTCCTAATAATTGGTATTTAATGAATGGTATGTATTTTGTAAAATAATTGTGAACGTGGTAGGTAAATATGAAACTATGCATATTTTTTGTAATAAGGTTTCATATATGGTACAAGAAGAAAAAAGTTTCCTAGTTCAATCATATTAGCCCATAATATATATTTGGACCAATATATCTCGAATTTAAAATATAGTCCAAATTATTTTATAGATTTAATTTATGTAAAATTTATATGCCTACACTCGATCAAACACAAATTACTGCTCAGAAATGCTTTTCAAATTAATTAGTCAAACAAAAATTATTTCTTGCCACAATACCTTTACAAAAAAATACTTTTGAGAAAAAGTATTTCTCAAAATAAATTAATTTTTACATCTTGGCAAAATAAGCTATTAATTCATAAGTAAAGCTGATTCCTACATCTTCAACTTCAAGTATTTTCTTAAAGGCTTATTATACAAGCAAATGATATACGTAATTCTTTAACTGAAAATGAAAGGTTTAGAGCAAAGAGGAATCAAGATATAACTGTTTTGAGTAAACCAAGATATTCAGCGCTTCTTAATTCAACTATTCTCCCGGTCTAAAATAAGTAATTTTTTAATCTTTTTTTGTGGGGTCCAATATAAATAATTTTTTTAGATTTTAAGAATGAATTAATTATTTTTTCCTACATTATTTTAAAATAATTATATGAACTAGTAAAGATTAATATGATCAATTCAACAGCTAATTAATATTAAAAGATGAATTTTTTAATTTATATAAATACATCTAAAAAATATTACTAAGTTTGGACAGAAGGAATTACGATATAACGTAAAGACTAGATTTTTAATTGTGATAAAGACAAATATAAACACTCTTTAGGGGGTCCAATGACAACATCCACGAGCAAATACAGGGTGAACAAACTATTTAATGTGGAAAGACTTGCACACTGATAAAACTAGGATTAATAAATACGAAAAGAAAATGAATTTGCATACTTCTGGAAAACAGAATTGACGTCAATATTTATGACTTGTTTTATGTATTGATTCTATTTTGTGTATCTACGTTACCTACGCATTAATATCCACAATCAGAATATTTTTAATCCTATAGTCACTTTCAGTGTGGCTTAATTTAATCCAGACGATATCCTTAATAATAAAAAGGAAACAAAACATCTAGCTCGTACACCACAACTTAGTCATATCCACTTTAATTTATATTCAGTAAATGTCGGTCCCATGCTTCTATCGAAAGTTTGGATGAATCTCAAACATTTATTAATGTATGTCGGCAGAAAAACTAACTAAAATTAGGCCATATTTAATGTTGTGTTTTTGGATGTATTAGGCTCTATTTGGTTTTAAAAAGATTAATCACTTCTGATTAATCTAGTTTAGAAATGACATACTATTATTTTTTTCTACATAGTGAACCAATATCACTGTAGATGAGAGCATTTCCATAAATCGTTAACGTCACGATGTTACAAAAATGAAATATTCCAGATAACCAAACGCCACATCAGAATGAATTTTCCATGGTAGCTGTCTAGTTGATATCTTTTTGTGTGTGTTTTATAATAAATAATGAGAAAATTTTACTTTATACCTATTAAGATTAAATTATTTATCCTTAAATATTTATACCTAAATTATTTACTTTGTCTATCTATGCAATCAAAATTATTTACCCGCCCAGATGATTTAATAATTATAACTATGAGCTGAATTAGGAGGAAAGCTTATTGCTAAAAGAAATTCCAATCCAACTTCAACAATAAGTAGGTGATCGACCAGATAAAATGCTTTTCTTTCTCTTATTTTTTTCGTTCAAAGTTACAACAAATAGTTTTCATTCACTTTTGTTCTGCTTCATCTTCCATCATTTTTTGTTCATTGTTCACCATCATATTCACCTTCAGTTTTTCTCCTCCATAAGCTCCGATAGATGAATAAGATGAAGCCATGTTAACAACACCCACTAGAGGAGCAAAATCCATACCCTCAAATTTAAATCCACCATTGATGGACCTTGAAGCTTGAAACTCATAACTTGGTTTGTTTGAGTTTTTAATTATTTTGATCCGATCCTATATGGGTTAGTTTGGAAAGTTGATTGGAGGTTGTAACTAAAGTTTTACTCAATTTAGTAGAGATTTTGTAATAAATTTTAGAAATTTGGGTTGAAATATAGTTGAACCATAGAAGAAGACGAATTTGGTTGTATACCCCAATAATATACCAATATATCATTTTAGTATACAATTCATCCAACTATATACCGTATTAGTATATCTATATACTATATTGGTATCATATGCTAGTTAAATTATTTTATGTTTGTATTAGCTGCATCTAATTGGTACAATATTTGATTTTTTTTTAAATAATAGTAATATAGTATAATAGCTTGAAATACCTTATTATATTAATATGTTGTACACTATTTTATATTTTTCTCTTTATGCATATGTGTTATGTAATAATAGTATAGGCATATAGTTACCGGAAATTAACTAGTAAAATTGTATACCATGTTGGTATAGTTATATGCCATATTGGTATCATATACTCCCTCCGTTTCAATTTATGTGAACCCATTTGACTGGGCACGGAGTTTAAGAAAAGAGATAAGACTTTTGATCTTGTGGTGTAAAATGAGACACCTTTATTTTGTGTGGCTATAAATCATTGCGTAAAGGTAAATTATTTCCAAATAAGGAAAGAGGTCATTCTTTTTTGCACGGACTAAAAAGGAAATAGGTTCACATAAATTAAAACGGAGGGAGTAGTAGTTTAAACATTGTTTTGGTTGTTTTAGCTGCATTTTAAGTGAATTCTATCTTGAAATTATTTATATCAACATGAGTGTCAATAATGCTGGAATTTTCATGTGCTGATGGACATAAATTATGTGTATTAATAGTTTTTATAGTTATAGGCAATTGTTGGAACGACCCCATACAACTATATACCCTCTTAATATACGAAATGAGCAAGTTATTTTGCGAATATTTAGCTTACAATACGAGCATGTAATTTTCTCATACTTTTATTGTGTCCTTTATTGTTTTGGTAGAGTAGTATAGTAGCAGATAGTTGTAACAATATTCTAGAGAAATCATATGCTTTATTGGTATACATATATACCATATTGGTATCACATGGTAATAGAAGTCTTTTTCGCTACTTATACTTTTGTTGTATTTTTAATACTTTATTATTTTAATTCCAACTAGTATATATGGAGATTTGATTGCCGTAGATTATATTTTCTTACTCCATAACTGGTTGTGTTACTGCTAATGGTAGAATGTGTGTATTGATATTTATAGGAAGGAGATCAAGGTTTGCATGGCAATCACATGTTGATTCTTAGAATTTAATTATGTAATATATGGTGCTCAACAACAGTCAATGTGATATTCAGTGTATTAGATCAAGTCACAACTGATATTATTTCAGTTTAACAATTAAATTTATAAAATTAGAAAGAAAAAAAACAATAAATATATTGTACTAGTTATATTAAAAAAAGTGAGCAAATATTTACTATATCAATTATTTTTCTTATTGTATAAAAAAAGAATAACAAAAAATAGTGAAAACGTTAAATGAAATATGAAGATAAAAGAATATAAAAAAAAAGAAGTTAAATGAAATTAGAAAAGGAAAAAAGAAAAAATAAATTAGAAGAAAACGATAAAAAAGAAAAGCAAAAAAGAAAAAAAAAAGAAGAAAAGAAGCATAGAAATATTAAAAAAAAATTGGAGAATAAAGAAATTATTCCCCACAAAAACTACTATGGTATGAAATGTAATTAGTTTATGGGTAGAAAAATAAAATTGGTAGACAAGGGTAAATAGTTTTGTTTTTATGGGTAGGTGTGTCAAAACCCCATAAATAATAGCAATCTCTTTCGACTTTCAATAACGCCCACTATTGAAAAATTGAACTATGGTAACGCATAGAAAAACGTTCCAATAGGTAGATAAATCGTTGCCATAAAAATATTGGAACAGTTTACAGACCGTTCCATCAGCCAGCGTGCCAATAGAGCTATAAGCAGGGTTCTTGCAACGGTTTGTATCTCCGTTGCTGTAGAGACGTCTATCGCAACGGTTTTTCTTTTCTCTGTTAGAACGATTATTCTTTCAACGGAAAAGGGTCTGATATATCATTATACTATGGTAAATTGTTTAAAATTGTCCCTTGTTATACTATTGAGCCATAAAAGCCCTTACCGTCCAACTATCCTAACAAATCTGCCCTTACTTTGACGGAAATGCCACGTGGCATCCATCCTTGCCTCTTTTTAAATCTGGCCACGTGGCACTTCCGTCAGAGTAAGCGGAGATTTGTTAGGATAGTTGGACGGTAGAGACTTTTATGGCCCAATAGTATAACGAGGGACAATTTCAAACAGTTTACCATAGTACAAGGATATATCAGACCCTTTTCCGTTCTTTCAATTAGAACGGTTTAACACCGTTATTATACTGTGTATGCAACGATTCATACCCGTTACCATATTATCTAATGCAACACTTATGAAAGCTATTGTTACGGTTATATTTGGATATTGGCGCGGTTTATAGGACATTTTGGAACGATTTAACTGACCTATTGCAACAGTTTACATTCTCTAATGGAAAGCCATTTGTTTCCTATTGCAACGGTTCTGGTAGGCTATTGTAACAGCTCATTTAAAACAAAAATATAGCCCCTGTTGTAAATTAATTTTTATATATATAATAAATTATAATAACACTAAAATTTAAATAAATTACAAAAGAAAACTATTAATAATATAAATTGTCCAACAAGCTGATAATTAATATCCATAAAGCAAATGTTCTACCCAAGTGCATAAGTTTAATACATTTCAAGATAAGAAGTTTCAAAATGTTGTTAACAAAAGATTCCTACAACATTCATCTATATCAATTCAAAATTCATCTTAAGTAAGGTCTAGATCTTCATTGCCTTCATCTTCCATTTCTTGATTTGCTCCACCTACAAAAGAGGATAAATGAAGTCATTACCGTTCAAGAGAATCGGGTCGAAGAATGCTCATAGCACACCCAAAGATATTAAATGCCTCGACAAAATATAGGAACAAAAAGAAAAAAAATTGCTATACAAGATGCTAGTCATGAGCCAAGCTCTTCTAAAAAAACACATTAGGTAGACTCAAATTTAAACACCAAATGTACATACAAGCTACTAAAAAAGAACAACATAGCATATGTTACTGACCCTTCCCAGCAGTAGTTTAGAGAGGAATAAGCAAAATCCATTGAAATAGAGAATATTACAAGCATACCAGCCAAATAAGAATGTAAAAAGTTAGCAACAAAAAGATGATTTGATAGGAACCTATGGGTTCAAGTACATCAATGAAGGTTATTATCTATCTTAGGATGTTTAGGGAACGATATACAAAATACAAATATAGTCTTATATATTTTTATAATCTTAAATATCCTAGAATATAGAATAAACTCCATCGCCAACCTACATTAAGAAAATTATTCATTCCACGGATATACCCATCCGTCCATTTTAGGAGAATCATCTAATTTTTATCACCATAATCCATGAATGTTCTGTATAACATAGTCAAATCACCAAAATTAATATTCAAGATAAGAAACTCGATACTATATTATTATTACCAAGAAAAAATATAGCATATTATTTTTAGAAAGAATAACAAGAAAGGTGTTGCACTACTATATTTCTGATTTGATGACTCAGAGAAATTCTTACGTAACAACGACCTTCATTTTTGTTTTACTCTAGCTTTTAATATATTTTGCTGACCTATAATAAACTTTATCAATGCAAAACTAATTTACTCATGTTGAATTAATACTTAAAATTTAACAATTCAAATAATTCATGTCGATTTGCATAGTCTTTACAGTAATACATAAACAAGCACTATATTAAGATAAATAATCTAATGAACCAAAAGAACAAAAAATGCATTGCATTAGTCAGTATAACGATACCATCTTTTGTCAACAAGACAATATACCTTATATCAAGGCATACAAACAACTATGGTAGAGACGCAACACAACTGGACATAATCAAAATATATATATAATTGGATAGGACTCCAAGTTTATTTATTCCAAAAATACAAGAACCCGATTAAACTAAAATAAAAATACGAACAACCAGCTCTAACATTATACTTTCATAGATTAATTTATGAAAAAGAGATTAAACTTCGTGAGATTAAGGAAATATAAAAAACACACCTCTATGTACAAAAACAAATTGCTCAGGTAACCAAAAATAGCCACAAACAAAAGTATGAAAAATTTAACTACTTTCAGATAGCGAAACAAATTGTACCTGCTCAAACTTGAACGCTGACGCTCTAGTTAAACCAACAAAAGTTAAGATTGCAACAGAACAAATAGATGAGTTATGAACTCGTAATTGGATGAAAATATATCTCAGCACAATGCAAAAAATATAAAAAGTCAGCATGTATAAACAAATAAAATCTGAATTACAAACTTGCTCACAGAGAATCAATCCACAAAATGAAATACTTATCCAACTAATTTTTAGATTAAGGGTGTGTTTGGTACGAAGGAAAATATTTTCCAATTTTCCCATGTTTGGTTGGCTTAAATGTTTTGGAAAACATTTTTCTTGTCAATTTATTTTCCTCCAATTGGAGGAAAATATTTTCCTTATCAAAAGAAGGGAAAACATTTTCCAAAGCTACTTCTCAACCTTCCCGGCCCTCACCAACCCACAAAAACTCCTCTCCAAAAAAAAGTTTTCTTTTTTTTTTAAATTTCAGTTTTTCCGCTACCACCCACCCTACTACCCCTCCAGTCTCCCCCCCCCACTCCCCGCACAAAAAAAAAATTACTTTTTTTTATAATTTAAATTTTTGTGTTTTACTGTTCCCCCAGAGCCGCCCCCAACGTTCCCTCCTCCCCCTCCCCCCCCCAACCCCGAAAAAAAATTTAAACATATTTTTCAGTTTTAATTTTATTATTTATCGATTTAAAGGCTCAAAATTTTACAAGTTCCAAAATTATGAGTTCGGAGGTTTATGTGTTTGGAAGGTTACGGGTTTAGAAATTATAAAGTTTACGGGTTCGAAATTTCACGGTTTTGAAAGTTTAGCGGTTCAAAAGTTTATGAAATTTGTGGGTCCGGAAGGTTGTTGGTTTGAAAATTTATGACTTCATGTTTATTGTATCTAAATTATTTATGAATACTCTTGAGAAGTCATTTTCCTTAATTTGCATAACAAACACCGGAAAATGAATAAAATTACTACTTGTTTTCCAAGAAAATATTTTCTTGGAAAATATTTTCCATGGAAAACATTTTCCGTTATACCAAACACACCCTAAGTTAGTACTATATTTCAGCATGTTTTTCCCCCACACACACACACAAAAATGAGCATTTTGAGAAACCAAATATCTACAAATTGGACAAATGTTTCAGCGAGTTTTTTCACACAAAAAATGAGCATATACATGAGAAATCAAATATCTATCAATTGGACAAGTATGTTTTAGCAAGCTTTTTCCTAATATGGACAACAATTAAAGAGGGAAGCTTCTATGTTAAAAGCAGTTACACTTTACTACAATCATTCACAAACGAGTGACAAACATCAACATTGTTTGTCATATTTATCATACAAACATAGATAGAATGAGGGGTATTTTTTTTTTTTTTTTTGGAATTTTTTCATATACCGTATTGTTAAAGTTCTTGATATAAGATAAGAAATTAGGAAGTAAATATGCCGAAATTTAATTATCTTATCTCTTTTTGTGTAAAATTAAAAATGTATCCACGTTCAAGATTCATATACTCAATTGATTATATTTAAATTAGACCCAAACCCAATCAAATAATTCATGTATATCATTATTGTTCATGTTTCCCAAACCAAGTCAGAGAATTGCACAGTAACAGAAATAAAATGATAATTGTCAGAGTTCTTTAATTCTAGTTAGAGCCTTGATGTTCAAATAACTAATTATTGAGAATTTCTATTTTCCTTGAAAAAGTAATATATTTTAATGCTAATAAAATGGGTACAGACGGATCCAATGTAGACGATTCACGATCTCAACTAGTTTAAGACTTTCTTAAAGACAGAATACAGACGATTCACATTTCTTAGATAATAAATCAAAACCTTAAAAAATATAAAAAAGAATAAAAATAATTAAGAAAATGCTCCCCTTATAAATTCTTGGGTACACACATGTGAAGCTGGATAATTCAACAAATATTAGAACCTAAAATGTATGGAGAGAAAAGTTTTACTTTCTTTATCCATGTTCTCTAACTATCAAAAGCTACGACATGGCAAATAAGAATACTATATAAATTTACTAACATATAGTCCAATTTTTGGCCGCATAAAGCCCAAACAATACTTCAAATTATTATAAATCAGAATTACCCATCAATAAACATACTAAAATGCAAATCGACATGAGAAAGGAAACATCAAGATGAAAAGAGAAACCAACACAAAATAGATATACTAAAATGCAAACCCAAATGAATACTTCAGATAATCATAATTCAGAAATGTAAAGAACCATTTTTTCATTAATTTCAAAACACAAACACAAAATCAATTATCAAACAAATTCAAAACTAAAATCCCACATGAAGGAAGCTTACAAGAAATACAAAAATTTAAACAAAAAATAAAAAACCAACCCCATATGAAAAAGTTAACTTTTTTCACTCCCACCACCCAACAACGAAGTAAAAGCAAACACAAATCAACCATCAACAAATGCAGAAACAAAAACCGACATGGATAAACTTACAAGAAACAAATTTAAAAGGCTGCTAAACATCAAGCCTTCGACCATGAGCATATACTCAATTGAGATCCACTTTCAAGATTCATATACTCAATTGATTAATTTATGAATGAGGCCCAAAATCAATGCCCACAAGAGTTAGGAAACTTTTTCAATAAGAGTATGATTACCGATTTTTTTATTTGGAAATAGCACTCTGCCGCCATTGCGGATTATTATGGACACTGATCGTCTCCTACTAATATCCGAAAGAACAAGGAGAATGATTAAAGACACTAATCTTAATTTTGTGAGTGCGGCTTGTACTAAAACTAGTATAGTACCAGCGTGATGTACGGATAAATTATAAGGAAAGAAGAATAACAACAACAACAACAACTATCCAGTATGTTCTCACAAAGTGGGGTCTGGGGAGGGTAATGCGTACACAGGCCTTACCCCTACCCGAAAGGGTAGAGAGGCTGTTTCCGGCCGACCCTCGGCTCAGAAAAAGAGAGAGAAAATCAACAAACAAAACAAAACAAAACAATGTTAGTAAATCCGGGATAAATCAAATAAATAATTATCTAAACATAAAACCAAAAGTAGAATGACATGCAATAATACCAATCGGTTACTACCATAAGAGGCACAACACAATACATTAATTAACTATAGAGATCGCTACCAAACCCCACTCAGCCCCTAACAGAAGTACTAAGAATTCTAGAAGGCCCTACCCTACAACCCTAATACTAGACCTCCAAACTTTCCTATCAAGGGTCATGTCCTCGGAAATCCCCATTCTAGCCATATCCTGCCTAATCACCTCACCCCAATACCTCTTAGGCCTCCCTCTGCCTCGGCTCGCGCCAACCACCGCCAGAGATAAGGAAAGAAGAATGTACAGAGATAATTAATATATAAGTATATTGTAAATTAAAATTATCCATTGAAAAACAAAGAAGTAAAATAAAAAATAATAAGATGATATTTGTTAGGAGTAATATTGGTGCCTAAGTATGATTGTAGTCCATGACAGTACTATTCGAAGAAATTTTTTCAGAACGTGTGAAGCTAGCTCAGACGTATGGTGATCTCCAGCACCTTCATCGAAAATTAAAATTTAAACATAAAAATGATTTAAAACATATTTAAAATACATTTTCATCATGTAGGACCAATTCAATCGAGAATATGGTGCCTAGATTAAAACGATGGTACTTTCCACAAACGGATAACACAAACTTTCAACTTCCATTGTATCTTCAAAATTATTATATCCTTGATGAAATCGGTGTCAGTAATCATCTTGTGCATAATACGTAAGTTTTGTTTAAATCTCGATAGAAGAAGGAACAATACAATTGAATAACCTGTATTTGTGGAACAAATATATATTTGCAGTATTGAACTATTGCTACCCACTATACAAAATCGTGGGTTACACAGTTGAAGCCATTGTGCTTTGAGAGAGAAAATTTAGGGTAAGTTGGAGTAAAAGGTTTTAGCAAATAAAATTATTCAATAATTAGAAAGAAAAAAAAAAATTGGAACGATTTTACATTTTACGTTTTTGAAAGGCAACTGCTACTTTTTATATAGCAGAAGTTGGAAGGTTTTTTACATTGACGATTTTCTAAACCAACACTACTTTTTAGATAGCCACATAATGTTTTTTTAAGTTATTCAATAATTTTAAAAAAAATTGGGAGAAGGTGGAACGATTTTTGAGGTCACGGTTATTAAAGGCAACTCCTTCCTTAAAGATAGGCATGTTACTTAGATAAATGTTTTATATGATTTTGAACTCTAATAAAAATAAAATTGTACATCTTAATAAAAATTAAATTGTAATTCCATTTTGTACTTCCTAATAATGTGGAGGAATATCTGAATGGGACATGTGTCTTTTCCTGATTTGCCACTTGGCTTAATGTGTGGCTTTTGTCTTCAGCTTTTAATAATATATAGATTAGGGGTACGGTTTACGTAATTAGTATTTTATTAGATATAGAAACTAAAAAATAAAAAATAAAAATCAGATTGTGGGCCTCTTTAATTTGAGCGAGTATAAAAATTTTGGTGAAATATAAGGACAGAATTATTGACCGCCGCGATAGCAAAAAAGAACTCTCCAACTGTTACCGTAGATACGTTTATTACCACAGTTATATAAATTGTTGACATATATATCTCTATCGGAACGGTTTTTAGACTATTGCAACGGTTCAGTTGCTAAAGTGTCTCGGTTGTTCCAATAATTATTGGTCACGGTTAAAACAGTTGCAATACACCATCTATAGCAACGGTTACTAATCCGTTGCAATAAAAAGAGTTGTCATGCCCAAATTTCTACTAGTGGCCAAAAAAGGTCGTTTTACTCGTTGACATGTCCATATATCCATTTGATGCAATTTATAGAATTCACAGTTCTTTTTGCCTCTAATTCGTGGTTAGACAATGACAGTGTTTGTATGGGTCAGAATCCGACCCCACGATAATTAACGAAGTTAATCTCAACTTAAGCTAATCCATAATTAATAAGTGGTATTACTGCTTATTCGTAACATTATTTGACTCTTGTCCGGTTGGATTCACGAAGGCAAGGCCTATCCATTTCCCCATGGGGACGAAATCTTAGCGTGGTCACGACCACCTACTGCTAGATCATGGAGCTCACAAATATAAATACTAGAAGAATAAACCCTAGAAACATGGACTTCTTCTTCACCACGATTCTCCAGAGAAAGAGAGAGAGAGAGAGAGAGGAAAGACAAAAAGACCCATATAATGGGAAAATAAACACCATTGTAAGACTCTGAACCTCTTCATGGACAGACATACCAAACCAATATTATCAATACAAGCTTTCCATGTTTCTCCTCCTAATCTTGAGTATTTATTATTATTTCTTTCTGTTGGTCCATGGATTATTACGATTTGCTATGATTTGCCTGTAGTTTATATATATTATTTTATATTCATAAAGTGTTGATAACTTTGAGCGAACAAATTGGCGCCGTTTGTGGGGATTTTTTAGCAAAATCGTGTAGTTCTTCCCAGGACCAAAAGGAAAGAAATGCCAAAAAGAAGAACAAACTCGCTAGAACAAACCAAATACGGCATCTCTGACATGAAGAACTCAAAGATTTCGAATCAAAATAGAAGCTCTCTCTCTCACTCCGATCTCTCACAGTGTGAATAAGAAGAAGCCCCCCCCCCCCTAAGGGAGAATCCCCGTGAGGCATCTCCCACATCCTAGATACAGGACCTGCCTGGAAACCGACATTGATATACCTCGAGCCAATAGCCACCTCGAGACAGCCTACATGAACCGATCGGGAAAACAACGCGTAACCTTCTCAAAGTCTCGAATCAAAACCTAGCCTCAACACTTGATACCCATAGCGTGAAGGTTCAGGCTATGCACCTTCGCCGTCAAAATTGACAAAGTTCAACAACAGTTGAACTGGGACTCAGGCTAAGCGTCTTCGCTAACAAGTTCAACTACAGTTGAACCAAAACTCAGACTATGCGCCTTCGCCAACAAGTTCAACTACGGTTGAACCAAGAATAAGGCTATATTCCTTCGCCATCAAAAATGATAAAGTTCAACAACAGTTGAACTGGGACTCAGGACATGCGCCTTCGCCAACAAGTTCAACTACGGTTGAACACGACTCAAGCTATACGTCTTCGCCATAAAAAATGATAAAGTTCAACAACAGTTGAACAGGGACTCAGGCCATGCGCCTTCGCCAACAAGTTCAACTACGGTTGAACCAACACTTAGGCTATGCGCCTTCGCCAACAAGTTCAACTACGGTTGAACCAAGACTCAGGCCATGTGCCTTCGCCTACAAGTTCAACTGCGGTTGAACCAAGACTCAGGCTATGCGCCTTTGCCAAGAAGTTCAACTACGATCGAACCAAGACTCAGGCCGTACGCCTTAGCTAACAAGTTCAACTACGGTTGAACCAAGACTCAAGCTATATGCCTTCGCCATCAAAAATTAAAGTTCAAGAATATTTGAACAAGGACTCAGGCCATGCGCCTTCGCCAACAAGTTCAACTACGGTTGAAGCAAGACTCCGGCTATGTGCTTTCGCAACAAAGTTCAACAACAGTTGAACTAAGAATCAGGCTATGCGCCTTCACCGTCAAAATTGACAAAATTCAACAACAGTTGAGCTAAGACTCAGGCTATGCGCCTTCACCGTCAAAATTGACAAAGTTCAACAACAGTTGAACTAAGACTTAGGCTATGCGCCTTCGCCAACAATTTCAACTACGGCTGAACCAAGACTTAGTCTATGCAGCTTCGCCAACAAGCTTACCTATGGTTGAACCAAGACTTAGGCTACACGCCTTCGCCATTTAAAATGATAAAGTTTAACAATAGTTGAACTGGGACTCAGACCGTGCGCTTTCCCCAACAAGTTCAACTACGATTGAACACGACTCAGGCTATACGTCTTCACCAAAAAAATGATAAAGTTCAACAACAGTTGAACTGGGACTCAGGCCATGCGCCTTCGCCAATAAGTTCAACTACGATTGAACCAAGACTTAGGCTGTGTGCCTTCGCCAACAAGTTTAACTATGGTCGAACCAAGACTCAGGCCATGTGCCTTCGCCTACAAGTTCAACTGCAGTTGAACCAAGACTCAGGCAATGCGCCTTCGCCAACAAGTTCAACTACGATCAAACCAAGACTCAGGCCATGCGCCTTCGCCAAAAAGTTCAACTACAGTTGAACCAAGACTCAGGCTATACACCTTCGCCAGCAAAAATGAAAGTTCAACAATAGTTGAACTGGACTCAGGCCATGCGCCTTCACCAACAAGTTCAACTACGGTTGAACCAAGACTCAGGCTATGTGCCTTCGCCGTCAAAATTAACAAATTTCAACAACAATTGAACTAAGAATCAAGCTATGCGCCTTCGCCGTCAAAATTGACAAAGTTCAACAATATCTGAGCTAAGACTCAGGCTATGCGCCTTCACTGTCAAAATTGACAAAGTTCAACAACAGTTGAACTAAGACTCAGACTATGCGCCTTCGCCAATAAGTTCAACTACGGTTGAACCAAGACTTAGAATATGCACCTTCGCCAACAAGCTCAACTACGGTTGAACCAAGACTTAGGCTACATGCCTTCGCCATTAAAAATGATAAAGTTCAACAACAGTTGAACTGGGACTCAAGCCATGTGCCTTTGCCAACAAGTTCAACTACAATTGAACTGGACTCAGGCTATACGTCTTCGCCATAAAAAATGATAAAGTTCAACAACAGTTGAACTGGGACTCAGGCCATGCGCCTTCGCCAACAAGTTCAACTATGGTTGAACCAAGACTTAGGCTATGCGCCTTCGCTAACAAGTTCAACTATGGTCGAACCAACACTCAGACCATGTGCCTTCGCCTACAAGTTCAACTGCAGTTGAACCAAGACTCAAGCTATGCACCTTCGCCAACAAGTTTAACTACGATCGAACCAAGACTCACGCCATGCGCCTTCGCCAACAAGTTCAACTACGGTTGAACCAAGACTCGGGCTATACGCCTTCACCATCAAAAATGAAAGTTCAACCATAGTTGAATTGGGACTCAGGCCATGCGCCTTCGCCAACAAATTCAACTACGGTTGAACCAAGACTCAGGCTATGTTCCTTCGCCGTCAAAATTAACAAAGTTCAACAACTGTTGAACTAAGAATCAGGCTATGTGCCTTCACGATCAAAATTGACAAAGTTCATCAACAGTTGAGCTAAGACTCAGGCTATGCGCCTTCATAGTCAAAATTGAGAAAGTTCAACAATAGTTGAACAAAGACTCAGGCTTTGCACCTTCGCTAACAAGTTCAAATACGGTTGAACCAAGAGTTAGACTGTGCACCTTCACCAACAAGCTCAACTACGGTTGAACCAAGACTTAGGCTACACGCCTTCGCCATTAAAAATGAGAAAGTTCAACAACAGTTGAACTGGGACTTAGGCCATGCGCCTTCGCCAACAAGATCAACTACAGTTGAACCAAGACTCATGCTATGCGCCTTCGCCAACAAGTTCAACTACGGTCGAACCAAGACTCAGTCCATGTGGTTCACGTCCAAGCAACGATCGTAGTCAATATAATCCGGTCAATTAAGTCCAGAGTCGATCCTACAGGGAATTAACCTACCAACTGCAACTTTCACAACCCAAGAACACTTCTGAAGCAACTTCCCAAAATTTAAATATATTTTTGTGGATGTTTTCTAACAACTAGATTTTGCAAGAATTAAAGACTTGAATGAAAGAATTGAATGTTGAGTAAACAATAAAGAGAAAGACTAAGGTATTGATTTTTCCTATTGATGGAATCCCTTCTATTTATGCTCATACAAATTATTAATATTATTCTATCAATCATGAACGCTTCTTCTACCGTAATTCTCTCCCGAGCAACTACAATAATTTACTAGTGCACTCTCCCGAGCTACCCTAGCTAGCTTTAATTTGAATAGTTCACTTTAGATTGCACCTAAGGTTTCGTTATTCCTAATCCCACCTTTACGCCTAAGATTATAAATTCCTCCAATAACCTAGGTGTGGTGTTGTTCAATAATATACCTAAATATGCACTCTTTTCCAAGTTGTGCACACTAAATAGGCACAAATAATTGGGGATCCTACCAATTAACTACAACAAGAACGAAGTTGAACAAATAGAAATCTAGCTAACAATTTGTAATCACATAAACTAGAAGTTCATCACTCAATAGGTTCCATAAAAATCTTAGATAAGGAATTAGCTACTCATAATCAAAGAAAAAAGAATAATAATTGAATTCATAATCAAAGATTCAATATAAAAGAAAGAAATAAGTTGAGAGAGTTCTCTCTTACTAATTATCTTGCAAAAGTAGTGAATAATACAATACTTGCCTCTCTTGGGTGAATCCTATAATTATATAGAGGGTTTAGGTTACGAAAATTACATATTGACAAGTTTAGCCTTCCGAATTTCGGCTTCGCTCGTGGTCCGTCCGCGGTCGCGGATGGACCGCGGAAAATCCACTCCTCTGAACTTCAAAATCTTCAGCAGGCCTCTTCTGCCGCGGTTCCACCGCGGTCGCGGTGAAACCGCGGTATTTGACCCTGTTCCGTTTGGACTTTGGAAATACTCCAAACATTAAAGTTGTAGCTCTTTGAGTTATCTTTCCAACCATATATTATAGAGCCAAAACGAAGTTCTGAGCAAAAGGTTATGTCCAATTTAGTAGACAATGCATAATATGCCTCATCGAGTCTTCGTTTGTACTAAACTATCAAATTTGACCCCCGAACACGATCCCGACTTAATTCCTTAAGATTTTACTTAGAATTCAAAGCTCCAAATCACTTAAGTTCATGCCATAACGTCTATATAGCTCGGAATCACACCTTTCCGACTATTTTCAGCATAATTTCTTGACTTGTACCAACTTTGGCCTTTTTCGCCATCTTTTGACTCCAAAACTTGCTCTTTTAGTCTTCATTAGCTCATGTGTACCTATAACACACTAGAAATACTAATAAAAGTATTTTGTCATCGTAAACAATATCAAAGCAACAATAAGTATGATTATTTAGGGCATAAATATAGTCAGATTCACCTATTATCAATACCCCACACTTAAACCTTTGCTCATCTTCGAGCAACCTTAATCACACTTTAGGCCAATTTTTATTAATGTCTTCACCAAAATATGTCACAAAAGCTATCTTTCATGATTAACCTAAGACATGCACAATTCTTACATAACCATAAACTCAAATGCCAGCACATTATTGCTTACTCTAATTATTATCACAAACTTGCAAATTTACCTTTTTTTTCTTCCTGAGTTACATGCCCTCACACCATTTATTGAGAGAAGTTTCCACACATAAATAATTTAGAACATGGAACTTATAGATATAGGAAAAATTCACTCACTCTCAACAAAGAACATTCATATGCATATAGATACACCATATGCTTGCCCCTAGTGTAATACTCCACTAATCGAGTTATTCAATCACAGATCAATAGGTCTTTAAGGGTTGTAATGTTGGCTACGGGACGAGTAGGATAATTTTGGTTATAGTGGCTAACCTCTCTAAGCACTTTCTTTTTCACAATTTCCCTTCAAACTTTTTAATAATGCTTCCCCTAAACATTCCTTCACCTTTTATTCACTTTTAATCCCCAATTTTCTGTTGGTGTAACTGGCCTTTCTATTTTACATACATACATTGATATATATATTTTTTTCAAAGCTTGTAGCATTTACAGTATTTTGCAAGTTCACCATGTTCTACCATTCATTCTTGATTTTCCCTTTTTTCAATTTCCCTTCACCCCACACTTAGACTTTTGCATATTCATTACAACACAAGTGCTTCTAGGAGGTAAAGTAGAACAATATATGATTTCGATTTTTTTCATAAACATTCAAGGGTTATCAAAGAATAGGATTTAAGCTCAAATGGGTTAACTAGGATATTATGTAAAGGTAAATTCATGTCTTATTGATTTATGGGGTTACACAAAGAAATGCCTCTATCATCTCTACAACCAAACAACTTCTATTTCGCTTTGCAAACACACAGGGCAAGTTCTAGGTATCATGTTAAACATATAATGTAGGTAAAATCTCATACACACTTAGCATGCGACTCATTTAGAATCAGGTTCATCTACAAAATCCTATCAACGTTCAAGCAAACTGTATTGTGCAATTTAAGGCATATCCTAGAATCTACAGTCAAGCTTAGATCATACATTCTCAAGTTCATTTAGTTTTGCTAATGTGCATAATTGGGGTTACATGTTAACCTTTGCCCTCTAATCCTAATAAAGAAAAATCTACCTAACCCGGTTCAATAAAATTCCTTGGAAAAGAACCGTGGTCAAAAGAAAAACCAAGGGGGAGGTGATACACTACCTAGCAAAAGAAAAGAAAAGAAAAAAAAAATTCCTACATGGACTACTTCCCTCAAGAGTACTTGTCCAAATAGTCCATCATCAGGAAGAGCCCTCTACTCATTTATTGGATTTTTCAAATTTTTGATTTTGTTTTTGTTTTTATTCCGACTTAGACCCTTATGAAACCCGTCTCCAAGTGTCCATCATTGGGACAAGCCAGCTAATATAATTTACAGCTACATCTACTATATACAATATACAATACAAGATAACTCTCCCACCCCACACTTAAAATCATGCCATGTCCTCATGGCATAATAATACATGTATAGCACAGAAGGGTGAGAAAACTTACCTGGGACCTACCCCGTGTCTAGACACTTTATCACTTTCTTTTTCACCCTATCCTTCATATTCAGGTTCAGCCTTCTTTTGCGTTTTCTGGAAGGTCTGTGCCCCTCTTCCCCAAAAATCTTATGCATGCAGTATGCGGGGTAGATCCCTTTTGGATCTGCCATGGTCCAGCCAATGGCAGTTTTACATTCCTTGAGTACCTGTAATAGCTTTTGAGCCTGCACGTCTAGCAAACCAGATGAGATAATAACAGGTAAAGTGGAGTTAGGGCCTAGAAATTCATACCTGAGATGAGCTGGTAGTGGCTTAAGCTCCGGCTTTGGTGACTCTTGAATGGATGGTTTTGCTGGAGGGGTCTCTCTCTTTTCTAAGTGTAGAGGTTCAAACTCCAACTCTCTATCCCAAAACCCCTTACCTTCCAGAGATAGTATCCACTGTGCCAGGCTTTCACCATTTAACTCTTCTAAGTTCATCAGGCATGCCTGAAGTGGTTCTTCAGCTGTCAATTCTACATCATCTGTCTCCACTATCACATCAACCGTATCAATGAGAGAGCAATTCGCGAAATCACTAGGGCGCCTCATGGATTTTTGCACATTGAATATGATCTCCTCATCATTCAACCTCATCTTGAGTTCCCTAGTCTCACAATCAAGCAATGCTCTCCCTCTGGCTAGGAATGGTCTTCCTAAAATTATTTGAATTTCCTCGTCCACCTTGCAGTCAAGAATAACAAAATCGGTAGGAAACACAAACTTCCCCACCTGAATGAGCACATCATCCACTATACCGAATGGACGCTTAATTGTCCTATCAGCAAGCTATAATAACATAGAAGTAGGCCTGGCTCTCCCAATTCCCAGCCTCTTATAAATCACCAAGGGCATAAGATTTATTCTTGCCCCAAATCACACAATGCCTTCGCAAAGGCAAAGTTTCCTATAGTGCATGGAATGGTGAAGCTACCTGGGTCTGATAGCTTCTCAACAATGGGTCTAGAAACCACTGCACTACAAGTCTAACTAAGAGTCACGGTGACCAAGTCTTGGAAATCAAATTTCCGCGACATCAAGTCTTTCATCATCTTCGCATACCCAGGCATTTCTTTCAAAGCTTCAATTAAAGGAATGTTTACCTGGATTTGCTTGAGCATATCAAAGAACCTTTTGTATTGCTCTTCTTTCTAGTGCTTGGCCAACCTTTGGGAGAATGGTGCTGGAGGCCTCTTCTTCCCAATCACTTGGGACTTTTATTTCTCTATCACTTTCTCCTCAACCGGTTTCTCTACCGGTTCAGCTACTTTCTCTGTTCCCTGCTGCACATCTTTATTTTCAGCTACTGGATGGACTGTAACTTCTGTCAACCCGGTGGACTCATCCAGTTCAATGGGCACTGGAGTGAGTGTCTTAGCCTGTAAATTGCTTCTCTCTCTCTTTCCTGCTCAGCATCAAGATCTCTTCCACTTCTCAGATTAACTGCCATCAGATGCTTTGGGATTTGATCATTTGGATTTGTTTGTGTATTTGCAGGCAATGTCCCTTGAGGACGATTGTTAAGTGACATAGCAATCTAGCCCAACTGTACTTCAATATTCTTGATAGCTGCCTCATGTGCATCTATCCTCTCATTGGTTTTGGCATGTGACCCAATTACCTACTGCATCATAGCTTCAAACCTTGCGAACCCATCATCATGTCTACCCCCATGCTGTGGTGGAGGTGGATGATACCCCTGCTGGTTGTTGTTGAAATTCTGAGGTCTAGGATATGGAGCCATGTTGTTTGGTGGCCTCAAACATGCTGCATTATACTATGGCTGAGGAGGCATGTACTGTTGTGGAGCCTGCTGACCCTAACTCTGGTTAACCTGTCGCTGCCCTCCATAATTAGCCACATAGTTTATGTCTTCATGCTGGTGCTGATGTTCTTAGTCTGCAGCCCATGGATTACCTATGGGTCGGCTAATGCAAGATGTGCATAAACCACCATTGGTAGTGTCTACAATATGAACCTGCTGCGTGACCCCAGATTCTTCCACCTTCTTCGTCAGGATGCTCATTTGTGTCAATAAAGTTGCAACGTTCTCCTCTAGAGTGTTGGAAGGATTCAGAGGTACAGAGTGTACCACTGGAGTGATAGGAGCATTCATGGTCATCCACCCAGAGTTTTGAGGCAATCTTGTCAAGCAAATTCTAGCCTTCTCTCCAAGTCTTGCTCAGAAAAGCCCCACCTGCTGAGGCATCTACTATATTCTTCATACTGTCTGAAAGCCCCATGTAGAACCTTTGACCTAACATCCGTTCAAGAACCCCATGGTGAGGACACATAACCAGCATACCTTTGAATCTGCCCTAAGTTTCATGTAATGTCTCCATTGGCTTCTGCTTGAAGCTCAGATTCTCATCAATTTGCTGAGCTGTCTTGTTAGGTGGATGAAACTTGTTGTGGAATTGCTTGACTAACTCATCTCATGTTGTAATAGAGTTTATGGGGAGTGGGTTTAGCCATGCCTGCGCAGCCCCTATAACTAAGAACGGATATAGCAATAGTCTGATAGCTTCCGGTGTCATATTTGGTTGCCTCTGCGTCTTGCATATAGAGAGAAAGTTCTTCGGGTGCTGTTGTGGATCTTCAACCTAAGTCCTAGAGAATAATCGCTTGTTTTGGAACAAGTGTAGCATGTTGTTAGTAATCTGGAAAGACTCAGCTTGAATCGCTGGCACAATAATGGCAGTTGCCAAATTATCCGTTGTTGGTTGTGCCCAATCAAATAATGCACATTCATGCGCCTCCTGCGCGTTCAACCCAGCTTGCTGGTTTAGGTCGTTCACGTTTCCCATGTCGAAATCTAGTTTAATTGGTTGCTGAGATTGTTGAAGTTGTTTGATTGCCCTGATACGTGCCCGGAAAGTTTGCTCTAGGTCTGAGAGTCCTTCAATTAGTTCTCCAGTCCTTGCAGATTTTTTAGGCATGCACCTGAGTACCCAATTCAACAACCATCAAAAATTTCAATGGAAAGTGTAGAGAGAACCTGACTACACAAAAATCTTGTAGTTCTGTCAATGTCAATTGATAATTCCGTTAATTCCCCGGCAACAACCCCAAAATTGGTTCATGTCCAAGAACTGGTCGTAGTCAATATAATCCGGTCAATTAAGTCCAGAGTCGATCCCACAGGGAATTAACCTACCAACTGCAACTTTCACAAGCCAAGAACACTTCCGAAGCAGCTTCCCAAAATTTGAATATATTTTTCTGGATGTTTTCTAACAACTAACTTTTGCAAGAATTAACAACTTGAATGAAAGAATTGAATATTGAGTAAAGAATAAAGAGAAATACTAAGGTACTGATTTCCCCTATTGATGGAATCCCCTCTGTTTATGCTCATACAAATTGTCAATATTATTCTATCAATCATGAACGCTATTTCTACCGTAATTCTTTCCCGAGAAACTACAATAATTTACTAGTGCACTCTTCCGAGCTACCCTAACTAGCTTTAATTTGGATAGTTCACTTTAGATTGCACCCAAGGTTTCGTTATTCCTAATCCCACCTTTACGCCTAAGATTATAGATTCCTCCAATAACCTAGGTGTGGTGTTGTTCAATAATATACCTAAATATATACTTTTTTCCAAGTTATGCACAATAAATAGGCACAACTAATTGGGGATCCTACCAATTAACTACAACAAAAACGAAGTTGAACAAATAGAAATCTATCTAACAATTTGTAATCACATAAACTAAAAGTCCATCACTCAATAGGTTCCATCAAAACCTTAGATAAGGAATTAGCTACTCATAATCAAAGAAACAAGAATAATAATTGAATTCATAATCAAAGATTCAATATAAAAGAAAGAAAGAAGTTGAGAGAGTTCTCTCTTACTAATTATTTTGCAAAAGTAGTGAATAATACAATACTTGCCTCTCTTGGGCGAATCCTATAATTATATAGAGGGTTTAGGTTACAAAAATTACATATTGACAAGTTTAGCCTTCAGAATTTCGGCCTCACCCGCGGTCCATCCGCGGTCGCGAAAAGCGGAAAATCCACTCCTCTGAACTTCAAAATCTTCAGCAGGCCTCTTCTGCCGCTGTACCACCGCGGTCGCGGTTAAACTGCGTTATCTAATCATGTTCCGTTTGAAATATTGAAAAACCCAAAACATAAAAGTTGTAGACCTTTGAGTTAGCTTTCCAACCATATATTATGGAGCCAAAACGGAGTTCTGAACAAAATGTTATATCCAATTTACTAGACAGTGCATAATATGCCTCATCGAGTCTTCGTTTGTACTAAACTATCAAATTTGACCCCCGAACACAATCCCGGCTTAATTCCTTGAGCTTTTACTCAGACTTCAAAGCTCCAAATCACTTAAATCCATGCCATAACATCTATATAGCTCGGAATCACACCTTCCCGACTATTTTTAGCATAATTTCTTGACTTGTACCAACTTTGACCCTTTTCACCATCTTTTGACTCTAAAACTTGCTCTTTTAGTCTTCATTAGCTCATGTGTACCTATAACACACTAAAAATACTAATAAAAGCATTTTTTCATCATAAACATATCAAAGCAACAATAAAGTGTGATTATTTAGGGCATAAATAAAGTCGAATTCACCTATTATCACCATGCGTCTTCACCAACAAGTTCAACTGCGGTTGAACCAAGACTCAGGCTATGCGCCTTCACCAACAAGTTCAACTACGGTCGAACCAAGACTTAACCATGCACCTTCGCCAACAAGTTCAACTATGGTTGAACCAAGACTCAGGCTATACGCCTTCGCCATCAAAAATGATAAAGTTCAAGAACGGTTGAACTGGGACTCAGACCATGCACCTTCGCTAATAAGTTTAATTAAGGCTGAACCAATACTCAGGCTATGCGCCTTCGCCGTCAAAATTGACAAAGTTCAACAACAGTTGAACTGGGACTCAGGCCACGCGCCTTCACCAACAGGTGCAACTACGATCGAACCGGGAGTCAAACCAAACCCTTCACCATTGAAATCAGCAAAACTCAATCGCCAACGAATCAAGATGAGGGTCTGGCACCCTCGCCATTCAAGTAAGTACAGCCAACTCGAATTAATATTAGGGGCACAAAATTTTTGGCCCCGGTCGAACCACAAGGTCAATTTTTTATCATCAACGCCAATAGTTCGACTGCGCCTGAACTGCAACTAAGGCTAAGCACCGTTGTCACCAAATAACGGTTCAACTTATTAGCCACAAGTCGAATAAGAAAAGGCATCAACAAAAAAACCAACATAACTACCAAAGCCAAACTCAAAGGCAAATCGCTCCCACGAACGCAGGCAAAGAAAAATCCAAGGAAGGAAGAGCGAAGTACAAAATAAGTACGAGGAAAATATTGGAAAGAAGATTTTATTTATTCATAAAGTTAATTACGGGTCATCCCCACTTACACTCAGCCAAGGCCGGTCAATAAAAAAGAAAGAAGAAAAACACAAAAAAGCAAATGCCAAGCGGCAAACAAGACAAAAAAAATGGTTCTTTTTATTCGGTGCCATCCGCGGCCCCATCTGCACCATCGTCAGCCTCTGGCGTTTCCACATCAAAACCACAAGCAATATGGGCCTCACGAGCCTTTTGGTGTGCCCCCTCGAAAGTATCTTTGGCTACAATGTCTGCCTCCCACAAATTCTTATATACATCACGTTGGGCCTCAGCAAAACCCAAAGTTCACGAGCCTAGCTGGAAGAAGCAGCTTGGTCTCATAGGCGCTTATTCTCTTCTTCCAAGGCTGTAACCCAGTTCGCCATAACTTGGGCATTCTGCTCGAAAACACCTATCTGTTTCCCGAGGTTCGCCTCCTTAAAAGGTGCAGCAGCCCTGACCAGCGACAACTGGGACTCGTGCGCGTGGATAGCCTCCTTTAGTGCCTCAACCCTCGATGAAGCATCACTCACCTGACGATTCAAGGTTGCACTTCACCCTCCAATGCATCCACCTTCCCGCTTTATGCCGCTACGGCCTTCTCTAACTTAGCCAGGCCCTGGTGTTCATACTCGGTTGCGGTCCTCTTCCCTGCCTCGAGCTCCTCGTCCTTTTGGATGGAGCTGCTCCTCAAGAGCACTTATCCTGCCAAGTGCTTGTTGTATTTGAAATTCCCACCTCACCAATTCCTCAACTAGGGTCCGGCTACGGGAATCGTTTCTCAAGCGCGTGCTCATCTCCTGACATCAGTACCGGCAGTGGAGATATTTCTCAAACACCCACAAAAATACCACCGAGCGGACGTTAGCTTGACGGATACTCTCCATCTCCATAAAATAAGACTGCAAAGCAAAGGCAACGATTAGAATGAAAAGTAAACCAATGCAAAGAAGAAGCAAACCAATGTCCGATTACGTACCCTCAAGCCCATCACAGCCACCTCATTCATTAGCCTGATATCCGTGACGTCCCTCAGTGAAACATTCTCGGTTTCTGAGCATAGCAGCCCAATGTGCGGAACCAAACTCGAGCCTTGGATCAAAAAGTTCAAATTTGTGGGGACCACAAAAAGTGGAGACCTTCCCTCTGCGTGCACAGCCGAATTTGAAAAGCCTTCCTGGAACATGCGGACATCCTCGGGGTCCAAATCATATTCGGACTCATACTCTTCTCTTGCAGCGTCCCTTCATCCTCCAACCACTAGCAAGGCAAACTCACCCACCAAAACCGCCAACGAAAAACTTGGCTCACCAACCTTAGCAGCCGCTGAGGAACTATCCCCCATCTCAGCAACGGGGGTCACTGACTGAGTCGCCGAAGCGACGGTATTATCATGGCCTAAGCCAACCTGGGCAACCCCCGCTATTAGTTCGCTCTCAAGGGAGGGCACCACGACCGTACTCTCTTCCGCATCTGTTGGAGGGGAGTCCAAGTTAATTACTTTAGGAGGAGCTGGCATGAACACGACCCTACGTCTAATCAGCAACCTTTCTCCTCCTCCCTATTTGAGGGTGATTCCGCTCTAGGACGCACAACCCCCGATGACCCCTCATCCCGAAGTTCGGTCCGTGGTGGAGAAGGAGCCATCAAATATTTAACTGACGCCGCTGTAGATGCGTGATTTTTTACCCTTCTCGAAATGTTTTATATTTTAGCGTAAAATATTTAGTTTAGGCCTAATATAGCTATCTTAGCTTATTTTGACTCTTTTACTTTATTTTATTACAAGAAAAATAAAAATTGCAAAAAATATTTAGTTTATGTATTTCTCATAAATTTTAAAAATAGTACCTTATTTATTATATAATTTCGAAACTACAAAAATAATTTCAAGTTTAGTTAATTAGGATTAGCTTTGACATTTCTTTCAAATCGTAAAAATATAAAAAAATATATATTGCATCTGCATGTAGGATTTTATTTTACATTTTTAGATTAATTAAGTTGTTGTTTGACAAAAATTAAAAAAAATCATAAAATAGTAATGTTGCATTTTACTCTTTAATTTTTGAGTTTTGGCAATTTTCTTTTAATCTGATTTTTAATTAGTTGTAATAATTATTAGGGTTAATTACTTTAATTTTTTAGGATAATTTGGGGATATAAATTAATTTAGGTTTTATTTTAAAAAAAAAAGGAGTCTTACCTAACTAATTAATAAGCTTTTAGAGTGGTGGGATTGGGAGTGCATTAGAGTAAAGAAAGAGACTTGAGTGTAGATTAATAAAATGGGTTAAGTGCATTTGTGAATAGCAAGAGACATTTATGAATAGGGAGAGGTATTTATGAATAGGAAGGGGCGTTTGTGAATAGGAAATGATATTTATGAATATGAAGAGGTATTTGTAAATAGGAAGGGGCGTTTGTGAATAGGAAGAGGTATTTGTGAATAGGAAGGGGTATTTGTGAATAGGTAAGTTATTTCTTACTTATTTAAAGAGAGGGGGAGACAAACGTTTTCAAAACAAAAAATAAACTATAGGAGAAATCTCTCCATTTTTTGGAAGGGAAGAGAGACTACATTGTTGAGGGAGGATCCTCTTCGACGGAAAAACAGAGAAAAAAAAAATGAAACCCTACCATCTCACCCGTCGAGCAGCAGCGAACATCTGCTGCTGCTGCTTCACGTCTCCTCCAAAACGACCAGGCCTTCCCCCACGTTACACCAACAGTCCAGTCGACGTCCCAAACGACCACTGTCACGATCAGCGACTACCACCCTTGCTGCCATCTCCACTTGCTACGTCATCTCCTCCGTCTCGCGACCACCAAACGACCAATCGAACTCCCAAAACTATTTATTTAAGCTGCTGTCCAACAGCTTATCCCCAGCATGTTGCATTCCAATCCGTTAGGTCGAGTCCATTTTGGAGCTCATTTGTGAGATCTGTTCGGAGGCAAGTATCGAAGATTTAAGGTCCGTTCGAGGTCATTTCATCAAGGTTTGGTCTGTCGAGGTTCGTGGTTTCGATTTGTCTGTTGTTTCTGCTCGATAACACTGCTGTTTTCATTTGGAGTTTTGGACCAAATACAAACGTTGCATTTTCCATTTTTCTATTGCTATTGAAAGAACTTCGAACAAACAGGTTCATCTTTACTTTCTATCATTATTTTAGCCATGGTTTTAATGCTTAATGTTGTTGAGCTTACATTATTCGTGAGCAACATATGTGTTCGTGGTGATAACTCATTCTTGGCGTAAAAAATGTTATAACTTTATACTCATTTTCCGTTTCTCTTTATTAGATTACAACTGCAATTTAGTGAGAATAATTATGGCTTTAAGTTCCATTTGTGTGTTTCTATCATTTGTTGAATAGATTAATTGAACAAAATTTCTTGGTAAACGAATTTGGTGGGCCACCATAGAGTCTTGCAAAATGAAAAGTTTGTTGTGTGCTTCAACTTGAAGCTGGGTCATTTGGTTTGTTTGTACACAATATAAAAATCTGATTTTCGCCTTTAGGATATATGAATTTGCTACCTGTTTGGACACAATTTTGATGTTTGGCAGCAAAGTAGGTGTAATAGTTGAATCTATTGTTTTAGTATTGTTTTGTTCCCTTTCACTGTTATTCTATATCGATGAAGTCTTAATTTAGAGTAACTGCCATAGATTGAAGAAGTGTGCTAATGCAATTTGGGCTCTACTTGATCTTATTTTTCGGGAGTAGTTGAATCCCGCTAATGAACATTCGTAGTTTGTTGTAGTTAAGTACAATCCTTTGAAATTAGATTTGAGGTGTGCCACGCCAAACAAAAATCTCAATTACGTGGCCCTTGTTTAAATAATCCTGTATTCAGCCTTAGAATTCGAGGCGTGCCATTTAGCAAATTTCATGGCCCTTGCAAAGTGCAAATGCGAAAAGCTTTAGGCTCTTAGTTTAATAATATTACTTTCTTAAACTGGGGTGCACATTTATGTGACCCGGATCCAAATCTCAATGAAGTCGAAATGTATCAAAAGCCACGGGTGCACTGGTGCGACGTAGTTCGAGATACATTTTCACGTTGTTGCAATTCTCATTAAAAATAAATATATAATAAAAGAGGGTTACTAATAAAAGGCACATAAGGTAGAACATGTTTTAAAAATCAGATAAATAAGCCGAATATGATAATTGAGCGACCGTGCTAGAACCACGGAACTCGAGAATGCCTAACACCTTCTCCCGGGTTAACAGAATTCCTTATCCGGATTTCTAGTTCGCGGACTGTAGTACAGAGTCAATCTTTTCCTAGATTCGGGATTCAACTGGTGACTTGGGACACCATAAATCTCCCAAGTGGTGACTCTGAATCTTTAATAATAATCTCGTTTCGATTGTCCTTTAATTGAAAAAACTCCTTTTACCACGCCCTTTACGGGGTGCGGTAGTACCAAAAGGAGGTGTGACAGTTCTGGCGACTCTGCTGGGGAATATGCCTTAGAACCACTGGTTCAGGGTTAGAAATTCAAGCTTGAAATAATTGTTGTATTTAGCTTCCTTTATTATGTGATATTTATTACATTTTTGGATTTAATGTGCAAATTGCTGCTTGCTACCGCTTTGATATTGTTGAACTGTATTATAAATTGTCTTCTTGTGCACCCCCTATGAGTCTTCTAAATACAACCTCGGGAATCGTGGATACGCGCCCCATTCTTTGTTGAGATAAAGCCGATGAGCCTAGGCTCCCGGTGAAGGATTATCAGTCATCTATATTTAAGAACGGGAAGGGTCCAGTAGTTAAAGCCGGAAAAGCATTGCTCCCGGTACGCTACCCCTTCCCAACTCGAGTTGTCCGCTCGTTTTATGGCCAGTCTAGATGCTCCTAACACCCAAGGCAGTAAAATCTAGTATGACAAGACTTCATGCCGAATCCTTAGTAGGAACGTTTATTTGCATCATGTGCATTTGACTTAGGGGACTCAACACAACGGTTGGGTCCGTCTAGGACAAGCAACCTGAAGTAAAAAGACCATCCTGCTGCATCCTTTTTGTTTTACGCATTTATTTGCTTCATACATGTATGCTGACCGGCATAAATATAAGAAAAATTTGAAAGAAAAAAATTTAGCAGTGTAGAGTATTAATTACATGTTTTTATAAAATCAATTTCCAAACAGTGGAGAGACTCTACCAATATTTTGAAAAAATGAAAAAAAAGAGTCATTTGATTTATTTGAAAAAGAAAAGTCGTGTTTTAAAAAATAATTCGTGTAATTAGGCGAACTACGTCGGTTTTATTCTCACCGGATGTGAGATACGTAGGCAACCCCTCATCGGGTCCAACCTCCCCCTTTTTTTGTAAAAAATAGCCAAAAAATGTCAAAATTAATTTTCGTCGTAAATAAGTTAGGTGATGCCGTTCAAAAACAGCCGAATGTTCCCGAAAGGGATGCCATAAGGTTGACTTTGCATAAACGGCCACTTTGGGTCACTTTGTAGATTTTTGGTCGATTGACCCACACAGCCTTAAAATCTTCGTCCCCGAGGCGCTGAAAGGCCGTGTTTGCAATAGTGGGTCTTCTTGTTTTAATTCAAAAAAAAGTCAAAATTTTAGTTTTTTTCATAAATACGTCGGGTGATGCCGCTTTTTTCAAATATAGCTGAATGTTCCCGAGAGGGACGCCGAAAGGCTGACTTTGCATAAACGGCCACTTTTGGTCATTTTTGGAATTTCCGGTCAAAATAAGCCAAACCAGTTTCGCCTGTGTTTTAACCCGTTCTTGCCAAGATAGCCTTAGAGTATCTTTCAGTTATCGAAAGGCTATTTTCGTAAAAGAATGGTTAAGTTTGTAAAATGTCAAAATAACCCTCCCCGGCCTCAAAATTCACGTGGAATAGAGAAGGGGCCACATTTGCAAAATAGCCATTTGTAATTCTTTTATGTGTGGGTGTTTGATTCTCGAGTCTGTAGGTTGTCTTTTCATCAAAGTCTGTTAAGTATAGTCAGCTTTTAAACCTGTGTTATCGAGTTTGTTGCATCATAAAGAAAATGAAAAAAAAATGTTTTACTGTGGTTTGCCGTTTATCTATCCAAACTATGCGAGGTTTAATTCACGCGGTGTCATGATACGCAGGAAATCTCCATAAGATTCGACCATAACTATATATATATATATATATACAAATGAAAGAAAAAGAAAAAAAAGAAAAAAAAGTAAGCAAAAAAAATGTTGTTAATAATGAGGCCCGACTGAGTCCATTCTAACATGTCATATCTTGAATTATAGTGAAAATCGAGGTGGTTGGTTGTGGTTCCCTTCCCTGCAACGCAAAGTCAAGGGACAATGGCAGAAAACTTCAGAACTGAGTGGGTTGATATCGATACTCGACCACAGCTGGTTGAACGGAACAATAGGTTGGTAGAAGAAGTCAAAATACTGAGACAACATGTGGCTGACATGTATAGGGCGTGGATGGATGGGAAATCACCACCCTCGCCACCACCTAGCTTCCTGGACTCTATCCTTACCCGAACACCGAGCGCAATGCCAGATGATCCCCCACACTCCCCATATATGGCCTATCACAACTTTCCTAGCCACCCCAATAGCTCCATCACTCGGCATCCATCTATCTTTTCCCATGAGTGCCCTCCAGTCACATCCACTGTTCCCGACAATAAACACCCATCCGAAGCTCATGTTGCCCAACACTATCTCTCTGAGGTTGCTCACCAGGCCCCTAAACAGAGCCCGCAGGTTGAACCTCCCCAACGACAAGGTCCAGTGGTCGTCCTTGCTAAAGGCCCTCTATATCGAATCTGTAGATATCCTTGTAATTCACCTGGACACTACTTCTCCCCACGAACATACCAGAAACCCCACGGGTCAGTATTTAGGCCAAACCAAGCATTTAGAAATGAGAGGCTGCTGAAACGAGAAAAGGCTCTCACCCCTTTGGAAGAATCGTATGCCAATTTGTTCCAGAAGTTGAAGCAACTAGGCATGTTGAAACCAATTCAGATAAAAATGCCAAATTATCGGTCAAAGAGGTGTGAGTTTTCTCAAATGTGCGCATATTGCTCAAACGCCCCTGGGCATGACATAGAAAAATGTTGGAAGCTGAAAAAAGCAGTTCAGGAGCTTATCAATGTAGGCAACATTGTCGTACAAAATCCGGATACAACCGACGGCCATATGGTTGATGCAGAAGGCAGTGGCTAAAGATGTTATGCTTGGTAATTGCAAATATGCTTCATTTGGGGGTTAAATAAAGAGGAGCTTTGGTTGTTTATTTTGTTGTCATTTCTGTCGTCCAGCTTATTTCAGGGTTGTAATCTGGATATTGTTTTGTCACTCAAACCCTTTTATCATTTTATTTTGTCCAGTTTTTTGTTTGTTTGTAGTATCTCGTTTAGTGTTGTTCACAGGGTCTTACCCCAGTTTATTATGTTTATTGTATTGTTTCACTGTATAATGCAATTCTTTGTCTTTCATTATTTTTAGTCATTTTTCTATGTATTTCCTCTTTATAGTCCCTTTTCCTGTCAACTCTAGTGACATGGCATGCGCACATAAATTCGGCTCAACCTTAAAAGTTAATCGTAAACCATAAAGCAATTGGGAAGATGATCAAGGACATTTAAAGGAAATAAAAATGGTTTGAGATTATTTGGAACCCGAGTCATGTGAAACTGGGGCAAGTATGAAGAAAACAGTAAAGGCAAGCTGGCCAAATTGACATGCGGTCATTCGTAATAATGAAAATGAGAGTGTTGGCCAACAGTGCTTTAATGATATGACGAATGTTAATCGTGTTGTTTACACTTGGTATGTTTTGAAGATTGGAATGACGAAGGCATTTTATTCTGCTACCCAAACACTTTATCCTTCGTTAACCCTTTGAGCCTTATGTGTTTTCTTTCATACCCCTCCTTCGGAATCAGTAGCAAAAATTAGAAACACAAACATGGAAGATAAAAAAAAAGAGAAAAGGAAAACAACAAAAGAACAAAAGATAGAAAAAAAAGTAAAAAGGAAAACTAGAAAAATGAGGAATTGGGAACTACGTTTGACCTGATTCCTCAAAGAGGATACGTAGGCGCTTCACAGCTCGGTCATAGTATAAATAAAAATCAAAAATCCCCAAGCAAAAATTTGGGGCAAAAATTGTGTTTGTTATAAATAATCTAGGCCCGAAGGTTGTAAATTTTGAACCCAAAGTTGGTTTGTTTTGAGCCTTTAATACCCTTTCTTTCTAAGCCCTATCAAAATCCACATTGCAGTCCAATGAAAGACCTTTTGACCAATCTTCAAAAGAGGCCAGGTCAGGCAAATGAGAGAAGTCTTATCAGAATATAACACACTGATTCCCAATAGAAAAGACTCGGATCTCCAGCAGAAGAAATATAAGAGAGTCTTAGCGGTAATACCCAGAACCCCAGTTGAGAAGTAATACAAATGAGAGTGTCTTATCAGTGAAAACCTTCACGGGCACCAGAAGGCGATGAAAGCTTGAGAAAAAACCAAAATGAGAGAGGCTTGATAGTGAAAACCCTTCTGGCACTACAAGTCGAATAAAGATTGATAATCAGATGGAAATCACCAGACAAAAATCTTGAAAGACGATTGACGACGGAGGATAGGCCAAATGTGCATGTCACGACCATTAGAGTCGGTATCCGCATTTGATAGTGTTTTTATTTATAGTTTCTTTTGTTAGAAAGTCATATTTTCTTTGTCTTCTATTTTCGTTTCCTTTTATCTTTCTTCTTTCATAAAAAATTTCCCAGTAGAGTCTGTTGGTCAGAATAAATTAGAAATGACTTCAAAATTTGCCATCAGCTTTCCAATTATACAAGACGGAATCTGTTAGTACACCCAAGTGGTATAAGTTAGGAGGGAACAAACTCAAGGCCAGTGTCCAGAAGGATATTCCCCAGCAAGAGGAAATTGACAAATGGGTGGATCAGCTGGAGGATACCTCCATAAAAAAGCGAAGGTTAATCACCTTAAGGCTAAGGCCAATGAGACTCAAAGGTCAGGGAAATGCTCGTTCCTTAGATATGCCACAAAAGAAGGGGAAATACCCCAGCAGAAAAGGTATTTCTAGTGACAAGGATGAACAAAGAAAATAGTTCATCAGTAAAACATGCAAGATCCTCAAGCAAGGTCGCTGTTATAGAAATTTGGGTGGTCAAGATACCAGTGGAAAACAACAGGAAAGGGCTTGAATAAAGAGTCGTCAAGCAGGGTGGGGAAGCAAGAAAAGGAAAAAACTATCCCCAGCAGGAATGTCATCCCCGTCAAATAATAACGTCCCCAGCAAGTTTTGACAATAAAATGCAGAGCAGGGAAAGAGAAGGAGAACCATCCCCACCAGGAGCATCACAACCAACCAGCACATTTTTAAACTAATAAATTTTCTTTGATTTGAAATAGGAAAAGGAAACGGCGTTGATGGCGAAAAGGCATGCCCCAAGGAAGATTATCAAACTGGGACAGAAAATTTTCCTTTCATTTTGAAAATTTTCTGGAAGACAGGTATCCATTTGGGGAAGAAGAAAGATAACACTAGTTTTAAGGAAAGTGGTCCTTGAACCTGTATTATCCCCAGCAGGGTGGAAAGAAAGAAAATAACAAGTTTCAATGAAAGGAGTTGTATCCCTAGCGGACAGAACAAAAATGATGAAACTTGTGTTCAAAAGGCCAGTGTCATCCCTAGTAGCCTTCCGAAGAGTGAAGCACCAACTTTGAAGAAATGAATAACCCCCAGCAGTGTTATCCTCAACAACGTTATCCCCATATGATAACATTTTTATCCCCAGCTGATAACATTTTTATCCCTAGCAGGTAAGTAAATAATCCCCAATAGTGTTATCTCCAACAGTTTCGAAGGAAGACAACACGAGTTTTAAAGGAAGCAATTCTTAAATAAGGTAATTCAGGAAGAAGGGAATGGTTTAGGAGGAAATAAGAGACGCATTTCCTAAGTTTATTTTTTTCCATAGGAGACACACTTCCTAAGTTTATTTTTATCCATAGGAGACACACTTCCTAAGTTTATAATAACCCATAGGAGACTCACTTCCTAGTTTAAAATCATTAAAGTTTCACCCATAGGAGACGCACTTCCTAAGTTTATTTTTACCTAATAGAAGACACACTTCCTAAGTTCATTTTTACCCATAGGAGACGCACTTCCTAAGTTTATTTTTACCCATAGGAGACGCACTTCCTAAGTTTATTTTTACCCATCGGAGATGCACTTCCTAAGTTTATTTTCATGCATAGGAGACACACTTCCTAAATTAAGATTTCATTCATAGGAGACGCACTTCCTAGTTTAAAGTCATTAAAGTTTTACCCATAGGAGACGCACTTCCTAGGTTTATTTTCACTCATAGGTGATGCACTTCCTAAGTAAATATTTTCATGCGTAGGAGAAACACTTCCTAAATTAAGACTTCATTCATAGGAGACGCACTTCCTAAGTTATTTTTACCCATAGGAGAAGCACTTCCTAAGTTTATTTTCATGCATAGGAGACGCACTTCCTAAATTAAGATTTCATTCATAGGAGACACACTTCCTAGTTTAAAATCATTAAAGTTTCACCCATAGGAGACGCACTTCCTAAGTTTATTTTACCTAATAGGAGATGCACTTCCTAAGTTTATTTTTACCCATAGGAGATGCAGTTCCTAAGTTTATTTTTACCCAATAAGAGACACACTTCCTAAGTTTATTTTTACCCATAGGAGACGCACTTCCTAAATTTATTTTCATGCATAGGAGACGCACTTCCTAAATTAAGATTTCATTCATAGGAGACGCACTTCCTAGTTTAAAGTCATTAAAGTTTCACCCATAGGAGACGCATTTCCTAAGTTTATTTTTACCCATATGATATGCACTTTCTAAGTTTATTTTCACTCATAGGAGACACACTTCCTAAATTAATATTTTCATGCATAGGAGACGCATTTCCTAATTTAAAGTCATTAAAGTTTAACCCATAGTAGACGCACTTCCTAAGTTTATTTATCTATATGAGACGCACATCCTAAATCAATAAGTTCAGTCATAGGAGACGCAGTTCCTAGTTGAGTCATTATTCTCGCCATAGGAGACGCACTTCCTAGTTGAGTCATTATTTTCACCATAGGGGACGTACTTTCTAAGTTTATTTTTACTCATAGGAGACACACTTCCTAAATTAATATTTTCATACATAGGAGACGCATTTCCTAAATTTAGATTTCATTCATAGGAGACGCATTTCCTAATTCAAAGTCATTAAAATTTCACCCATAGGAGACGCACTTCCTAAGTTTATTTTTAAGCATAGGAGACACACTTCCTAAATCAATAAGTTCAGTCATAGGAGACGCACTTCCTAGTTGAGTCATTATTTTCACCATAGGGGACGCACTTTCTAAATCAATAGTTCAGTCATAGGAGACGCACTTCCTAAATTTAAATTCACCCTTAGGAGACGCACTCCCTAGTTTAGTTCATTCTAGTTCAACCATAGGAGATACACTTCCTAATCAAGATCTTTCAAGTCATTCTTATAGGAGATGCACTTCTTTGTTTTAGTCACTGAAGTTTTTACCCCTAGCAGGCGCACTTCCTAGTCTTGGTTATTTAAATTCATCTTTAGGAGATGCACTTCCTAAGCCTGGTTCATTCCTGTTTTATTTTAGCAGACACATTTGCTAGTCAAAGTTCTTGGTTTCACTCGTAGGAGACGCACATCCTAGTCTAGTCTTTAGTTTACTCTTGTCATTGCATCAGTAGTATAAGTGGTTTACAATTTTTCTAACAACACAAATCTTCCTAGTGCAAGCTGGGTAGGAAAGTTCGTTTGTTTTGTTTGTTCTGATTGTAGGATCCCGCCCGGAGAGCGGCGGGTTACAACAAAAATCCCCAACATTCAATCCAAGTTAGAAGTAGCAGAAGCTCGCCTCAATAATGCGAGTCAACAGTCTGAGATGATTGAAAGAAGTTAGTCACAATAAAGGAGAAAAAAAAGAAAAGAAAAAGAGAATCCAAAGTGCAGTTGTGGAGGAAAGATATGGTATGCTCGAGGCGTGACTGAAGTCAAAAGAGCTGCAAGCCTGGTCCTGATCCAGAAAGCCGAAGAAGATTGAACTAACACCTACAACTAGCAAGTAGGTTCAAATTTAGAGTCCGCGTGAAGCACCAACGAATACTTAAGATCAAGCTTCAGAAGACTTATAGATAAGAATCTTGTAACTAGTAACTGATAGGCTTAGTTAGTCTTTTTCATGTTTTGATTTTTGATGTAATAGCAGGACCACGAACCGGAACCTCAACGGAACGGTACCTCGACTGGCTCTCCACCTCGGCATATCCCATATTCTCGCTCACTTTCGAACTACATGTGGCCTGATTCCTTTATAGCCAAGGATATGTAGGCAGCTCAGGTACCAGGGCTCGGTGACATCTTCTTCCTTTCCTATTAGTTTTAGTCTCTCAGAATAAGGGTCGTGTCAAAACACATGTCTAGTCGTTCTTTGTCTAAAAACTCTTTGTGTTTCCAGTCAAAAAGGGGCAGCTGTAGACGCGTGATTTTTTACCCTTCCCGAGATTTTTTATATTTTAGCGTAAAATATTTAGTTTAGGCCTAATATTGCTATCTTAGCTAATTTTGACTCTTTTACTTTATTTTATTACAAGAAAAATAAAAATTATAAACAAAAATATTTTAGTTCATGTATTTTTCATAAATTTAAAAATAATAAAAAATAACAAAAATAGTACCTTATTTTTATATAATTTCTAAAATACAAAAATAATTTCAAGTTTAGTTTAATTAATTAGGTTTAGCTTTGATATTTATTTCAAATCATAAAAATAAAAATAAAAAATATATTGCATCTGCATGTATGAATTTTATTTTACATTTTTAGATTAATTAAGTTATTGTTTGACAAAAATAGAAAAAATCATAATAATAGTTATGTTGCATTTTTCATTTTGAATTTTGGTAATGTTTTTTTAATTTTGTTTTTAATTAGTTGTAATAATTATTAGGGTTAATTACTTTAATTTTCTAGGATAATTTGATGATAGAAATTAATTTAGGTTTTTTAAAAAAAAGTTTAAAAGGAGTCTTACCTAATTAATTAGGAATCTTCTAGAGTGATGGGAATGAGAGTGCATTAGAGTAGAGAAAGAGATTTGAGTGTAGATTAATAAAAAGGGTTAGGGGCATTTATGAATAGGAACGGACATTTATGAATAGGAAGAGGTATTTATGAATAGGAAGGGGCGTTTGTGAATAGGAAATGACATTTATGAATAGGAAGAGATATTTTCGAATAGGAAGGGGCGTTTGTGAATAGGAAAGCACATTTGTGAATAGGAAAAGACATTCATGAATAGGAAGGGGTATTTGTGAATATGTAATTAAAGGAGAAAGCTAACGTGAATGAAGGGAAGACAGACAATACTGTCATCGATCTTCTTCATCAAAAGAGAACCAAGAACAAAACCATAGTCGATACCCACAACCAGCTCCGCCAACGACCAGCCTCACGTCTTCCGCACCAGCTCCATCCTCCATCAGTGTCCCTCTCCAATCGCGCTAACCATCGTCCCCTTCCAGTCACCTTCGACGAACAGCCACAACAACAACCAGTGGCTTCGCCTTTCTTCTGCTTCATTTTTCGCGAACCAAACAACCCCAAACCAGTAGCTATGTTCGAGCTTTCCGTCATTGGAGAGGGTTTCTGATAGTTTTCTGTCCGTTGGTTCCGTTCTTGTTGTTCTATCTGTATCGATTTGTTAGACGTGTTTCATGGTAAGAAAATAATTGTTTAATGTAAATTATCGGGTCGAGTTATGCCCTTCTCTAACTCGTGAATAACTTCGAAGTGAAGAACTACTCTCATTTCAGTCCATTTCTGCCTTTCTTTAACCCATCGAGCTTCGAAGTCGAGTTTGTTTCGAAGAGTTTTGGTCGAGTTCGCTGGGATTCCGGCGAAACAGTTCGGTTTTCCGTTAGAATTTTCTAACTCCAATGTCGATTCGAGTTTATATTGTGTTAAAAAGGAACAGATCTTCATTCAACAGATTTGTTGCTATATTACCAGGCATGTACCTCCTTGCTTAATATTTTTTTGCCTAATTTAATCTTCTTGAGAATTTTGACTAAAATCATGGTGATTTTTTATAATATTTTATATTATGCGTTTGGTCACTTTAAGTCATTAAAGTCACGTCATTATTATAGTTAAAGGTTGGATCTATTTTAATAAGGTGAAGTACATCGTTATGTGTAGTATTAATTTATAGCTTGGTTTAATTTCACTTAGTATATCCATCGATGATTAGTCATGAAACAAGTGGATGCATATTTGTTGCTTGTCAATAGATTGATTTGGTAATGCCTCGTAAAAAAGAGCCTCAGGTGTCGTGAATCACGCTTAGACCTATCATTGGGGTTTGCCTATTAGTTACACACTGGCTTTTTCTTTGTAAATTCATTTAGCTGGTCATTTCACATAGGAAAATAATTCGTTAACAATATCATAGTTTGCTTTACTTAAGTACAATCCTTTAAAATGAGAATCGAGGTGTGCCAAGCCTAACAAAAATGACAATTGCATGGCCCTCATTTAAGTAATACTGTATTGATCCTTAGATTCTGAGGCGTGCCATTTAGCTAAAATCCTTGGCCCTCGCAAATTACAAACGTGAAATTGCTTAAGGACGCTAGTTAATAATTTTATTTTCAAAAATTTGGGTGCACATTTATGTGACCCAAATCCAAATCTCAATGTAGTCGAAATGTGTTGACGACCACGGGTGCACTGGTGCAATATGGTTCGAGACGCATTTTCACGACGTTGCAATTCTTATTAAAAATAAATAAAAGCGGGTTACTAATAAAGGGCACATACGTTAAAGTATGTTAATAAAATCAGATAAATAAGCCGAATATGACGGTTGAGTGACCGTGCTAGAACCACGGAACTCGGGAATGCCTAACACCTTCTCCCGAGTTAACAGAATTCCTTATCCGGATTTCTGGTTCGCGGACCGTAATATAGAGTCAAACCTTTCCTCGATTTGGGATTAAACCGGTGACTTGAGACACCATAAATCTCTCAAGTAGCGACTCTGAATTAAATAAATAAATCTCGTTTTGACTGTCCTTTAATTGGAAAAACTCCATTTACCACGCCCTTCGCGGGGTGCAGTAGCGCCAAAAGGAGGTGTGACAGCCGCCCTCAGTACGCTGCACGGTACAAGTGCTGCAATAAGACGAGCAACTGTAGCCGATAGCCGAAAGGCCAACCCCTGCCACATTGTGCCCTCCCAGTCACAGAAAAGCGAAATTGGTAAATAAAATCGAATCAAAGTAGAACAAAGGAAGAAGTCAACTTCTCACCTGTAGCAGGCTTGCAACCATGCCTCTCCCAGAAAGACGCCCACGTGCGTACCCCCTCGGTATGAGGGAGCACGGCCTCAACCACCCCCGAGCATCCTAGCCAACGGAGCCGGTGGCGACTTTTCAGCTACAAAATTGACACAATTAGCATCCGCGAATGCAAGACATAAGAAAAGGAAGAAACAAAATGACGATAAATGAACTTACGTGCATGGTTCCAAGCCTTTGGGAACCCAGTGGGGCACACCACTAAATGCTCAGTCCTGATATAAAAGAAATGCTCAAAAGGGTGGGGGTCGACCTCATCATCCAGTGTCACAGTCATGCCCCTCGTTCCATGAGTGCACGCCCGAAGCATGGTGCCACGAACTCTCTAGGGAGCATAGAGACTAAGCACGTGCTGCAGCGTGACCACCATACCGGCCAATTCCCCATACTTGATAAACATCGCCAATAATTTGTAGAGAGAAGGAGTGAGCTGACCCGGTCACACTCCATAGTAATGACATAAATCTACCACAAGCATCGGGAGCGGAATCTTAGACCCCAAACTGAAGAGATATGCATAAAAGACGTAGTATCTCCTGCGGTCGGTGTGGACCCTCTCCTCGCTTCTAGCGAGAACGATGTCTGCATGGGTGGGAATGACCCCCTATTTTCGTAATCGGCCATTCCAATTTCCCTATTAGCGGGGCTTCATCCACTAGGTCCTCTTCACCGTCAGCGGTGAAATCAATCGCCGGACCTCCGGGTCGAGGAACTATCTCATCAACCTGTCACGCCCCAAATCGAGGAACATGACCGGCGCCTGACCGGGTTGCCCCAGTCAAACGGACCTGGGTGCCTTTCATTCCCACGCGTTACCCCCGTGTTGATTGTTTCTCATTAACCAAATATCTTACTAACCATGAATGATTTCACATTAAACAAATAAAACCATACGAGTGATTCATTAACAAGTTTGCAATTTTTACAACGCCCGACATAACATAATGTATACATAAGACTGGAGTCCCACAGTTTACATGTCTACAGAGCCTCTAGGATACAAAAGGGAAATACAATACTTGCCGGTAACAAGGCTCCGGCTATACCTTACAAAACCAAAATGGAATCTAAACCGAGTGGCATGAACCACACAAGGCCCCGAGGAAGAAAGGGGCTCACCAAAAACGGGCAGTGGAAGGAGAAGGATACTACTGCCGATGAGCTGAAGTGCCTGCTACTGATCCACCTACAATCATGACACGAATGTAGCGCCCCGGCAAAAGGGACGTCAGTACACTTGAATTGTACTGGTATGTATGGACAAACTTTGTCCCAAGTAAACTCAAGCCATTAAATTACATCAACAATTAATTAAGCCAGCCAACCATGTTTCCACATTTTCCTCATTTCAAATAATTCTCAACACAAAGCACTTTCTACAATTAACCACTTTAACAATAACCAATCAATCACGTAAAGCACAAGTAGTCAAACAAAGGGGCAATCAGTGCCCCCCAGGTTGCAAACTCTCCTGCTGTCTCCTTTCACAATTTCATATTAATGATTTTGTATCAATTTTCAATAGCGATTTCGATCGCTTTCCACCCTTATTGCCCCCGACCACCCTTATTACCTCGGCCACCCTTATCACCCCAACCCACACCTTATTTCCCCACGTTGCGGCGCGCAACACGACCCCGCCTTACAGTTGAAAACACAACAATTTCAAACAGCAGATAAGGTACTACACACAATTTCAACAAGTTCAAATAAGCAACTTACACATTGGTTCATATTCTCAATTTCTTCTCAATTCAATATCACAACCATGTTACAATATTTCCACAATTCAGGTGTTTCATCTCTTTCCACAATAAACCAATTCTCAAGTGTTTCGTTTGTTTTCCACAAGGTGCCATATAGGCCATCATAGTCATTATTCACAATTCTTTTGCCAAATTAAACTCTCATTTTACATCACTCATAGCTCAACAACAAACTTTGAATATCCAACAACAACATCAAGAATTTCACACAATTTGTCAATTTAACACGAAACAAACAACTTCACACATATTGGCGATTTCACAAGAATCAAAATTAGCCATACATACCTCGATTGAGCTTTCCTTAAGTTACTACAACACTCCAAAAACTCTAGCAATTCCAATCTACTATGAGACATAACAAAATTAAACACATATTAGAAAGATATTCATGAAACTAGCTCATTTGAGCATTTTATCAAATACTAGTTGTGCATCTTGATTTCAAATCCCCTATTCAAGAATTACTTCATTCCCTAACCCTATCTTTACTTATTTATGTTCATCAATCTTCCCACAACTCTATTTGCACAAGCATGCATACATAACACTACCATACCAAGAATCATACCTCAATAATACATCTCACAACCTCAACAATACTAACATAACCTAGGTTAGGAACCCATGGCTCCCAATTACCCTCCCATGAGTTCTAATGTATGTATCTTACATAAATAATCACCATAGAGTAGTTGGAGATGATAGACATACCTCTTGTAGTAAGAATTTTAAGAATCTCCACTTGAGGTGTTCTTGAAGAATTCAAGAATTAGAAGGAAAATCTAAGGATTTTGAAGATTAATCCTTGTTAGTATAAGTGTTTAAGGGGTAGAAATTACTCAAAGAACTATAAAATCTTACCTTAGATCATAGGGATGAAGTTTGGGATGAAACCCTCTTGAGAGAGCAAGTCATAACCCCAAAAATGAGTTTGGAACACTCTAGGCCGGTCTTTGGGGTATTAAAACTATCCAGGTGCGCGAAGTGTTGCCCAGGTGTGCGCGAAGTGTGCAAGCTTCGCGCATGACTTCGCGCATTTTCCTGAGCATTCTGCCTAAGGTGCGCGAAGTGTGCGCGAAGTCCACTTCGCGCAGGACTTCGCGCATCTGACACCTGACGAGTAAAATGATCATAACTTTCTGTATACACCTCCGAATGACGAACGGTTTGTTGAGTTGGAAACTAGACTCAAAGGGCTTTAATTTGATAGGTTGATCCTCACACAACTCATTATATAACCGGAGATATGATCGTTCAAAGTGAGGTCTTGTGCGCACTCTTTTACAGATTTCGTCTAATATGCAATTTTCCATCTTGGATTAGGCTTAGGCCTCTCCTTAGACCCCAAATCACTTATAATAAGACTTATACCCTTATTAAACTATCTAATTAGTATCCATAATATTATGAATCCTTATTTGCACAAGAGATAAAACAATGTAGCCTAAATTAGCACGACGAAATCTTAAATAACTCGAAAAAAAAATTTTCGGGGCCTTACATCCTCCCCCCCTTAAGATCATTCATCCTCGAATGAGGATTTGAGAATGAGTTGGCTTTGAAAGACATGCTATGTAAACTATCAAAATTTTGACTAACTCTTATATTCTAGAAAAATTTCGCCAGAGTTTCCTTTGTATTATGGACATATCCACCTGTCAGAGGGCCCCGAAACACATTACCAAACAACAATATACAAATGCAATATTTCTCACAACTGGTATACACTTTCTTACCTCAACGAATGCACATATTCTATCACATTGTTACAATTGCACAAAAACTAGTCACTTCAATGAATTCTTACCTTATTAAACCAATTTAACACCATGTACACTCAACAAACCATTAACAATCTACACTTATTATTAGTTGTTTACTTAACACATGAATCTTTATAAGGCTTCCATTTATCAAGAAAGGTTTAAGTGACCCAAGGTAACAACACATACAACTCATTACCAAATGAAGGAAACTTGACTAACACTAAGAGGGAAACAACTTGGACAAGGCAATAGTTACTAGGAGCAGAAGGATCGCCTAATTTCTACTAAGCTTGATCAAACAAATGGGGGTACTTTTCCTTCATCTCTTTTTCTGCCTCCCACGTGGCCTCCTCAACTTGTTGACTTCGCCACAATACTTTAACAGAGGCAACTTCCTTATTTCTCAACTTACGAACTTGCCTATCAAGGATGGCAACCAGAACTTCTTCATATGATAAATCCTCATTAACCTCAATAGCCTCGACCGGCATGATTGTGGATGGATCTCCAATCACTTTCTTCAACATGGACACATGGAACACCGGATGCACTGATGACATCTCAGGAGGCAACTCTAGCCTATAAGCAACTTGGCCAATCCTTTGAACGATCCGATATGGCCCGACATACCTAGGACTCAATTTTCCTTTCTTTCCGAATCGCATGACTCCCTTCATAGGAGATACCCTCAAGAACACCCAATCATCGACTTGAAACTCCAAATCCCTTCGACGAACGTCTACATAGGATTTTTGACGACTCTGTGCTGTTTTCATTCTCTCCTGAATAACCTTGACCTTTTCCATAGCCTCGTATACCATATCTGGCCCTAGTAATTCCGCTTCACCTACCTCAAACCACCCGATTGGCGACCTACATCTTCTCCCGTACAATGCCTCAAACGGGGCCATCTGAATGCTAGCATGATAGCTGTTATTGTAAGCAAATTCTATCAGTGGCAAGTGTTCATCCCAATTACCTTTAAAATCTAAGACACAAGCCCGCAACATATCTTCAAGCGTCCGAATGGTCCGCTCGGCCTGACCGTCGGTCTGTGGATGGAAAGCTGTGCTGAGATTCACCTGAGTTCCCAAACCTTGCTGAAACTTCTTCCAAAAGTTAGCTGTGAACTGAGCCCCGCGATCCGAGATAATAGAAAGTGGAGTGCCATGAAGTCTTACTATCTCCTTGATGTACAATCTTGCATATTGCTCCGCAGTATCAGTGGACTTGACAGGCAGGAAGTGAGCTGATTTGGCGAGTCGATCCACTATCACCCATATTGAGTCAAACTTACGCTGAGTGCGAGGTAACCCCACCACGAAATTCATATTGCTCATCTCCTATTTCCACCTTGGTATTTCTATAAGCTGAGTTAATCCACCGGGCCGTTGATGCTCGGCCTTCACTTGTTGACAGTTCGGGCATTTAGCTACAAAGCTTGCCACATCCCTTTTCATACCGTTCCACCAATAAATCTCCTTGAGATCATGATACATTTTAGTGGAACCTGGGTGCACAGAATACCTGGAAATATGAGCCTCTGCCATTACTCTCTCCCGAAGTTCGTCCACGTCCGGGACACATAGCCTACCTTGGCACCGCAATACACCATCCTCGCTACAGAGTACAAATGCTGAGGTCTTGTCATTCATAACTACTTCCTTCACCGAACCAATGTTGGATCCATAAACTATTTTTCCTTGATTTCCGCAACCAATGATGATTCCGCTCCATTATGAACCAAAACATTCCCCTCGTCTGACGTCCAGATACGAACCCCCAAACTGGCCAATTGGTAAACCTCCCGAGCTAGGGGTCTCTGATCCACACCCAAATGAGCCATACTACCTATGGATTTTCGACTAAGAGCATCAGCTGCCACATTTGGTTTCCCCGGATGGTACAATATGTTCATATCATAGTCTTTGAGCAGTTCTAACCACCGCCGCTGTCTCAGATTCAGCTCCTTCTGTTTGAACAAATACTGGAGGCTCTTGTGGTCTGAAAACACATCTACATAAACCCCATAAAGATAGTGCCGCCATATTTTCAAGCAGACACAACTATCGCGAGCTCCAAATCATGTGTCGGATGATTCTTCTCGTGATTCTTGAGTTATCTCAAAGTATACTCTATAACCTTTCCGTGTTGCATCAACACACACCCCAAACAAACCTTGGAGGCATAACTATCGCCTTAACACTTTACATCATTAGCGGAACATCTTTATTATATTCCTCTTACATAAGACCTTCCACGAATTGAGTTCTACTATAATTTCCTTGATATGGTTACGATCCCATGTGAACAATTTCTACTAACTCTTCACAATTCTTAACAAAAGGCATTGTTGAATGAGTTTTCTCATATGGCATCCTATCTCAAATGAATAGCACTGGCTAACTTGCACACGTACCCCGAATAACACTATCTTGCACGACATTGCATCAAATGTAAGGTAACATTGTGCTCTAACTTTTCTTAACCACCCTCTTCTCCCCATATGTACATTATAGAATTTAAGAAACTGCACTACTTCCCCCGTGAATGAAAATTCCTACCATCCCTCCTTACGGTTAAACACCTCTTAAAACATATATCAACAACCTTTATATGCATATGATTTAGGAAGGGTCACTAGCCCGAGAAGGGTATTCTCTGAAACTTTAAATCCTCCTCAATCCTTCAACAACAACTTTTGGTTTTACTCTTAAGTGTAAGGCTTAGTCCACCTGATTCTATCTCCGATGAATAACTCGCCTTATTCCCCATGTTATAGTTACCAATAAAGTTCCCTGATATTGCGGCTTAAGATTTATCATGCTAAACATGTCTAGTCCGTCACGAGTGTTCATCCTCTTTCAATCTATTCCGAACCTTTTATTCCCATCCTGTTTTGCGGATAGTGCATAGTTAATAGCTTTATTGTCCCACACATTTGTCTGCCTCCCGTGAACTTGAAAAATCATTATGTCTTGTTTAATCATTTTACAGTACCACAACTTCACCAGCGATAATCTCACTTCCCATTGTGTGTAGACATGAACTATCTCTAGACCCTTTAGTTGATATTCAGTGTCACCCAAGTCGGTTGCATTGCGGTTAATCCCTTATAATTTTTATTAACACTTGTGCCCTAAGTGAGTCCACCATTCTGATGCAAAAATTGTTTTAGATAACCATGACCATCTCAATTTAAAGGTTTTTCCCCCATTTCTTCTCACCTCATTCTTCCTAGTTAGCGAATAGCCACGCACTCTTCCATATATTACGTGGTCCATTAACTTAGGTATTTCATCCGGCTCACCCCTTAACTCTTATTGGGATATATGTAGCAAAGAGTGTTCGTCTGAACATCACTCAACACTTATCTATTTGTAAGACTCTTTAGAGGCTCTCTATCAAGCCCCAATTACCATCTTGGGTTGTTGTGGCAACACATTTATTTCTCCCACTCGTTCTGGCTTTCTTAGTATCCCGAAACTTTGTTTAAATCACAAATCTATTATTAGCCCATTCCAAGTACTCACAATCTTTCACATTTGACATATGGTACTTCCTTGGGTTCCATTTCTCCCGTCCTTCTAACAAGTAAAAGTCTCTTTACAAACATACTCTTATTTTCTAGAATCGTTGACCCTATCATTCACATTGCCATGCGTGAAGAATTTACATTCCTTAATCTCTTGGGATGCTAGTTGTCTATCATTAGCATATTCTTTCAGAGAGTCATGTTACCCATTATCTCTTTTCTAGACCACACCTGTCTTCACCAAAATATTCAAATATCATAGCTACATGGTCTCACTCTTGTTTCATTGTATTTAAGTAGCCTTACGATGGCCCTCCCTCTCCCACATGGGGCGAATGTCCTGGATCTTCACACAAGTCTTGAGCGTAGAAACTTTAGCAACATATGCCTCATATATCTATCCCTCTTATATATACTCGACTATTAGGAAAATTTAAGTCACCATAGTATTGATCTCATAAGTTCCCTATTCCTATTCAGCCATGTAGGTATGGGATTCCAAGTCCCCACGCATATCCTTTATGAGTGTAACGCAACCTCGTGCATTTCTGGGTCCTTATAACGTTCGTAAGACAAGGGTTTTCTCACCTAGGGTCCAATTGAGTCTCATTTCATAACTTTTTAACTCATGTGAGAGACTTACACTCTGACCATTAATCTCTTAGTCTTTCTCCCATATATCACGTGCTTATATAACCAATATTATTTCACACCTTGCGATCAATTATATACTTCTCGCACTAACCACGTGTGCTACTTAAACTTACATATCAATTATCAAATCAATGCCTCTTCGTGCGGGTAATCACTTTTAATCCTTTCCTCAAATAAAGCATACTTGTAGTACTATGTACTTATACTATATATATATTCATACTATTTATTCAACAAGATACATGTGCAATCTCCATAATACCCATGTCTTTTCCCATTGGTCATGACATATGACAACACTACATGAAACAGTACGAAAGAGCATTTAAACTTACCTTGAATCTCAACGCACGTGTTATAAAACAATATTATAGTCAAGCTTTATCGCACGATTTGGAATGTTGAAGAAGGGTAATATTCCTAAATGTCCGTGTAGCCCCCTACTTATATGATGTGGTCGACAACACACCTATAAGAAGAGCACTACTAGACACGGCTCCGAGACATCCTAGGACACTTTAAAAACCTTAGGCTCTGATACCAAGTTTGTCACGCCCCAAATCGAGGAACATGACCGGCGCCTGACCGGGTTGCCCCAGTCAAGCGGACCTGGGTGCCTTTCATTCCCACGCGTTACCCCCGTGTTGATTGTTTCTCATTAACCAAATATCTTACTAACCATGAATGATTTCACATTAAACAAATAAAACCATACGAGTGATTCATTAACAAGTTTGCAGCTTTTACAACGCCCGACATAACACAATATATATACATAAGACTGGAGTCCCACAGTTTACATGTCTACAGAGCCTCTAGGATACAAAAGGGAAATACAATACTTGCCGGTAACAAGGCTCCGGCTATACCTTACAAAACCAAAATGGAATCTAAACCGAGTGGCATGAACCACACAAGGCCCCGAGGAAGAAAGGGGCTCACCAAAACGGCAGTGGAAGGAGAAGGATACTACTGCCGATGAGCTGAAGTGCCTGCTACTGATCCACCTACAATCATGACACGAATGTAGCGCCCCCGGCAAAAGGGACATCAGTACACTTGAATTGTACTGGTATGTATGGACAAACTTTGTCCCAAGTAAACTCAAGCCATTAAATTACATCAACAATTAATTAAGCCAGCCAACCATGTTTCCACATTTTCCTCATTTCAAATAATTCTCAACACAAAGCACTTTCTACAATTAACCACTTTAACAATAACCAATCAATCACGTAAAGCACAAGTAGTCAAACAAAGGGGCAATCAGTGCCCCACAGGTTGCAAACTCTCCTGCCGTCTCCTTTCACAATTTCACATTATTGATTTATGTATCAATTTTCAATAGCGATTTCGATCGCTTTCCATCCTTATTGCCCCTGACCACCCTTATTACCTCGGCCACCCTTATCACCCCAACCCACACCTTATTTCACCACGTCGCGGCGCGCGACACGACCCCGCCTTACAGCTGAAAACACAACAATTTCAAACAGCAGATAAGGTACTACACACAATTTCAACAAGTTCAAATAAGCAACTTACACATTGGTTCATATTCTCAATTTCTTCTCAATTCAATATCACAACCATGTTACAATATTTCCACAATTCAGGTGTTTCATCTCTTTCCACAATAAACCAATTCTCAAGTGTTTCGTTTGTTTTCCACAAGGTGCCATATAGGCCATCATAGTCATTATTCACAATTCTTTTGCCAAATTAAACTCTCATTTTACATCACTCATAGCTCAACAACAAACTTTGAATATCCAACAACAACATCAAGAATTTCACACAATTTGTCAATTTAACACGAAACAAACAACTTCACACATATTGGCGATTTCACAAGAATCAAAATTAGCCATACATACCTCGATTGAGCTTTCCTTAAGTTACTACAACACTCCAAAAACTCTAGCAATTCCAATCTACTATGAGACATAACAAAATTAAACACATATTAGAAAGATATTCATGAAACTAGCTCATTTGAGCATTTTATCAAATACTAGTTGTGCATCTTGATTTCAAATCCCCTTTTCAAGAATTACTTCATTCCCTAACCCTATCTTTACTTATTTATGTTCATCAATCTTCCCACAACTCTATTTGCACAAGCATGCATACATAACACTACCATACCAAGAATCATACCTCAATAATACATCTCACAACCTCAACAATACTAACATAACCTAGGTTAGGAACCCATGGCTCCCAATTACCCTCCCATGAGTTCTAATGTATGTATCTTACATAAATAATCACCATAGAGTAGTTGGAGATGATAGACATACCTCTTGTAGTAAGAATTTTAAGAATCTCCACTTGAGGTGTTCTTGAAGAATTCAAGAATTAGAAGGAAAATCTAAGGATTTTGAAGATTAATCCTTGTTAGTATAAGTGTTTAAGGGGTAGAAATTACTCAAAGAACTATAAAATCTTACCTTAGATCATAGGGATGAAGTTTGGGATGAAACCCTCTTGAGAGAGCAAGTCATAACCCCAAAAATGAGTTTGGAACACTCTAGGCCGGTCTTTGGGGTATTAAAACTATCCAGGTGCGCGAAGTGTTGCCCAGGTGCGCGAAGTGTGCAAGCTTCGCGCATGACTTCGCGCATTTTCCTGAGCATTCTGCCTAAGGTGCGCGAAGTGTGCGCGAAGTCCACTTCGCGCAGGACTTCGCGCATCTGACACCTGACGAGTAAAATGATCATAACTTTCTGTATACACCTCCGAATGACGAACGGTTTGTTGCGTTGGAAACTAGACTCAAAGGGCTTTAATTTGATAGGTTGATCCTCACACAACTCATTATATAACCGGAGATATGATCGTTCAAAGTGAGGTCTTGTGCGCACTCTTTTACAGATTTCGTCTAATATGCAATTTTCCATCTTGGATTAGGCTTAGGCCTCTCCTTAGACCCCAAATCACTTATAATAAGACTTATACCCTTATTAAACTATCTAATTAGTATCCATAATATTATGAATCCTTATTTGCACAAGAGATAAAACAATGTAGCCTAAATTAGCACGACGAAATCTTAAATAACTCGAAAAAAAAATTTTCGGGGCCTTACACAACCGATACAACTTCTCCGGTCTATATCTGCTTTGCACCTCCCATTGCCTTAGGTGGACTTTCAACTACCAGAGAATTGACCGAAAAATCCATCGGAAGAGCATCGCGGGAAGAACTACTGCAATTGTTGATCCACTAAAGAGAAAGGAATAGAATTCGGTGGGCAAGATAAAGATTATCACAATCTAGGAAAGAAAGGAGAAGATGAATTAGCAGAATGAAAAAGTTCTTCAGAATCACTCTGAGATGAACAATGAAGATATGAGAAATGAATGCCTCAACCTATCTTTATAGGCAACGTAAATGGCTTTCAGGAAACCAATAGCCATCATTAACTGCATGACCAACCGTAAAATGGTTCGGTTCTGCCAATCATGTGACATTATGACAAGCTCCACGAAGTGATTTCTCAGCCACCCGCCAATGTCTCGCCGTCGGAATAATTGCAATGACCTGCGAACGCTGGAAGAATGCGCTGCACGCCTTCAAAATTCTGGATGCTACCAAAAGCGTACCCGGCGCATACTTATTTCCCTCGGCCACGTCGCATATTGCCCGTCCCCCATCGTCAACGATTACGAACCCAAACAAATGCGAGGACCAGATCGTAACGAAGTTCGCTCTCGCTCAGATTATGTTAAAAGTGTCATATATCTTCGCCGAGAAGAGGCGTTCCATCTTGACTATATGGCAACTTGGTAATGTGATGACATGACCCCAACGTTCTACAAGGTTCGGGCCATCTCCAAAAAGAATTCGGTCTCGACCGAAGCAACAACCGACCCCCTTATCCGAGTTTTTCAGATCACAATTGATAAGGTCCGCTCATCGAGCTCGGCTGAAGCACGACATCGATAAGTAGAGGGACTAAATGTATGTGTCAAAATCTGACCCACGATAATTAAAGAAGTTAATCACATCTTGAGCTAATCCATATTATTATGTGGTATGACCGCTTATTCGTAGTATTAGTTCGGTTGGATCCATGAAGGCAAGGACTATCCATTTCCCCATGGAGACGAAATCTCAGCATGATCACGGCCACCTACTGCTAGCCCATGGAGCTCACAACTAAAAATACTAGAAGAATAAACCCTAGAAAGCGGGGCTTCTTCTTCACCACGATTCTCTAGAGAGAGAGAGAGAGAGAGAGAGAGAGAGAGAGGACACACAAATAGACCAATATTATGGGAAAGTGAAATATCATTGTAAGACTTTGAACATTTTCATGGAGAGGCATACCAAATTAATATTATCAATAAAAGCTTTTCATGTTTCTCCTTCTAATCTTGAGTATTTATTATCATTTTTTTCTGTTGGTCCATGGATTATTACGATTTACTATGATTTACCCGTAATTCATATATATTGTTTTGTATTTATAAAGTGTTAGATAACGTTTGAGCAAACAATGTTAACATTCCGTATCCACGTCTGATTCAGTTAGTCGACTTTACCAGAAAACAAAGAAAGAACAAACACAAAATCTATTTAAAAAAGAAGATGGAAAATTGACAATTACTTATAAAAAAGAGGGATATTTTTTCCTTTCTCCTCTCTACTCAGCATTATGTTTTTCATCATTTATTTTGTCGTAGCAGCTTGACCGTACCGGCCACTTGTTCTCAGCAATAAGATCATTTACTTCCTTTTCTTTATCCTTCTGTCAACTAGCATATACGTAATACGTTTTCATCTTATTTTAATACGTTCTTTAACAACTGTAATTTAACATTCACAGCACACTAAGTCACTAACCGATTTTTCCTTCAACTTTTTATACTTTATTTGGAACGCATGCAAACCCAAATAATCCGTCTAAAGCATAACAAAACAAAATACCAGCATATCAAACGCACCCACAAACATTGTGTGATAGTTTTCTCGTGGATTTGTTCTCCTCTAATTTCCTTCTAGCTAGACTAGAACAACTCAAAAGTGGTCTCTATAAAATATCATTATTGGATGTGTATTGAGGATTTGAGATTTACGGGTTCCTACCGTAATTTTAGATCAATAGCAATAATAATTAGGTTCACATTTTAGATATTTACAAATATTTAGTAAATTTCTTAATATAAATATAGGGTCTACGCAAATATTACTGAGTTCCCGAAAACCCGTATTGTATACTCTAGATCCGCCCCTGGCCATTATATATAGCAGCATCAACTCACCAATGTACGTAAAAGGTAGCCAAATCAGTAACTTTGATCTAAATTTTATAACTTGGTTTAAGTCCATTTTATATGTATAAAATTTTAATTTAGAACTCAATACTTTAAAAAGGTACAATAATTAATATATTTAAGGCACAATAGAACAAAATACCAGCATCAAAGGCGGAGGTGGATCTAATATTTGAAAGTGGCAAAAGTATCACTATCCAATAAAAATTTGAGCAACTAAAAATCAAACCTAGGCAACACACTTAAAGTTAAGTTGTATCAGCCCCAAGTTGATCATATATAAAATGTGGATCTTAACGTGCCAATCAAAATATATACATAACTATTATTTAAAATATATACACATATTTACATAAATTTTTTGAAAATTATCGGGGGCTCGTGCCCTACCTAAGGTAGGTCCGCCTCTGATCATCTATCATACACTTGTTTTGGTCCATTCCTTCTAGAAGAACTAAAAAAGAATTTTTTTATTTCTTCCATATAAACCAAAGTAGTATCCATATTCGCCGAATCACCATAACCACTGTCTAGAAGCACTTTTTGCATCTCATCCCTTTAAATCTTGCACACCCATAAAAAAGGTTGATCCAAATTGTCCATAATAATACAAAAACGAAATGTATAAGGGCAAATCGGATGCAAAATAAGGCTAGTTCGTACATACACGTGGCCGACTCGGATGAAGTACACGTCGGGGACGCCTTCTTATGAGGCCGATGAAATTCGGAGACGTCCTCCCTCACGGCCGCACGTCGAGAAGGATATGTCCTCGTCCGTAGTGGCGAGTCGACGAGCCAGTCCAGATGGACGTCCTCAACTCCCCTCTCCTTGTATTTCCGCTATAATTGTAGTGGCCTTAGGGTGATGTAATAGTTTGGCGATGAGACCGCTTCCCTATATAAAGGAGGGTCCCTCCCATTTGTAGAAGGACGATTGATCATTAATAATACAACTTTTTCTCTCTCTACCATTTTTTCTTTCTACTATTATCATTCTATTGCTCACTAGTTCTTTATACTTGATTAAATCTAATCATCTTCTTATAAAGATAATATATATATATATATATATACCAATCCAACGATCGATCTTCAGCATATATTACCATTGATTCCGATTGTCCCTTTATTTATATTGATTAATTTGCTCAAAGGTGTTCACCAACTTTGGAGTCAAACAATTTGGCGCCGTCTGTGGGGATTTCAAGAATCAAACTCGTAGTATACATTCGCAAGATCCGATCATCGGAAAAAATTTTGAAATGGCTGAAAATAACACACGACCCAAGGCTGTGGCAGAAGTTACCACAAACCTCCTGAGTGTCATGAAGGAGGCTGGTGGTAGCACAGCCATCAACGTTACTCCCTTTACCGCGCCTGAAGCAGAGGCCTCCCCTCCCCCATTTGGGAACCCTATTACCCCGCAGGAAAGGGACTCCATTCGAAGAGAGGCACCTCCAGCAGTTAAGAGGCTACTAGAAGAATGGTTGACCAACACCTTGGGCAGCTTAGTGGAAAAGCCACCGAAAGGTTGCGGAAATGCAGCACCGGCAATGAGCAACACCACCGCGACAGACGAACAGGAAGAAACACGGACCAACAACCATCTCCTCGAGACGCAAATATACGATGATACACTAGCCTCCATCCTCAGAAAAATGAAGGAAATGGAAGGCGAAAACCAGGCCCTCCACGACCAGATGAAGGAACACCAAGATAGGGTTGATAAGGTTCTCGGAGCGCCTAAACTACTACCCAAACGGGATGTAGGAAGGTTGGTGGAACAACCTTACTCCGAAGAAGCGGCACCCTACACCATCCCGAAAACCTTCAAGATGCCCCCATACCTGAAGGTGTATGACGGAACCACTGATCCCGAGGATCACCTCATCCACTACGTCACTACAGTAAAAGGTAATGACTTATCTAAAGAACAGGTACCCTCAGTACTACTGAAGAAGTTTGGTGAAATGCTGACCGGAGGAGCGCTAACCTAGTATTCTCAACTACCTTCCAAGGCGATTTCAACCTTCGAGGAAGTGGCGGACAAATTCGTCACCGCGCATGCCTGCGCTAAGAAAGCGGAAGCAATGGTGAACAACATATTCGCCGTCAGACAAACTGCAGGCGAAGGACTCAGAGACTTCCTCGCCATATTCAATAGGGTAAGAATGAGCATGCCAAATGTGTCGAAGGGAATGGCGGTAGCGGCCTTCCAGAACGGACTTAGCAGGGACGGCTCCAGAGCTACCAAAAAACCGCTGAGCCAGCTCATGAAGTACCCTCCCACGACCCGGGACGATATCCATAATGCCTACTACGCCGAGGTGCGGGTAGATGAGGAGGATCTTAACGGACCAACCCGACGGCTGACGGCCGTGCACCCAGACACAAGGAGAGATCGCGGCATGAGGGACGCCGGGAACTTCCCCCTCGTCCTAGCAAGGAGCGACACCAACCCTATATGAGATCTTCGTTTCCGCCCCCACGTCATACAGACGCCGTGCAACGTCACCTCGCCCCACTCAGAAGTGATCGAGGTACGCCCCTTCTACTTTCTTCACATACTTTTGTGTTTCACCATCAGAAGTGCTGTACCCACTGGAGAAGCTCAGCACTAAGGTGCAGTGGCCCCAAAAGATAAAATCAGACCCAACCGCGAGGAAATCAAACGTCCTGTGCGAGTTCCATCAGGAACGAGGGCACCAGACTGAAGACTGTATTGTTCTACGGCAGGAAGTCGTAAGAATGCTCAACCAGGGTTACCTAAAGGAGCTGCTCAGCGACAAGGGGAAAGCTAATTTTGCGCGCGGACGGGAGCACTTTCATGGACCCCCAAAGCCGCCCTTTCCGACACGTACAATAAACATGATCGTCGGAGAGGGGGACGACATCAACATCAATCACGTCAAATTCGCCAGTATTCACCCACTAAATAGGACCATCTCCCACGAACGGTACGATGACCTCAAAGGAAGTATCACCTTCAATAAGTCTGACGCCGACGGTTTGTGTTTCCATCATTACGATGCTTTAGTTATTAATCTGCGTAGCATTGATACCGATGTTAGGAGAGTCATGATCGATGACGGAAGCGGCGCCTGCATCATTCATCCGAGAGTCCTCACACAGATGGGACTCGAGGATAGGATAACCCCCAGGTGCATAACTCTAACTGGTTTTAACAATGCAGTAGAGCGCACATCAGGAGAGGTGACCCTGCCCATCCTCGCGGGGGGTGTCACCCTGGAAACTACCTTCCACGTGATGAACCAGGAGACGGCCTACAACGTCCTCATTGGGCGCCCATGGATACACGTCATGCGAGCGGTCCCGTCAAGCCTGTACCAAGTAATCAAATTCCCTACCCCATGGGGAATATTCAATATCAAAGGGGAGCCGCGCACAGCGCAAAAATGTTACAAGATTACTCAAGACTGCGCCCACACCAGGCAATTAAGCGGGGCGAGTGCACATGCATAGAAATAAACCATGTCGGGGACCCAAGCGGACCCGACGGCCAACACCATAAGGAATCCAGACATCATAGAAGCCTACAACGCTACGGTAGAGGAGCTCGACCCGATTCAACTAGACCAGAATGACCCCAAGAATAAGGCATACATTGGTAATGGACTCGTCAATCCGGGCAAGTACCATGAATTCTTGACTAAACATGCAGACACGTTTGCTTTTTCCCATGCAGACATGCCAGGGATCTCGCCAGATATCACCACTCACCGGCTCAACGTAGATCCATTACATCCGCCAGTAAAGCAAGTCAGGAGAAAGTTCAACGCCGCCATTAACGAGGCGGTCCGAGAGGAGGTAGACAAGTTGTTGGCCAACGGTTCCGTCAGAGAGTCAAAGTACCCGCAATGGGTTGCTAACGTGGTGGTGGTGAAAAAGAAAAGTGGAAAATGGAGGATGTGCATGGATTTCACCGACCTAAACAAGGTCTGCCCTAATGACTCTTTCCCACTGCCTCACATCGACCAACTAATCGATGCCACTGCCGGACACGAGCTATTAAGCTTCTTGGACGCCTATTCTGGCTATAACCAAATTCTGATGGCCGAGGAAGATCAGGAAAAACTACCTTTATCACCCACCAACGCACCTACTGCTACAGGGTGATGCCCTTCGGGCTAAAGAACACGAGGGCTACTTATAGGAGGTTGGTCACTAAGATGTTCAAGGAACAACTTGGGAAGACCATGGAGGATTACATCGATGACATGCTAGTCAAATCAACGAGGAAGGAGAATCATATCGTCCAATTGCGAGAGGCCTTCAAAATATTGAACAGCTATGGAATGAAGCTGAACCCCGAAAAATGCGTTTTTGGCATCGCGTTGGGGAAATTCCTTGGATTCCTTGTATCACAGAGAGGGATCGAGGTCAACCCCGGCCAAATTAAGGTGATTACCTCGATACCCATAGCACTTACCAGCAAGAAACAGGTTCAGAAGTTGACAGGCCGAGTAGCCGCTCTCTCTCGCTTCATCTCCCGATCATCGGACAGGTGCCACAAATTCTTTAGTGTGCTGAGAAAAGATAACGGGTTTCACTGGAATGACGAATGCATCAAAGCCCTCCAAGAGTTGAAAACGTATATGACGTCCCCACCACTGTTGGCAAAGGCAGAACCAGGTGAACCCCTACTGACATATCTGGCCGTCTCAGAGGTTGCGGTCAGCGCAGTGTTCGTCCGCGAACAAAAAGGTACGCAATCACCTATCTATTACATTAGTAAGACTCTAGTGGACGCCGAAACTCGGTACCCACACCTCGAGAAGTTGGCATTGGCATTGTTCACGGCTTCCCAAAAGCTGAGACCCTACTTCGAATGCCACCCCATCCGGGTAGTGACCACCTTCCCCCTAAGAAGCATCCTACATAAGCCCGAATTGTCGGTCTGTCTCCCAGATGGGCTATAGAGCTCAGCGAGCACGACATCACCTATATCCCGATAACCGCCATCAAATCGCAAGTCCTTACTGAATTTATAGCCGACTTCAGTGCAAAAATCTCGCCCGAGGCAGAGAAGGAGGCCCTGCAAACGACTCCTAACATGGACCCCTGGATACTTCACACCGATGGGGCCGCGAACGCCTCGGGATTGGGATTGGGACTCGTTCTCGAAGTCCCTACGAGTGAGTTCGTTTGCCAGTCCATATGATGCCCTGAGATGACTAACAACGAAACGGAGTATGAAGCTGTTATTGCAGGTTTGAAACTAGCCGCTAGGTACGGGGCCCGCCGGCTGATCCTGCACTGCGACTCGCAACTTGTCGTAAATCAAGTCACCAGGACTTACCAGATCAAGGAGCAAAGGTTACAGAAATATCAAGTCGAGGTCTATAAACTGATGGCCCAATTCGACGAATGTCGCTTCGAACAAGTTCGTAGGGTACATAACGCGGAAGCCGACAGGCTATCTAAATTGGCCGCAGCAGCCACTAACCTGAGCAAGGAGAGCACCGTCACCCTCATGCACTCCGCCATCGACCACAGCGAGGTATTCTCTCTGCACCTGACTTGGGACTAGCGCAATCAGTTTATGTCATACTTACAGGAAGGGCACCTACCACACAATAAAAAAAAGCCAGAAAGCTTCGCACACAAGCAGCAAGATATTGCCTGATGAACAATGATCTCTACAAAAGAACATTTAGAGGACCCCTGGCTAAGTGCTTAGGACCTAACAAGACGGCACCGGTACTGGAAGAGGTCCATGAGGGTCATTGCGGCGCCCATACGGGAAATCGAGCACTTGTACGGTGCCCAATATGGGCCGGTTATTATTGGCCTACCATGAAAAAGGATGCGATAGAATACGTCCAGCGATGCAAAAAATGCCAAAAGTTCGCTCCCATGATACATCAGCCGGGGAACCCCTCCACTCGGTCACATCCCTATGGCCCTTCATCAAATGGGGAATGGATACAGTCGGACCGCTACCTGCCGGACGAGGAAAGGTATGTTTTTTATTTGTTTTAACTGACTACTTTTCTAAGTGGGTGGAAGCAGGTGCCTACGCCCAAATCCGCGAGCAATAGGTCATAGCCTTCATCTGGAAAAACATCATGTGTCGCTTCGGCATCCTCAATGAAATAATGTGACAACGGACGACAGTTCAAAGGACAAAAGACAATCGACTTTTTCGACAAATGGCGCATCAAAAGAATACTCTCAACGCCATATCACCCAGCCGCCAACGGCCAAGCAGAATCATCCAACAGGACCATATTAAACATCCTGAAGAAAAACTTGATGACGCCAAGGGAGTGTGGCCTGAGTTGCTACCAGAAGTATTGTGGGCTCATAGAACCACCCCCAAATCCTCCACAGGAGAGACTCCCTACTCATTAGTCTATGGGACCGACGCCGCCATACCAGATGAAGTCGGCGAACCAAGTCTCAGATACTCGCACACAAGCGGAGATGAGAACGACGCGAGCCGACTACAAGACTTGGACGAAGAGAAATGGCCCACATCAGGTTAGTGGCCCAAAAACAGCAGGTCGAGAGATTCTACAACAAAAGGACAAAAATTCGTCCACTCAAGACAGGAGACTATGTGCTCAAAGCCAAAACACTGGCATCCAAAGATCCCAATGAGGAGAAGCTAGGCACTAATTGGGACACGCTCCTACAAAATCATCACAGCAGCAAACAAGGGCTCCTTCAAGTTAGAGGCCATGGACGGAAAGATACTCCAAAACAACTGGAATATCTCACACCTTAAACGTTTCCACTTCTAAAAGGCATCTCCCAAGCCGTACTCTTTTTCCTTCTTCTGAGTTTTGTCCCAATTGGGTTTTCTCGGAGAGGTGTTTAATGAGGCGATGGAGGAGATGCCCGAAATCGTTTGCAAGGTTATTCTGATACACCAAGCGTACCACCAACCAGCATGAATGGTGCATCACAGGGACTATGGTTACGACCATAATGTATAAAAGGGTACGACCATCTCCAATGAATGAAAGGCTACGGCCATCTCCAATGAATGAAAGGCTACGACCATCTCCAATGAATGAAAGGCGACAACCATCTCCAACGAATGAAAGGCTAAGGCCATCTCCAATGAATGAAAGGCTATGGCCATCTCCAATAAACGAAAGGCTAAGGCCTTAACATCAAAAGGAGAGTTTACGACCTCCTCCAGTCAAAATGAAAGGCTTAGGCCATAACAACGAAAGGAGAGGTTACGTCCTACTCCAGTCAAAACGAAAGGCTAAGGCCTTAACAACAAAAGGGGAGGCTACGGCCTCCTCTAGTTGTAACGAAAGGCTAAGGCCTTAACAACAAAAGGAGAGGCTACGGCCATCTCCAATAAACGAAAGGCTAAGGCCTTAACAATGAAAGGAGAGGTTACGGCCTCCTCCAGCCAAAACGAAAGGCTAAGGCCTTAACAATGAAAGGAGAGGTTACGGCCTCCTCCAGTCAAAACGAAAGGCTAAGGCCTTAACAACGAAAGGAGAGGTTACGGCCTCCTCCAGTCAAAACGAAAGGCTAAGGCCTTAACAATGAAAGGAGAGGTTACGGCCTCCTCCAGTCAAAACGAAAGCCTAAGGCCTTAATAACGAAAGGAGAGGTTACGGCCTCCTCTAGTCAAAATGAAAGGCTAAGACCTTAACAACAAAAGGAGAGGTTACGGCCTCCTCCAGTTGAAATGAAAGGCTAAGGCCTTAACAACAAACGTAGAGGTTACGACCTCCTCCAGTCAAAACAAAAGGTCAAGGCCTTAACAACGAAAGGAGAGGTCACGGACTCCTCCAGTTGAAATGAAAGGCTAAGTCCTTAACAACAAAAGGAGAGGTTACGGCCTCCTCCAGTCAAAACGAAAGGCTAAGTCCTTAACAATGAAAGGAGGGGTCACGGCCTTCTCTAGTGGAAACAAAAGGCTAAGGCCTTAACAACATATGGAGAGGTCACGGCCTCCTCTAGTAGAAAAGAAATGTCAAGGCCTTAACAACAAAAGGATAGGCTACGGCCTCTCCCAGGTAAAACAAAAGGCTAAAGCCTTAATTACACAAGACATATAAGTTCGACCTCACCCAAACTGGGACTCAGGCTAAGTGCCCTCGACACCAAAGTAAAGGTTCGACCTCGTTCGATCCAATATTCAGGCTAAGTGCCTTCGTTATAAAAACTTTTATAAGTTTGGCCTCGGTCAAATGGAGGGCTACGCCCCGAACAGTATGGAAATAAAATCAAAGGAAAGATAATAAATAACTCTAGAGAAGTCGATAAAAAGTTTCTTTATTTGAATTTTGTTACAAAGTTACAAGGGGTTACAGGTTACAAATATATACAAGCCCTATTCAACTACCAAGACCCCCGTCGCCTCCCTCCGCCCCAGCTGTGCCATCCTCACCCTCGTCCTGGAACATACCCTCGATCCATGACCCGGTGCCCAGCTGGACTATATCTGCGAAAGAGCCGCCCATCTGAACTGGAGAATCAGGGTCGTAGCCACAGGCTTCACGAGCTGCCCTGACCGGACGGTGCTGCTCGTCAACTTCTGCTTCGGTGGCTCTGCCAGCGGCCAGCAATTCCTCGAATGCGGTTCGCCTCGCCTCTGCATACACAAGCATGTCTTGGGCTTCGTGAGACATGTCGCCAATTGGGGCAACGACCTCCACTTGCTGAGGAACTGCCGCTCTAGCCGAAGCTGCCTGAAGCTCGGCCGACAAGGCATCAACTTTGGCACGTAGCTCAGCCGCCTCCATCATCGCTACCCAGATCCAGTCCCCCCTACCGCTACTGGAAAAGGCTCTCCGGTTCAGCGTTTCGAGTTACTACGACTAGTAGATCAACATCCTCCCTTTCATGTTGGGCAGTCCGCTTGCGCAGTTGTTCCTCCATCTACTGCACGCTCTCGCGGAGGACTCGAAAGTCAGGGTCTTGGGTATAGCAGTCCGCAAGTGTCTTGTGCTTGTCTCGGACCTCCTTGTACTTCTTAGATGCCTTCCGAAGGATAGCAATTTTTTTCCGATCCCTTCGGCTCCGCTCGACCTCCAAAATGAGGGTCTAAAAAAAAGATAATAGAAAACAAGTCAAAACCTCGAAAGAAAGGAAAGCAAAATGAACAAAGATCGAGTCATACCTGCAGAGCGACACCAGCAACTCGACAAGATAAGTCTCTGTCGCTCACCGTCTTCAGAGACTCCGCTTTGGCAGTCCCCCATAACAGGGACATGTCCGTCGCGGCCTGCTCGCTCTCCAGCAGCAGGTTATACCCCGTGGGGATCATGATTCGACGGTTGCGGCCTGTCTCCATCATGATCACTCGGGCATGTTCCCGCTGCAGCACGTCCGCAGGTTCAGAGGCCGCCTCGACACCTTCCGGCGGCGGCACATCCGCAGGTTCGGAGGTCGGCTCAGCAGCAGTTGACCCCCCATCTACAGTCTCATCGGCGACAGCCAGAACGCCTTCACCCTCGGCACATAGAGGAGTAGCATCCACTTCGGCCGCCCTCAGAAGCGTCACCCTCACCGGCCAGATGGCGTCGCCCATAAAGACCGGCCTCGAATCAGGGCGGCGAGTTACCACCTCCCTTCGTTCCATGGACACTCATTTTCCAAGGAGCAACCTACGCCTCTTCCACTCTAACGGTTCATCATCCGATGGAGCACCCTCTTTGACAATAAGGGACGAAGGCCCGACGTTCTCCTCGGACACCTGGTAAACAATCGGCTCAGGCGTGGAATGAGAAGGTCCGGGAATTTCGGCTAAGACAGACTCTCGGATGACATGGTCAAGCTCCGAGTGGGCGGCCTCGGCAACTTCATCGCCGGATGCTACTACGTCCGCCGGGCCCTCTTCAGGTTGAGCAGTTTCGAGGGGACCTTCCCTTACAGCGAACACGAGTTCGGTTACCAACGGTGGGGAACTGGCGGCATGGCATCTCCGTTTCCACGATACATTCCGAGCTGCAGAAAAACAAATAAAACGAAGTGTCAGGTATAGAGACACCTAAAACAAGGGGAGAAGTCAGCGAATTGAAACCATACTTGGAAGGTCGTATTTAAGGGTGAAAGAGGCCCATGTCCTGCATTCTTCAGCGTAGGGGATCAGCTGCCTCACCCACACCCTTATGTCAGAAACAGACTGAGGCGTGCGCGCCCCCACTACGTACACAGAAAACAATAAGTGTTAGCATCTGAAAACGACGGAAAGGCGGATAAAACATAAAGACGCTAAAAGATCGGGTCGATACTTACAATTATCGTTCCATTCCTGCGGAAACCCGGTCGCATCCGCCACCAGGTCCGAGGTACGGATGTAGAAGTATTTCACCCAAAATTGGCGGTTGGGCTTATCGTCCGCCTCGACGACTAAGCCTTTCGTTCCGTGAAGCATCTTGCCCCTCAAAAAGCCGGGACTGAATAGCTGCAGTAGGTTGTTGATAGTGACGTCTACTCCGTCTCTCTCCGTATACATCGTCAATATCTGACAGATCTTCCACGGTACAGAGTAAGCTGGGCCGGGCAGATGTTGCAAAATCGGCACAACTCCTCCGCCAATGGATAAATTGGGAGTCCACACCCCATTATGAACGGGTATTCATAGATGGCGCAGAACCCCGGTCGGTGAACATAGACCAGGTCCCTCCCGGCCATACGCATCTCCACCGCCTCCGGTATCCAGCAAGCCACCCGGAGGTCCTGAAGTAAAATCACAGTGTATGTGGACCTCTCCCATACGGGGGTCTCCGCCGGCGTTGAGAAATCCCTCCGAACATGCAGATCGCGAGGGGGGAGGTTTTCCATGGTTAAAGGGACAAGAGGTTTACGAACCTTCTTGCTACCCTTCGACCGCTGGGAAGCCCCAGAAGCAGCCTCACCCTTTTCCGATTCCTGGCGACGGTTACCCTTAGCCATTTTCTTTTGAAGTACTGACTGGGTATACTAAGGAGACAGTAGCAAGGACACAAAGAACAGAGGAAAAGGTTGCATGATATATGAAAATAAAAGGTTAGGGGCAAAAGATTTTTGTTGATCTAAAGAGTGGAAAGTCTTGAAACTGTCCTCTATTTATAATGAGTCGTTGCGCGAAATTCGAAGGGTTTTTGCATCGGAAAAGAGGCGGGAAACCGAAACGTCAAATCGTTTTTATGACCGACATTGAAAACAATAGTAATTATGATGCACGCCGTCAGCAGGCGACGTTTCAGAAGAACGTGCCATGTGTGCGCGTGTGCACGGACCCAACATGGGCCGGTCTTATCCACCCATCGCAGATACGCTTCGAACACATCTCCAATAGGCGAGGGGACTATCTGTATAAGGGCAAATCGGATGTAAAATAAGACTAGTCCGTACATACACGTGGCCGACTCAGATGAAGTACAGGTCGGGGACGCCTCCTTATGAGGCCGACGACATTCGGAGACGTCCTCCCTCACGGCCGCACGTCGAGAAGGATATGCCCCCGTCCATAGTGGCGAGTCGATGAGCCAGTCCAGATGGACGTCCTCAACTTTCCTCTCCTTGTATTTCCGCTATAATTGTAGGGGTCTTAGGGCGATGTAATAGATTGGCGAGGGGACCGCTTCCCTATATAAAGGAGGGTCCCTCCCATTTGTAGAAGGACGGTTGATCATTAATAATACAACTTTTTTTCTCTCTCTCTACCATTTTTTCTCTCTACTATTATCATTCTATTGCTCACTAGTTCTTTATACTTGATTAAATCTAATCATCTTCTTATAAAGATAATCTATATATATACCAATCCAACGATCGATCTTCAACATATATTACCATTGATTTTGATTGTCCCTTTATTTATATCGATTGATTTGCTCAAAGGTGTTCATTAATTTCTGAGTCAAACACAAAATAAAAAAAAAGTTAAGTGTCCCTCCCTAAAAAGAATACTCTAGTCCAAAACATCAGTATCCTTAGCTTCTAGAAGCTTGCATTCTTCTTTTGCTCGTGGCTAGTTGTATAATTCAAAATATTTATAGCTAAAACGTAGTCTAGCTTCCACATCCCATTGAATTCAGTTCACATGTATAAGCTAAGGGCCCCTCCATTATTCAAGATTACTACAATGTATATAGTGGATCTGAAGAGGGTAGTGTGTACGTAAATCTTACCCCTACCCTGGAGTAGAGATGTTGTTTCCAAATAGGCCTCCGGCATCCTTTCCTCCAAGAACTTTCCACTTTGCTCTTGGAGAAACTCGAACTCACAAACTCTTAATTGAAATTGAGGATTACTTAATCTTAGGGCAACTCCTTTTGTTAGATGCCAACATTAATTATATATTTAGTTTGGCATTGTCTGTTTTCTCCTTTTGATAAAGTATATTTTGAGACGCATGTCCCACATATTGTCATTTGATAGGCAATATATGGTCATTGCCGGTCCAGACATGCAAATTAAAGTGTAAATGAGTGAATACATCATAATATATGATTTCTTATTGCCATTTAAAGTCATTATGCATGTTATAGATACTATCTAGCAAATGAACTAGCTCATTAATATTTGAAATGGAAGGTTTAGAAGATTGATGATATGAATGCTTTGAGTAAATGAAGATACTAAGCTCTTTTTAATTCAATTATTCTACAATAATATAACGTAAACAGTTGACTTTATATTGGGATTGGCCAAAAGATACACTCTTTAGGGGGTTTGTATGTACATTACGTAGGCAATTAACCCCACAAATCATAATCAACATTTTTCTCCCTTCTAGAAGCTAATGACATGTTTGCCTAGTCACTTTCAGTTGCCTAATTATAAACAGACGATAATCCTCAAAAAGAAATAGAAAAGAAACACTTAACTCGCCACGAGTTGATTACATCCTCTCTAGGTATACATCGGTCCCCACTCCCATGCATGCTTTGTATACACTTTCTTCAGTCCAAAATAAATAACTTTTTTGGTTTATATTTTATAGTCTAAAATAAGTGATTTTTTCAAATTTCAAGAAAAAATTAGTTTTTTTTCTACATTACCCTTAGAGTATATAATGTTGGAGTATGTGTTATGAGTGCTTATGTGAAGAGATAGTAAAGGTTAATATGGTCCATTTTGTTTGACTCAAAAGTTATCGATTACTTTTCGAGTTAGGGACAATCCAAGATTATGTGAGAGGGTAAATCAGAATCAATGGTAATATATCCAAAGACAGATCTTATGATTCGTATGTGGGTTGTTCTTATAAAATTGCAAGAGATCTTAGTGAAGTGTTAAAGCTAGCTAGTAATAGAGAGATGAAATAGAGGGAGAATGATAGATAGAGAGAGATTGTATTATTATTGAATAATAACACCTGTCATACAAATGAGGGAGACCCTTCCTTATATAGACGAAAGGTCCCCTTGCCGACACATTACATCATTTCAGAGCTACTGCTATTACAGTAACGACATTGGGGGGAGGGGGGTCAGAGCGCCTATACGAACGAGTCTGTCGATACGCCTCTATGGTCGGAGGCGTACTCTGTTTTGTCGTATGGACGTGAAAGAGGATATCATTCGATATCTACGGCCGTATAGGGATACGTACTCGACTCATATTACATCCGATTCTACCCCATACAAATTTCATTGCTAGTTAATTAAAAAGTGAATTTCTTAATATATGTGAAAACAACTAAAACAATTCTTATTTTGGACAGGAGGGAGTAGTTTGGATAAATTCCAAATATTCGTTAACGTATGTTAACAGCTTTATAGCTTACCTTCTTAATTACGTCGTGTTTAATATTTCTATTATAAACTCCTATTGACATGCAAACTATAAAATTCACAATTCCTATTACTATTAAAAACTAATCCTCTGGTTCTATTTATAACTGTGTAATTTAATTAGCTATTTGACGACGTTAATTCCGTATACAACTCTTTGCTTCAGTTATTCGCCTTTGCTAGACAACAAGAAAAGAATAAACACGAATTATCTTTAAAAGAAGAAGAAAATTGCCATCGAATGAATTCATCTTATGTTGAATACTTAAAATTTTTGTTTTATTGTTGTTGTATGGGTCAAATTTGGCCCCATACGCCTCTACGCCGAAGGGTACGCCCAGTAAGTGTATATCTGCTACAGTAAGAGCACGGCTCGGACGTAAGGACAAATACAACGCCGTTTAAAGCCAAACATCCTCGCTAGGAGGACGTCGACCACATTTGGTTTTTTTATTATTTTAAGGAAGGCCTCTTCTTGTATAAAGAGGGTCTTCCCATTGTAAAAGGCATTAGTACTATTATTGAATAATACAACTCTCTCATTCTCTCTTATTATCTCTATACCTCTTACCTCTGACGAATAACTTTTCTTGAGTTCATAATATCATCTTGCATCATTAGATCTACAACATTGTTATCATTCTTATCTCTAGGCTTATTATATTTGATTATGATTTACCCTCCCATGTTTTTAAATTATTTTCTAGCTTACAAAGTACACAATTAACTTTTGAGCCAAACAATTTGGTGCTGTCTGTGGGGATTTTGGAGAATCAAAATCATAGTATCCACCTAGAAGATAAAAGATGGCTAAAAACTAGATGGCTAAAAATAACACTAGATCTAAAGCTATAGTGGGTCCCACAACAAATCTTCTTGGCCCTCTCAACGAGGCCACTGACGATGTCATCACTAACGCAACCCCCGACATTACACCAGGTGCATAGATCTCATATTTCCCATTCGAAGATCTAACGATCTTGCACGAAAAATGAGCTTCCATATGTACTGTTAAGGAAGCACCCTCGGTGGTCAAAAAGCTACTGGAAGAGTGGCTGACAAGCACCCTAAGTGGCTTGGTTGAGAAATCACCACAAGGCAACATCAGGTCTGTGCCAACGGTAAGCATCACCGCTTCCGTGGGCGAACATGAGGATACACGAGTAAATAACTAACCCATCGAGGCTCAAACAAGTGATGGTACGCTAACTACCATCCTAAGGAAGATGGAAGAAATGGAAAACAAAAACAAAGCACTCTGCGACCAGATGAAGGAACACCAGGAGAGGGCCAACAAAATCCCCAGAGCTCCCAAGTTGCTACCAAAACACGACGTGGGGATGTTCGTAGAGCAGCCATATGCTGAAGAAGTCGCCCCTCACTCTATCCCAAAGACCTTCAAGATGCCTCACTACTTGAAGGTTTTGACGGGACCACAGATCCCTAGGATCATTTGATCCACTACATCACTGCTGTGAAGGGCAACGACCTATCAAAGGAACAGGTACCGTCGGTGCTGCTGAAGAAGTTTGGCGAGATGCTGACATGAGGGGCTTGACATGGTATTCTCAGTTGCCAGCTAAGGCAATATCAATGTTCGGGGAAATGGCAGATAAGTTTGTTACCGCCCATGCAGGTGCGAAGAAAGAGGAAGCAAGGGTCAACGACATCGTCGCCGTCAGACAAACCACAGGAGAAGGGCTCAAAGACTTCCTAGCCAAGTTTAACAGGGCGAGGATGAGTCTGCCGAATGTATCGGAAGGTATGGCAGTCACCGCTTTCCAAAACGGGCTAAGCATGAACGGCTTGAGGGCGACCAAGAAGCTGTTGAGCCGCCTCATGAAATATCCCCCTACCACATGGGAGGAAATCCACAATGCCTATTGTGTCAAGGTACGAGCGGACGAGGATGATCTTAATGGCCCGACTCAACGACTAACGGCAATACACTCAGAAACAAGAAGAGCGGCGCAATGAGGGATGGCGAGAACAACTCCCATGCTCCAACAGAGAGCAATATCAGCCATACACCAAATCCTCCATCTACCACCCAGACATATGGACACGTTACAGCGACATGTCGCCCCACTCCAAAATGAAAGAGGTACGCCCTTTATTATCTGCACATAACTTTTGCATGTCTTCTTCAGAAATAGTGTACGCACTTGCAACGACCGCAGAAGATGAAGATAGACCTAGACACAAGGAAATCAAATGTCTTGTGTGAGTTCTATCAGGAACGGGGACATAGAACCGAAGACTACATAGGCCTATGGCAAGAAGTAGTTAGGATGCTGAACCAGGGATACCTGAAGGAGTTACTCAGCGATAAAGGGAAAATCAACTTTCTGAGCGAATGGGAATAACCCTATAGGCCGTTGAAGCCGCCTTCCCCAACATGAATGATAAACATGATCCTCGATGGAGGCAACAACTCAACGATCAACCACGTCGAATTCGCTAATACATACAAACTGAAGCGGGCCATCTCCTACGAACGGTATAACGACTTTGAAGATAGTTTCACCTTCGATAAGTCTGATGCAGACGGTTTGTCTTTCCCTCACTATGATGCTTTAGTTATTACTTTATGTATCACTAATACGGATGTTAAAAAATTAATGATTGACAATGGAAGTGGTACCTATATTATCCACCCAATGGTCCTTGCACAAATAGGACTCGAGGATAGGGCAATACCGTGCAACATAACACTAACCGGTTTCAACAATGCAGTGGAACAGACATCTGGAGAAATAACCCTGCCAGTCATAGCTGGAGGAGTCACGGTGGAAACAACTTTCCATGTGCTGAACCAAGAAACGACGTACAAAGTCATCATAGGATGCCCATGGATACACTCTATGCGAGCAGTTCCTTCAAGCCTTTACTAGTTGATCAAATTACCTACCCCATGAGGAGTATTCAGCATTAGGGGAGAGCCACACACCGAGCAGGAATGCTACAATATAACACAAGATTGCAAACATACCTAACAACTAAAAGGGCAAGTGCGAAGGCATAACAATTAGCCGTGTTGGGGGCTAAAGTTGACCCGACAGCGGATGCCATCAAAGATCTCGACGCCGTGGAAGCGTGTAAAGAAACGATCGAAGATCTCGACCCAGTCCAATTGGACGACACCTACCCAGCGAAAAAAGCCTACATCGTCCCCAGCCTCACCAACAAAATAAGTATCATCAATTCCTAACTAACCATGTAGATCTATTTGCTTTCTCCTATTAAGATATGCTAGGGATTCTGCGAGATATCACCACCCACAAGATGAGCATCGATCCATTGCATCCGCCCGTACGACAAATGAGAAGGAAATTCAATGCCACAATCAATGAAGCGGTCCGTGAGAAGGTGGACAAACTGCTTGCCAACGGCTCCATCAGGGAGTCAAAGTACCCCTAATGGATCGCCAATGTCGTCATGGTTAAAAAGAAAAATGGGAAATGGAGAATGTGTGTGGATTTCACCAATCTGAACAAAGCATGCCCGAAGGATTCATTCCTACTACCTCATATCGACCAATTGATCGACGCCACCCCAGGACATGAGTTGTTAGGTTTTCTAGATTCTTATTTCGGCTACAATCAAATCATGATGGACGAGGAAGATCAGGAGAAGAAAACTTTCATCACCCGTCAAGAGACTTACTGCTAAAAAGTGATGCCCTTCGGGCTAAAAAATACGGGGGCTATGTACCAGAGACTAGTCACCAAGATGTTCAAAGAGAATCTATGGAAGTCTATATCGATGATATGCTGGTGAAGTCGTCAAGAAAAGAGGATCACATCGACCACCTAAAAGAAGCATTCGGAATACTAAGAAGGTACGGGATGAAGCTGAACCCCAAGAAATGTGTCTTCGATGTAGCCTCATGGAAATTCTTAGGATTACTCATATCAAAACGAGGTATCGAGGTTAAACCAGACCAAATCAAGGTGATAGACGCGATACCCGAGGTGCTGAATAGCAAACAATAGGTGCAAAAGTTGACGAGGCGAATAACCACCCTATCGAGATTCATATCAATATCCTCCAATAGATGCCACAAGTTTTTCAATGTACTGAGAAAGGACAATGGATTACATTGGAATGAATAATATGTCAAAGCCTTGAGAAAACTGAAGGCGTACCTATCCTAGCCTCCACTACTGGCCAAAGCAAATCCGGGTGTGCCTCTGCTGGTATACTTGGCCATATCTGAGGTTGCCGTCAGTGCAGTATTGGTTCGCGAGACTAAAGGTACACAATCTCCTATTTACTATATTGGCAAGACCTTAGTGGACGCCGAAACACGGTATCCACACCTTGAAAAATTAGCCCTGGCACTGGTCGTAGCTTCTGGGAAGCTCAGACCCTATTTTTAATGCCACCCCATAAAAGTAGTGACAACCTTCCCCTTGAGAAGTATCCTACATAAGCTTGAGTTATCCGAAAGGCTCGCTAGGTGGGCTATAGAGCTCAGTGAGCATGATATCTCATATCTCCCGAGAACCACCATCATGTCGCAAGTACTCGCCGACTTCGTGGCCGACTTCAACATAAAGATACTGCTAGAGGCTGAACAAGAGGCACATCGTGTCCCCTCCAACACCGACCTATCTGCTCTTTACACTGATGGTGCCGCTAATGCCTCGGAATCGAGACTGGGACACATTCTCGAGGTCCCCATGGGCGAAATAATTTGCCATGGAGCTCGACGACTCGTCCTCCACTGTGATTCCCGCGCTCGTGGTGAACTAGGTCACTGGGACTTACCGAATCAAGGAGCAGAGATTGCAAAAGTACCAGTCGAAAATCCGCAAATTAATGAACGAGCTCGATGAGTGCCGCTTTGAGTAGGTTCCTAGGGCACGAAATGCCGAGGCAAACAACCTAGCAAAGCTGGTCGTAGCCACTAAAAACTTCGATAAAGAAAGCGCGGTCACCCTTCTTCATTCAGCCATCGATCATTCTAAGGTACTCTCCTTAAATTTGACTTGGGACTGGTGCAACTAGTTTGTGTCCTATTTGCAGGATGGGACACTCACACCTAACAAAAAGAAGCCAAGAAGCTCCACATACAGGCCGCCCGGTATTGCTTGATAAACCGCGAGCTCTAATAAAGGACCTTTGGCAGACCCCTCGCCAAGTGCCTAGGGCCACACCAAATGACACAAATACTCAAAAAAGTGCATGAAGGCCACTGCAGTGCATATACAGGTAATCGTGCCCTCGTGCGCTACTTAATATGTGCCGGCTACTATTGGCCAACTATGTAGAAAGATGCGGCAGAATATATCCGCCGATGCGAAAAATGCCAAAAGTACATCCCCATGATGAACCAACCAGGAGAGCCTATCCACTCGGTCACTTTCCCATGGCCTTTCATCAAATGAGGAATGGACATAGTCAGCCCGCTGACAGCAGGACGAGGAAAGGTATGATTTCTATTAGTTTTAACTGACTATTTTTCCAAGTGGGTGGAAGCAGGCGTGTACACACAAATATGTGAAAATGAAGTCATCTCTTTCGTATGGAAGAATATCATCTGCCGCTTCGGCATCCCTAAATAAATCTCCTACGATAATGGATGACAGTTTATTAGCCATAAAACAACTGAATTCTTCGATAATTTCCATATTAAGCGAATACTCTCCATGCCATACCACCCCTTCGCTAATGGCCAAGTAGAGTCGTCCAACAAAATGATACTAAACATACTGAAGAAGATGCTTGAAGACGCCAAAGGTCTATGGTCTGAGCTACTACCAGAAGTACTATGGGCACACCGAACCACTCCTAAATCCTCCTCAGTAGAGACAACATACTCACTGGTCTAAGGAATCAATGTTGTCATACCGGTCAAAGTCGGCGAACCAAGATTCAGGTATTCGCATACAAGCGAAGCAGAAAATGAAATGAACAGCCTTCAAGACCTCGATGAGGCCGAGAAAAGAAGAGAAATGGCTCACATAAGAATGGTGGCCCAGAAACAACAAGTCGAAATGTACTACAACAAGAGGGCCAACATACGATCGCTCAAAGTGGGTGACTACGTCCTCAAAGCCAAATGTTGGCATCAAAAGACCCAAGCAACCGAAAATTGGGCACCAGTTGGGACGGACATTACAAAATCACAGCAGCAGCAAATAAATGGGCATTCCAGTAAGAGACAATGTAAGGAAAGACACTCCAAAACAATTGGAGCATCGCCCACCTCAAGTATTTCCATTTCTGAAAGGCACCTCCCGAGTCGTACTCTTTTTCCCTTACTCGAGTTTTGTCCCAATTGGGTTTTCTCGGGGAGGTTTTTAATGAGGCGACAGATGGGACGCCTGGGGATACTCACGAGACAAGTTATCACACCAGCCACTCCATACATCCTCCCGACTGGCATAACAAAGGGACTGGACTAGCATCATCTCCAATGTATGAAAGGCTACAACCATCTCCAATGTATGAAAGGCTACGACCATCTCCAATGTATGAAAGGCTATGGCCATCTCCAATGTATGAAAGGAAAGGCTATGGCCATCTCCAATGTATGAAAGGCTATGGCAATCTCCAATATATAAAAGGAAAGGCTACGGCCATCTCCATCGTATGAAAGGCTACGGCCATCTCCATCGTGTAAATGGCTAAGCCACCGTCATCGATAAGTCGACCTGTAACGACTTGACCCGTTGTTACAGAAGTTAATGCCCCATTTTCCCCATTTTATGCTTCTATATGTTTCATTATATGTGTTTGGAGAATTTGAAGTAATTCAGATAGAGTTTGGTTAGAAATGAGGTAATTGGTCTCTTTATGAGAAGGTTAGTTTGGAAAAGGCAACTAAATGTTGACTTATGAGTTAGAAGGCTCGGAATAGATTTCTGATGATTCGACTAGTTTTGCGGGATGATTTATGACTTATGAGAGCAATCAGAACTACATTTGGAGGTCAATTGTAGAATTAGGCTTGAATTGGCTAAGGTTGGATTTTGGCGAATTCCGGATAGTAGGTGAGATTTTGATCCGAGGGTCGGAATGGAATTTTGAGAGTTGCAGTAGCTCCATTAGCTGATTTTGGATGTACGTGCAAAACTTTAGATCATTCTGAGGTGTTTAGGTCGTGTTTTAGATCAAATGCAAGTTTTGGAAGTTTTAGTTTAACTTAGGCTTGAATCCGTGATAATTCGATGATTTTGATGTTTATGATGGTGTTTTTATGTTATTAGCAAGTTTGAATGAAGTAATAGAACATATCTTTGCATTTGGTTGAGGTCCCAAGGGTCTCGGGGTGAATTCGGATGGCCAACGAGCAATTTTGAGCATGTTTAATGCAGTACAAAATTGCAGAGAGTTTTTACTCTATGTGATCGCATAGATAGGTCTGCGATTGCATAGAGGATTCTGAGGGGGTGGAATTTTTGTTCTATGCGATCGCGTGAAGGAGTGTGCGATCGCATAAGTTGATAAACTTTGTTCAATACGATCGCATAGTAGACTGATGCGATCGCGTAGTTGAAAGAGGCAAAGGTATACGACCGCAATGGGCAGTGATGCGATCGCATAAGAGGATTTTAGGGCCTGGAAAATTTTAGTCTATGCGATCGTAATTGGACTGATGCCATCGTATAGAAGCAGACGTCTGGGCAGAACAGTTTAAGGGCTAAATTTCAGACACGACCCTCATAATATTTCCACCATTTTTACCCCCGCCAAGAGAGGTTTTTGAGCGATTTGAAGAGGGTTTACAATAGGTATTGCTTGGAGGTAAGTCTCTTGACTTGAAAACATTATTTTATACAAGAACCAACACTCAAATTCATGAAATTGGGTAGAAATTGTGAAGAACTATGGCTTTGTTCTTCAAAATGAAATTTTAGGATTTGAAAGGCCATTTTAGTTCCATTTTTGATAAACTTTGTATGCACGGACTCATGGAGAGATAAGGAATCTATTGGTATGATTTTGGAGTTTTTCAAGAAGTGGGCCCGGGGCTCTAGTTTTACCAACTTCGTGAATTATTGTACTTTTCGAGTATATTTAATTGGGTTATGTTTCTTTGACCCATATTTATGTATTCGCTATGGTTTTGACTAGATTCGATGCGTGAGGAGGTCAATACGAAAGAAAAAGGCATTGCAGACGAGTCCACGATCGGTTAAAGGTGATTAGTTGGTTTATATAATGACCTAAGAGTTTGAAACCCCGGCTTATCATAACGTGACGCTATTTGGGGTGTGACTCGCACCCCATGGAAGGTACGTGATTTGTTTAGGACTGGGGATTGTAACTATCACGACCCCAAAACCCGGACGTGATGGTGCCCAGCACATTGCAAGGCCAGCCTGACCAATCAACTATAACTCAGAGCTATCAGCTCACACTTTACCCTCTTTAAAGCATAAATAATGAGAATATAATGAAAATAATATCCAACACATCGGGATTAGACATCCCAAAACCAGTATAAACCTCCCACTGAATCAAGAGTCACAAGTCATGAGCCTCTACGAAAATATAAAGCAGTGATAGTGTATACAACTGTGTGCAAGAGTAGATTAGACTAAGAAAATAAAGAATGGCTGGAGAGTCAGGTCCTGCGGACGCTGGCAGCTACCTTGATTGTCCAAGTAAACCTCTCCGAGCGGATGTGGTCTCAGCTATGCTGTGATGCACCTAAATCTGCACACAAGGTGCAGGGAGTCGAGTGTGAGTACTTCCAACTCAGCGGTAATAAAAGTAAATAATGCTGAGGAAAAGAAAACCACACAAAGCACTATCTCATGCTATATAATACAGAACTGTCTTTAAACTACAATACACTATCATTTTATTCTTTTTCAGCATATGTTAGTAGATTACTTAGAATTCTCTTATTAACGTCTTTTCCTTTCATTATGATAGCTCAATACCTGGAAGAACCTCAGACAGTGCAAGTCTGCACTCAAATCAGCCCTTTGTGCTCAGCACTCCTTAACAGTTTCCACCAGGGGATCTGGTCGATAAGGCAAATAATGCATGCATGCCAGTAATGTATGAGTGCTAAATGTTATGCCACGTAGTACAAGTAAACCAATGTATGTATGCCATGCAATGCATATGACGCTGTGGCGTACAACCCGATCCATGAAAAGGCACCCGCGCTTACTGTGGGGGTTCAGACTCCGGAGGGGCTCCTACAGCCCAAGCGCAATATCAATATCACTCCTGCTACGACGTGCGGCCCGATCCATATACTACTGCGGCGTGCAGTCCGATCCATGCAACATGCTACTGCGGCGTGCAGTCCCATCCATGCATGTATATGCATATGCTCACTTATCACTCGAGGCTTGAAAGCCTCCTCACGTAAATCGTCATGCCCTCACATATGGCCCTCGGCCCCAATCAGTCTAATGAATAATAGAAAAAAAACCCTTGGGCAACAGTGTCATATCAGCTCACAACTAAAAATGTCATCAAAACCTTGTTCGAGTTTTTCAAATCTTATGAAAATGCTAAGTAGAAAAATACCATTTTTAAACCTTAGATTGAGATAAAAATATACACAATATTATCAAAATAGTGATACCAATCCCTGAAGGATTCAGATAATCGGCACGAAGCCCAAAACATGATAATCAGTCCAATTCATGTTAATTAATATCTTTATTAGGGTGTCAATTTAGTTTCAAGCAATTAGGTATTATTATTTATTAAGCGGGACGGACCAAGTCCGAAACCCCAACGGTGCTCTACCCCACGCTCGTTATTCGGCGTGCAAGTCACCTCAATACAACACTAGGATGTGCAAGTCCGGGGTTTACTAACCCTCAGGACATCATTTACAAGTATTACCCACCTCGATCTGGCAAAAACTCAAGCCCGCAACGCCTTAGCTCCTCGAACCGGCATCCACACACGTCAAAACAAGCCAAAATCAGTACAAATATATCAAAATAGGCTAATGGAACAACACCCAATCGAAAACAATCAAAGTACATGAAAAATCTCGAAACTAGCAACACACGAGCCCAGGGCCCACTTCTCGAAATATTACAAAAGTTACATTTTCAGAATCCTTATCTCAACACGAGTCCATACACATAAAGAACTCTCAATTCGGACCACCAATGGTCCTTCAAATCTCCATTTTAAGCTTTTTGCTAAAAGCCCTAATTTTCTTGATTTCTTACCCAAATACAGAGGATTAATGGAATATTCTTTGATAAAATGACATATTAAGACCATGAGACTTACCTCCAATCACTTCCCGATGAAATCCCCTTCAAATTCTATCAATTAGCTCTCAATGTAGTGCAAAAATGGGGGAAATAATGAAACCCTCGTGACTGATGTGATTTTTAATTGATTCTGCCCGTCTATGTTTTCCACTATGCGATCGCATCACCAGACCTGCGATCGCATAGAACAAATTTTCCACCCCTCCAAAAATGTCTTATGCGATCGCACTCATCACCCCGCGATCGCATTTCTTCATAAATTAACACTACGCGATCGCATTCTAAGTCCTGCAATTGCACAGAACAATAATCAGGACCTGGGACCCCTGGCCAACACTCTATGCGGTCGCACAACCAGTTATGCAAGACAAATTTCTCCAATAATGCGATCGCACACCACTGATCGCGATCGCATTGAACAAAAGTTACAGCCTCCCACAAACCTTCATTGCGATTGCAATTGAACCCATGCGATCGCATTGAACAAAAAGCTGCAACTTTATTACAGCAAAAAATCTGATGTCCTAGCCTAATCAAAATGATCCGTTTGAACACCCGAAATCACCCCAAGGACCTTGGGACCTCAACCAAACATGCCAACATATCCCATAACACCATACGAACTTGTTCCAATCATAAAAACACGGCCTTAAACACAAAATTCATCAAATCATGACGGATTCAAGCCTAAGTTTCAACTATAACTTCCGAAACCAACATTCAATCAAAAACCCGATCAAACAATTTCCGAATGACCTGAAAATTTGTAGACATATCCAAAATCACCTAAAGAAGCTATTGCAACTGATGGAATTCCATTCATACTCCCGGATCAGTATCTCACCTATCGATCGGATTCCGCCAAAATTCCAACTTAGCCAATTCAAGCCTATTTCTACACCGGAACTCCAAATTCAATTCTGATCGCTCCCCTATGTCACAAATCACCTCACGAAGCTAACCGAATCACCGGAATTTGATTCCGAGCCCTCTAACCATATAATCAACTTTAGTTTGTCTTTTTATAAACAAGCTTCACTCTAAAAGGCTGTATGCCTTATATTCAACCAGCATTAATCTGAATCCACTCGATAGACTCTAACACAGGTATAGCAACATGAAAAAACTTAATGATGGAAGACGGGGCGGTAACTCACGTGACAACGGACTGGGTCATCACAGTGACTTGGTCCATCCCGAACAAGAATAATACTATATGAGCGATTGATACGCACCCTGTGTTGAGTATATCTGGGCTTAATGCCATATTTGGGGACTTGTGCCGACCTGTAGTATCCTTAGAGGATGAATATCATTGTGATAGCATGATTTGTAAAAATCATATATCTTAGTCCTAGATTTAATCAGTATTATAAACTGCTAAGTCACTTTTTCTTGAAAATTAAATAACTAAAGTCTTTCCTTATTAATGAATTGGAAATTGGAAATAAATAAATTGAAACGGTTATGTGACTCATATGTATATTGTGGACTGAGTATGGATCGGGCTGCACGCTGCAGCGAATATTATGATTATATTGCGCTTGGGCTTAAAGAGCCCCTCCGGAGTCCGAACAGATCCCTAGTGAGCGCCGTCGACGTTAAATGGATCGGGCTAGGCGTCGTAGCGGTCATGTGCATTGCATTGCATTCTTGCATTGCTACATACTTGTGCTATCTGTGATTTGCTGTTGTTATTAGTTTGTAGTAAGGTATCACACTATTAGATGTAGCTTTACTTTGTGGCATTTCGTGGATTTCTTATCTGCAGACATTTTAAATGCTTTTTACTCACTGAGTACTTAGTACTCACCCCTACTCCATGCACCTTTGTGTGCAGATTCAGGTCCGCCGTAGGTTTAGCTGAGCAGTCTCGTTTTCCAGAGTTATCAGAGTTGTTGAGGTAGCTATTGACGTTCGCAGGACCTGGCTACTCTTCTTATGAAGTTTTATTTATATATATACTTTCAGACTTGAGTATTTCGTTTAGATATTATTATTATCCAGTTTTTGCTTAGAGGCTCTAGACTCGTGACCCCGGATCTTTGGGAGTGTTATTATCAGTTGTCGCACTTCTCATTATTATTATTCCATTATTACTGGATTATTATTCTAAACTATTATATTCTCCTTAAATTATCGGTTTCGAGACTTATTGTTAATATGAAAACGATGATTGGTCTGGTTGCCTAGCTTTAGGCTTGGGTGCCATCACGATCGGGTTTGGGTCGTGACACGACCCATCTCGACTACGACAAAATAAGTCGATGACAGCCGAAGTCACGTACATGGCTACGGCCATCTCCAATGTGTAAATGGCTAAAGCCACCGTCATTAATAAGTCGACCCAGCTCGACTACGACAAAATAACTTGATGACAGACAAAGTCACGTACATGGCTACCACCTTTTCCACCGTATAAATGGCTAACGCCACCGTCGTCAATAAGTCAACCCAGCTCGAGTGTAAGTCGATCCAGCTCGAGTGTGAGTACTTCCAACTCAGTGGTAATAAAAGTAAATAATGCTGAGGAAACGAAAACCACACAAAGCACTATCTCATGATATATAATACAGAACTGTCTTTAAACTACAATACACTATCATTTTATTCCTTTTCAGCATATGTGAGTAGATTACTTAGAATTCTCTTATTAACATCTTTTCCTTTCATTATGACAGCTCAATACCTGGTACAACCTCAGACAGTGCAAGTCTGCACTCAAATTAGCCCTTTGGGCTCAGCACTCCTTAACAGTTTCCATCAGGGGATCTGGTCAATAAGGAAAATAATGCATGCATGCCTGTAATGTATGAGTGCTAAATGTTATGCCACGTAGTACAGGTATACCAATGTATGTATGCCATGCAATGCATATGACGTTGTGGCGTACAACCCGATCCATGCAAAGGCGCCCGCGCTCACTGTGGGGGTTAAGACTCCGTAGGGGCTCCTACAGCCCAAGCGCAATATCAATATCACTCATGCTGCGGCGTGGAGCCTGATCCATATACTACTGCGGCGTGCAGTCCGATCCATGCAACATGCTACAACGGCGTGCAATCCCATCCATGCATATATATGTATATGCTCACTTATCACTCGAGGCTTGAAAGCCTCCTCACATAAATCGTCATGCCCTCACATATGGCCCTCGGCCCCAATCAGTCTAACACATAATAAAAAAAAAACCTCGGGCAACAGTGTCGTATCAGCTCACAGCTAAATATGTCATCAAAACCTTGTTCGAGTTTTTTAAATCATATGAAAATTCTAAGTAGCAAAATACCATTTTTAAACCTTAGATTGAGATAAAACTATGCACAGTATTATCAAGATAGCGATACCAATCTCTGAAGGATTCAGATAATTGGCACGAAGCCCAAAACATGGTCAGTCCAATTCATGTTAACTAATATCTTTATTAGGGTGTCAATTTAATTTCGAGCAATTAGGTATTATTATTTATTAAGCGGGACGGACCAAGTCACAATTCCCAATGGTGCTCAACCCCACGCCCGTTATCCAACGTGCAAGTCACTTCAATACAGCACTAGGATATGCAACTCCGGGGTTTACTAACCCTCAGGACATCATTTACAAGTATTACCCACCTTGATCCGGCGAAAAGACAAGCCCGCGATGCCTTAGCTCCTCGAATCGGCATCCACGCACGTCAAAACTAGACAAAATCAGTACAAATATATCAAAATAGGCTAATGGAACAACACCCAATCGAAAACAATCAAAATACATGGAAAATCTCAAAACTAGCAAAACCCGAGCCTCGGGCCCGCTTCTCGAAAAATTACAAAAGTTACATTTTCAGAATACTTATCTCAACACGAGTCCATACATATAAAGAACTCCCAATTCCGACCACCAATGGTCCTTCAAATCTCCATTTTAAGGTTTTTGCTCAAAGCCCTAATTTTCTTCATTTCTTACCCAAATTCAGAGGATGAATGGAAGATTTTTTGATAAAATTACGTATTAAGACCACGAGACTTACCTCCAATCACTTCCCGATGAAATCCCCTTCGAATTCTGTCAATTAGCTCTCAATGTAGTGCGAAAATGGGGGAAATAATGAAACCCTCGCGACTAATATGATTTTTAACTGATTCTGCCCGTCTATGTTTCCACTATGCGATCGCATCACTAGACCTGCGATCGCATAGAACAAATTTCCACCCCTCCAAAAATGGCTTATGCTATCACACACATCACCCCGCGATCGCATTGCTTCATAAATTAACACTACGCGATCGCATTCTAAGTCTTGCGATCGCACAGAACAATAATTAGGACTTGGGACCCCTGGCCAACACTCTATGCGATCGCACAACCACTTATGCAAGACAAATTTCTCCAACAATGCGATCGCACACCACTGACCACGATCGCATTGAACAAAAATTATAGCCTCCCACAAACCTTCTATGCGATCGCATTAAAAAAACATGCAACTTTATGACAGTAAAAAATCTGATGTCCTAGCTTAACCAAAATGATCCGTTTGAACACCCGAAATCACCCCGAGGCCCTCGGGACCTCAACCAAACATGCCAATATATCCCATCGCACCATACGAACTTGTTCCAATCATAAGAACACGGCCTTAAACACCAAAATCATCAAATGATGACGGATTCAAGCCTAAGTTTCGACTATAACTTCTGAAACCAACATTCAATCAAAAACCCGATCAAACGATGTCCGAATGACCCGAAAATTTGCAGACATATCCAAAATCACCTAACGAAGCTATTGCAACTGTCAGAATTCCATTCCGACTCACGGATCAAAACCTCACCTATCGGTCGGATTCCACCAAAATTCCAACTTAACTAATTCAAACCTATTTCTACACCGGAACTCCAAATTCAATTCCGATCGATCCCTTAAGTCACAAATCACCTCCCGAAGCTAACCAAATTGTCGGAATTCGATTCCGAGCCCTATAACCATATAGTCAACTTCAGGTTGACTTTTCATAAACAAGCTTCACTCTAAAAGGCTATATGCCTTATTTTCAACCAGAATTATTCTGAATCCACTTGATAGACTCTAACACAGGTATAACAACATGAAAGAACTTAATGAGGGGAAAACGGGGCAGTAACTCACGTGACAACGGACCGAGTCATCACATTCTCCCCAACTTAAATAAACGCTCATCCTCGAGCGTACCAAAGTTGTACTAGAAGCAATCCAATGGTTGAATGATCTTACCAAGCATATACTCGAGTGATACCACGTCACCCTATCTATCATAGGTCCGATAACACAATATAGTTGAATTTCCACAGTCCATATGAACCATAGACCACATTGCACTTTCCAAAATCATATACCAAATCCGAATCCCACGTCTATACTCGGAGTACACCCGAACCGACTGTAATGACCCATACTCGCCACTTCGAGTGAGATCGTATGATGTATCAAACAACCCCAATCACTCGAGACGATGGTCTCTAATCACAACAATTGGCCACAATAACCAAATACTAGCAGAAAAACCTTTCTCATTAGATAAAGTTTTATTCCAACACCTTCATATCCTACCCACGGCAACCGAACACGCGATATATCGAATCCATCTCTTAGGTCAACCATTCATGAATCCATTTCCCTTTTAACTGATACCACCACAGAATTTGGAGCTAAAACTCGATATTACCTTTCTAACCAACTGAAATCATATATGCTCGCACTCATTAATGACTCCAGCGATCATTTCGATTATCACACACCGCACTGGTGATATGACACCCTAACACCGGCCTAAGCCGCGACGAGCACAATATAGGCTCCAATAAGAAACGTCTGAACATACTCAATTTATGACAACTGACTCAAATAAAAGAGCTGTAATTCAATTCCTCTGTACCATCATAACATAGAATTGAGATCCCGTCTAACATCATAGAGTACCTGAATCCTCCTCGAGAGGTCATAACATCACGTGGCCTTGCCACGATTCATGATTCTATCCAAACACTATTACTCATGAAGCACCTTAAGTCACCATGCTCAAAACGGTCAGCCACGCACAGTTCTAGGTCTGAACTAAAGCAATCAATCTCACCCACGGTGAAACAATTAATATATGCTATCAAATTCTGAAATGACACAACTAATGTGCTATTCGCCGAGCGATACCTAATACGGACTCTTCCTCAAAAGCCAGGAAGTATCGTATACAAGGTAACATATAACTAAGCCTATTTTCACTTTACAATGTTGCGGCGTGCAACCCGCTCCAATGATATACCCGTGGCGGCGTGCCACCCGATCCAGATACCATACCTGTGGCAGCGTGCCACCGATCCAAATAACCATACCTTTGGCAGTGTGCCACCCGATCCACATAAAACCCTCGCAAAAGAAATGCACATCGAATCAAGTTGCTCATTACAATAAACATGTATAGCCTCAACTCGGCCACAAAAAACGCATCCGACAAAGTTCCTCAATACTGGAACTGAATCAATGGTAGATACCTCTACACTGACATCCACCACGAAGGCCCAACTGACAAAGCAATACCTACCAGTCGTCCGCTAGCCCTGGGGTAAAACTACCCTGCTGGAACATAATCTGATGCACTCTGCTACGCAATTTGTGGCATTTTCCGACATAGCCCATATCACATTAGTCTAGACAACTCGACTTATGACAACCAGTCTGCAAACAAATATCCTAGCCCAAATTCATCATATCAAGCAAAGAGAAAGCCACTAGTGCTTCCAATTTCCAACAACCGCTAAACCGTGCCGATACACATGATATACAACCACCGTGTAGGCGGATTTACGAGAACTCCTAGTCTCCAACACACATATAGCACATGAATCACTATGCCTGATCTCACACTCCACCATACGAGTACATAACACACATCCAACTTCCATACATACCACGAAAGCCATTTAGAAATTTCACTATGCCATCAACAAATCGATCATTACAGTCGACCCAACAAGAGAATATAGCAATACCATACCACACTAAGATACATGGAAACTTCATTCCCTCTCCTACGCCGCAAACATCGATGCACTCAACTAGTCAAGGACCTTCATAATCCCATATAGAAGAAAATCATTACACATTCCAAGCTTCGCATACCAACAGAAGATATACTCATGTTCAGACCACAGTAAAACACATCACGAACTCTTTCTCCCAATTCCATTGCACTAACTAAACCGCCAGGACTGAATCCTTCTACCCACATCGAGCTACACAACTGCCAGCATTCAAGAGCTTTGCTGCACAATACCTGCATGACCCATTACTTCAAAGACATACCAGGAATTACTCGTATCTTTATCATATTGTCTCGGTTTATTATCAAACTATTCATTTACCCAATTTCCTTCCCATTCATCTTTAATTTATTATTAGCCCTTACTGTAACGCCACAATACCTCAACTCAGGTTACCACACAAGAATCATACATAAAACCACACGATCTAGGACCCATAGGCCACTGAATACTTTCTCAAATATTTCCCAGAAGTACCACATTCTACAATACTTTATTTTGAAGAACTTCCTGCTATTCGAAATTCGTTATCATTACCTTCCAATACGGATACATAGAATCCCATAATTAACATAACATATCACAAGTCTCGATCTCTTCTAACGAAAGCCCCACACACAATCCTAAGACACATGACTGTTACAAGTAAAATCTTGAACACTGCAAAACCATTCTCGGGCGTTATTCACCCTTATTGAACAGAACCACTCGTGCTTTGTTAGAACTCTCACACCGCAGAACATGAGTACATACAGATACAAATATCTATTATTCTTTTCTATACGCCGATCATTCTTTATCAACAATAGTTCAAAACATCCTGGTATTTCTTCATATCAACGAAGCACCATATAACCTTCGTCAAAATTTCCCAACATACTTAGAGACAGAACCAACATGGCATACAACCGTGCAATTAGTTAATCAATGGCAACCTCCCCAACTTTGCTCGAAGCCATACATCAAAGCACTTTTAACCACTCATAGAATTCTTACTCAAATGGTGTCACAATGTTACAATGAGATTAAACTCGAGTCATTTACAAGCTTTGACAGAGACTCGAATCATCAGAAGCCTTAACTCTTCTGCAGTTCTTGCATTTATACACACACAACCGTTAAGCCCACTCTTTAGGTGACAAAACATTTTCTAAGTCCCAAATTTTCCAAATATTTCGACAGAGTTTCCTTTGTAATTTGGCCTATCCACCTGCCAGGGAATCACCAAAAACATCCTAACAATACATCGGCAACTTGACAAGACATCACAATGTATATCAACAACATTAACCTCAATATTACACAAATTAACTCATCAAAATTAATATATAGGCATGCGCTACACCTGCTCGGATCATAACATATATCAACTACCTTCCACCACAATACACATAGCATAACACATTCGGTCTTCCTGAGTCTGAACTCATACTACCACACGCAGTGCACTTTACCTTTCCACTAAGAGACATGAACATATTCACCATGCCCATAGCTAGGGGCTACACAACGGATCACAATAAGAGTCGAACACCTAACAGCTCAACCATTATCAAGCCACAATTACCACAATTAGGGACAATACTGATCATATAAATTTTATAATACCAGCTCGCAAAATCAGCACCTTGGTGCTCAAGCCATAGACAAAGATCTGGCCTCAAGTCCTCCCGACTGGCCCAACATGAACTCACGGAGATTATATCCCGCCCCTCGATCGGGGTGTCACAAGCCATCAAAGCAATTATATTACCGAGCGCTCGAGTGCGCATACAGACGTGTGGAAGGAATTTCAAGAATTACATCGCAAGCTGAATCAAGTACGCACGATAAGAATTCTAAGAATTGTGAAGTGTTTCCTAAAAGGTATGCATCCTCTTGAAGATAAGCACAGGCGTCCCCGTACCGATCCACGAGACCCTACCAACCGGCTCATGACTCATGAGGCCTAGTAACCTAGGCTCTGATACCAACTTGTCACGACCCCAAAACCCGGACGTGATGGCGCCCAGCACATTGCTATGCCAGCCTGACCAATCAACTATAATTCAGAGCTATCAGCTAACACTTTACCCTCTTTAAAGCATAAATAATGAGAATATAATAAAAATAATATCCAACACATCGGGATTAGACATCCCAAAACCAGTATAAACCTCCCACCAAATCAGGAGTCATAAGACATGAGCCTCTACCAGAATATAAAGCTGTGATAGTGTATACAATTGTACGCAAGTGTAGATTAGACTAAGAAAATAAAGAAAGACTGGAGAGTCAGGTCCTGCGGACGCTGGCAGCTACCTTGACTGTCCAAGTAAAGCTCTCCGAGCGGATGTGGTCTAAGCTCTACTGTGATGTACCTAGATCCGCACACAAGGTGCAAGGAGTCGAGTGTGAGTACATCCAACTCAGCAGTAATAAAAGTAAATAATGCTGAGGAAAAGAAAACCGCACAAAGCACTATCTCATGCTATATAATACAGAACTGTCTTTAAACAACAATACAGTATAATTTTAATCCTTTTCAGCATATGTCAGTAGATTACTTAGAATTCTCTTATTAACGTCTTCTCCTTTCATTATGATAGCTCAATACCTGGTACAACCTCAGACAGTGCAAGTCTGCACTCAAATCAGCCCTTTGGGCTCAGCACTCCTTAGTAGTTTCCACCAGGGGATCTGGTCAATAAGGCAAATAATGCATGCATGCCAGTAATGTATGAGTGCTAAATGTTATGCCATGTAGTACAAGTAAACCAATATATGTATGCCATGCAATGCATATGACACAGTGGCATACAACCCGATCCATGCAAAGGCGCCCGCGCTCATTGTGAGGGTTCAAACTCCGGAGGGGCTCCTACAGCCCAAGCGCAATATCAATGTCACTCCTACTGCGGCGTGCAGCCCGATCCATATACTACTGCGGCGTACAGTCCGATCCATGCAACATGCTACTACGGCGTGCAATTTGATCCATGCATGTATATGCATATCCTCACTTATCACTCGGGGCTTGAAAGCCTCCTCACATAAATCGCCATGCCCTCACATATGGCCCCGGCCCCAATCAGTCTAACGAATAATAGAAAAAAAAACCTTCGTGCAACAGTGTCATATCAGTTCACAACTAAAATTGTCATCAAAACCTTGTCCGAGTTTTTCAACTCTTATGAAAATGCTAAGTAGAAAAATACCATTTTTAAACCTTAGATTGAGATAAAATATGCACAATATTATCAAGACAGTGATACCAATCCCTGAAGGATTCAGATAATCGGCACGAAGCCCAAAACATGATAATCAATCCAATTCATGTTAATTAATATCTTTATTAGGGTGTCAATTCAGTTTCAAGCAATTAGGTATTATTATTTATTAAGTGGGAAGGACCAAGTTCGAAACCCCAACGGTGCTCTACCCCACGCTCGTTATCCGGCGTGCAAGTAACCTCAATACATCACTAGGATGTGCAAGTTCGGGGTTTACTAACCCTCAGGACATCATTTACAAGTATTACCCACCTCGAAACAAAAACTCAAGCCCGCGACGCCTTAGCTCCTCGAAACGGCATCCACGCACGTCAAAACTAGCCAAAATCAGTACAAATATATCAAAATAGGCTAATGGAACAACACCCAATCGAAAACAATCAAAAGACATGAAAAATCTCGAAACTAGAAAAACACGAGCCCCGGGCCCGCTTCTCGAAAAATTACAAAAGTTATATATTCAGAATCCTTATCTCAACACGAGTCCATACACATACAGAACTCCCAATTCGGACCACCAATGGTCCTTCGAATCTCCATTTTAAGGTTTTTGCTCAAAGCCCTAATTTTCTTGATTTCTTACCCAAATTCAGAGGATTAATGGAAGATTCTTTGATAAAATATAGTATTACGACCATGGGACTTACCTCCAATCACTTACCGATAAAATCCCCTTCGAATTCTGTCAATTAGATCTCAATGTAGTGAAAAAATGGGGGAAATAATGAAACCCTCGCGACTGATATGATTTTTAACTGATTCTGCCCGTCTATATTTTCCACTATGCGATCGCATCATCAGACCTGCGATAGCATAGAACAAATTTTCCAACCCTCCAAAAATGGCTTATGCAATCGCACTCATCACCCCGCGATTGCATTGCTTCATAAATTCACACTACGCGATCGCATTCTAAGTTCTGCGATCGCACAGAACAATAATCAGGACCTGGGACCCCTGGCAAACACTCTATGCGATAGCACAACCACTTATGCAAGACGAATTTCTCCAACAATGCGATCGCACACAACTGACTGCGATCGCATTGAACAAAACTTACAGCCGCCCATAAACCTTTTATGCAATCGCAATTGAAGATCGCATTGAACAAAAACCTACAACTTTATGACAACAAAAAATCTGATGTCCTAGCTTAACCAAAATGATCTGTTTGAACACCCGAAATCACCCCGAGGCCCTCGGGACCACAACCAAACTTGCAAACATATCCCATAACACCATACGAACTTGTTACAATCATAAAAACACAGCCTTAAACATAAAAATCATCAAATCATGATGGATTCAAGCCTAAGTTTCAACTATAACTTCCGAAACCAACATTCAATCATAAAACCCGATCAAACGATTTCCGAATGACCTGAAAATTTGCATACATATCCAAAATCACCTAAAGAAGCTATTGAAACTCTCGGAATTCCATTCCGACTCCCGGATCAGAATCTCACCTATCGATCGGATTCCGCCAAAATTCCAACTTTACCAATTCAAGCCTATTTCTACACCGAAACTCCAAATTCAATTCTGATCGCTCCCCTAAGTCACAAATCACCTCCCGAAGCTAACCGAATCACCAGAATTCGATTCCGAGCCCTCTAACCATATAGTCAAATTTAGTTTGATTTTTCATAAACAAGCTTCACTCTAAAAGGATATATGCCTTATTTTCAACCATAATTAATCTGAATCGACTCGATAGACTCTAACACAGGTATAGCAACATGAAATAGCTTAATGAGGGAAAACGGGGCGGTAACTCACGTGACAACGAACTGGGTCATCACAGTGACTTGGTCCATCCCGAACAAGAATAATACTATATTGGTGATTGATACGCACCCTGTGTTGAGTATATCTAAGCTTAATGCCATATTTGGGGACTTGTGATGTAGTATCCTTAGAGGATGAATATCATTGTGATAGCATGATTTGTAAAATCATATATCTCAGTCCTCGAATTAATCACTATTATAAACTGCTAAGTCACTTTTTTCATGAAAATTAAATAACGAAAGTATTTCTTTATTAATGAATTGGAAATTGGAAAGAACTAAATTAAAACTGTTATGTGACTCATATGTATATTATGGACTGAGTATAGATCGGGATGCATGTTGCAGCGAATGTTATGATTATATTGTGCTTGGGCTTAAGGAGCCCCTCCGGAGTCTGTACAGATCCCCAGTGAGCGTCGTCGACGTTAAATGGATCGGGCTATGCGACGTAGCGGTCATGTGCATTGTATTGCATTCTTGCATTGTTACGTACTTGTGCTATCTGTGATTTGCTATTGTTATTAGTTTGTAGTAAGGTATCAGACTATTAGATGTAGCTTTACTTTGTGGCATTTCGTGGATTTCTTATCTTCAGACATTTTATATGCTTTTTACTCACTGAGTACTTAGTACTCACCCCTACTCCCTACACCTTTGTGTGCAGATTCTGGTACGCCGGAGGTTTAGCTGAGCAGTCTCGTTTCCCAGAGTTATCAAAGTTGTTGAGGTAGCTATTGACGTTCGCAGGACCTGGCTACTCTTCTTATCCAGTTTTATTTATATATATACTTTCAGACTTGAGTATTTCGTTCTGATATTATTATTATCCAGTTTTTGCTTAGAGGCTCTAGAATCTTGACCCCGGATCTTTGGGAATGTTATTATTAGTTGTCGCACTTCTCATTATTATTATTCCATTATTGCTGGATTATTATTCTAAACTATTATATTCTCTTTAAATTATCAGTTTCGAGACTTATTGTTAATGTGAAAATGACGATTGATCTGGCTTGCCTAGCTTTAGGCTTGGGCGACATCACGATCGGGTTTGGGTCGTGACACGACCCACCTCGACTACGACAAAATAAGTCGATGACAGCTGAAGTCACGTACATGGCTACGGCCATCTACAATGTGTAAATGGCAAAAGCCACCGTCATTAATAAGTCGACTCAGCTTGACTACGACAAAATAACTTGACGACAGACAAAGTCACGTACATGGCTACGACCATCTCCAACGTGTAAATGGCTAACGCCACCGTCGTCAATAAGTCGACCCAGCTCGAGTGTAAGTCGACCCAGCTCGAGTGTGAGTACTTCTAACTCAGCGGTAATAAAAGTAAATAATGCTGAGGAAAAGAAAACCACACAAAGCACTATCTCATGCTATATAATACAAAACTGTCTTTATACTACAATACACTATCATTTTATTCCTTTTCAGCATATGTTAGTAGATTACTTAGAATTCTTTTATTAACGTCTTTTCCTTTCATTATGACAGCTCAATACCTGGTACAACCTCAGACAGTGCAAGTCTGCACTCAAATCATCCCTTTGGGCTCAACACTCCTTAACAGTTTCCACCAGGGGATCAGGTCAATAAGGCAAATAATGCATGCGTGCTAGTAATGTATGAGTGCTAAATGTTATGCCACGTAGTACAAGTAAACCAATGTATGTATGCCACGCAATGCATATGACGATGTGGCGTACAACCCGATCCATGCAAAGGAACCCCCGCTCACTGTGGGGGTTCAGACTCCGGAGAGGCTCCTACAACCCAAGCGCAATATTAATATCAATCCTGTTGCGGCGTGCAGCCCGATTCATATACTAATGCGGCGTGCAGTCCGATCCATGCAACATGCTACTACAGTATGCAGTTTGATCCATGCATGTATATGTATATGCTCACTTATCACTCGAGGCTTGAAAGCCTCCTCACATAAATCGTCATGCCCTCACATATGGCACCGGCCCCAATCAGTCTAACGAATAATAGAAAAAAAACCTCGGGCAACAGTGTCATATCAGTTCACAACTAAAAATGTCATCAAAACCTTGTTCGAGTTTTTCCAATCTTATGAAAATGCTAAGTAGCAAAATACCATTTTTAAACCTTAGATTGAGATAAAAATATGCACAATATTATCAAGACAGTGATACCAATCCCTGAAGGATTCAGATAATCGGCACGAACCCCAAAACATGATAATCAGTCCAATTCATGTTAATTAATATCTTTATTAAGGTGTCCATTCAGTTTCAAGCAATTAGGTATTATTATTTATTAAGCGGGACGGACCAAGTCCAAAACCCCAACGGTACTATACCCCATACTCGTTATCCGACGTGCAAGTCACCTCAATACAGCACTAGGATGTGCAAGTCCGGGGTTTACTAACCCTCAAGACATCATTTACAAGTATTACCCAGCTCGATCCAGCAAAAACTCAAGCCTGTGATGCCTTAGCTCCTCGAACCGGCATCCACACACGTCAAAACTAGCCAAAATATATCTAAATAATCTAATGGAACAACACCCAATCGAAAACAATCAAAATACATGAAAATCTCGAAACTAGCAAAACACGAGCCCTGTGCCCGCTTCTCGAAATATTACAAAAGTTATATTTTCAGAATCCTGATCTCAACACGAGTCCATACACATACAGAACTCCCAATTCGGACCTCCAATGGTTCTTGGAATCTCCATTTTAAGGTTTTTGCTCAAAGCCCTAATTTTCTTGATTTCTTACCCAAATTCAGAGGATTAATGGAAGATTATTTGATAAAATTACGTATTAAGACCATGAGACTTACCTCCAATCACTTCCCGATGAAATCCCCTACGAATTCTGTCAATTAAATCTCAATGTAGTGCAAAAATGGGGGAAATAATGAAACCCTCGCGACTGATATGATTTTTAACTGATTTTGCCCGTCTATGTTTTCCACTTTGCGATCGCATCACCAGACCTGCGATCGCATAGAACAAATTTTCCACCCCTCCAAAAATGGCTTATGAGATCGCACTCATCACCCCCGCGATCACATTGCTTAATAAATTAACACTACACGATCTCATTCTAAGTCCTGTGATTGCACAAAACAATAATCAGGACATGGGACCCATGGCCAACACTCTATGTGATCGCACAACCACTTATGCAAGACAAATTTCTCCAACAATGCGATCGCACACCACGGACCGCGATCGTATTGAACAAAACTTATAGCCTCCCACAAACCTTTTATGCGATCGCAATCGAACCCAGGCGATCGCATTGAACCAAAACCTGCAACTTTATGACAGCAAAATATCTGATGTCCTAGCTTAACCAAAATGATCTGTTTGAACACCCGAAATCACCTCGAGGCCCTCGGGACCTCAACCAAACATGCCAACATATCCCATAACACCATATGTACTTGTTCCAACCATAAAAACACGGCCTTAAACACAAAATTCATCAAATCATGACGGATTCAAGCCTAAGTTTCAACTATAACTTCCGAAACCAACATTCAATCAAAAAACCCGATCAAACAATTTCCGAATGACCTGAAAATTTGCAGACATATCCAAAATCACCTAAAGAAGCTATTGCAACTATCGGAATTCCATTCCAACTCCCAGATCAAAATCTCACCTATCGATCAGATTCCGCCAAAATTCCAACTTAGCCAATTCAAGCCTATTTCTACACCGGAACTCCAAATTAAATTCTTTTCTATACGCCGATCATTGTTTATCAACAACAGTTCAAAACATCCTGGTATTTCTTCATATCAACGAAGCACCATATAACCTTCGTCAAAATTTCCCAACATACTTAGAGATAGAACCAACATGGCATACAACCGTGCAATTAGTTAATCAATGGCAACCTCCCCAACTTTGCTTGAAGCCATACATCAAAGCACTTTTAACCACTCATAGAATTCTTACTCAAATGGTGTCACAATGTTACAATGAGATTAAACTCGAGTCATTTACAAGCTTTGACAGAGACTCGAATCATCAGAAGCCTTAACTCTTCTGCAGTTCTTGCATTTATACACACACAACCGTTAAGCCCACTCTTTAGGTGACAAAACTTTTTCTAAGTCCCAAATTTTCCAAATATTTCGACAGAGTTTCCTTTGTAATTTGGCCTATTCACCTGCCAGGGAATCACCAAAAACATCTAATAATACATCGGCAACTTGACAAGACATCACAATGTATATCAACAACATTAACCTCAATATTACACAAATTACCTCATCAAAATTGATACATAGGCATGCGGTACAGCTGCTCGGATCATAACATATATCAACTACCTTCCACCACAATACACATAGCATAACACATTCGGTCTTCCTGAGTCTGAACTCATACTACCACACGTAGTGCACTTTACCTTTCCACTAAGAGACATGAACATATTCACCACGCCCATAGTTAGGGGCTACACAACGGATCACAATAAGAGTCGAACACCTAACAACTCACCCATTATCAAGCCGACATTACCACAATTAGGGACAATACTAATCATATAAATTTTATAATACCAGCTCCCAAAATCAGCACCTTGGTGCTCAAGCCATAGACAAAGATCCGGCCTCAAGTCCTCCCGACCGGCCCAACATGAACTGACAGAGATTATACGTCGCCCCTCGATCGGGGAATCACAAGCCATCAAGGCAAATTTATTACCTGAGCGCTCGAGTGCGCATACAGACGTGTGGAAGGAATTTCAAAAATTACATCTCAAGCTGAATCAAGTACGCACGATAAGAATTTCAAGAATTGTGAAGTGTTTCCTAAAAGGTTTGCAGCCTCCTGAAGATAAGCACAGGCATCCCCGTACCGATCCACGAGACCCTACCAACTGGCTCATGACTCATGAGGCCTAGTAACCTAGGCTCTGATACCAACTTGTCACGACCCCAAAACCCGGACATGATGGCGCCCAGCACATTGCTAGGCCAGCCTGACCAATCAACTATAATTCAGAGCTATCAGATCACACTTTACCCTCTTTAAAGCATAAATAATGAGAATATAATGAAAATAATATCCAACACATAGGGATTAGACATCCCAAAACCAGTATAAACCTCCCACCAAATCAGGAGTCATAAGTCATGAGCCTCTACCAGAATATAAAGCTGTGATAGTGTATACAATTGTGCGCAAGTGTAGATTAGACTAAGAAAACAAAGAAAGACTGGAGAGTCAGGTCCCGCGGACGCTGGCAGCTACCTTGACTGTCCAAGTAAAGCTCTCCGAGCGGATGTGGTCTAAGCTTTGATGTGATGTAGCTGGATCTGCACACAAGGTGCAAGGAGTTGAGTGTGAGTACTTCCAACTCAACAGTAATAAAAGTAAATAATGATGAGGAAAAGAAAACCGCACAAAGCACTATCTCATCCTATATAATACAGAACTGTCTTTAAACAACAATACACTATCATTTTAATCCGTTTCAGCATATGTGAGTAGATTACTTAGAATTCTCTTATTAATGTCTTCTCCTTTCATTATGATAGCACAATACCTGGTACAACCTCAGATAGTGCAAGTCTGCACTCAAATCAGCCCCTTGAGCTCAGCACTCCTAAACAGTTTCCACCAGGGGATCCGGTCAATAAGGCAAATAATGCATCCATGCCAGTAATGTATGAGTGCTAAATGTTATGCCATGTAGTACAAGTAAACCAATATATGTATGCCATGCAATGCATATGACACTGTGGCGTACAACCCGATCCATGCAAAGGCGTCCGCGCTCATTGTGGGGGTTCAAACTCCGGAGGGGCTCCTACAGACCAAGCGCAATATCAATATCACTCCTGCTGCGGCATGCAGCCCGATCCATATACTACTGCGGCGTACAGTCCGATCCATGCAACATGCTACTACGGCGTGCAGTTTGATCCATGCATGTATATGCATATGCTCACTTATCACTCGAGGCTTGAAAGCCTCCTCACATAAATCGTCATGCCCTCACATATGGCCCCGGCCCCAATCAGTCTAACAAATAATAGAAAAAAACCCCTCGTGCAATAGTGTCATATCAGTTCACAACTAAAAATGTCATCAAAACCTTGTCCGAGTTTTTCAACTCTTATGAAAATGCTAAGTAGCAAAATACCATTTTTAAACCTTAGATTGAGATAAAAATATGCACAATATTATCAAGACAATGATACCAATCCCTGAAGGATTCAGATAATCGGCACGAAGCCCAAAACATGATAATTAGTCCAATTCATGTTAATTAATATCTTTATTAGGGTGTCAATTCAGTTTCAAGCAATTAGGTATTATTATTTATTAAGCGGGACGGACCAAGTCAGAAACCCCAATGGTGCTCTACCCCACACTCGTTATCCGGCGTGCAAGTCACCTCAATACAACACTAGGATGTGCAAGTTCGGGGTTTACTAACCCTCAGGACATCATTTACAAGTATTACCCACCTCGATCCGGCAAAAACTCAAGCCCGCGATGCCTTAGCTCCTCGAAACGGCATCCACGCACGTCAAAACTATCCAAAATCAGTACAAATATATCAAAATAGGCTAATGGAACAACACCCAATCGAAAACAATCAAAGGACATGAAAAATCTCGAAACTAGAAAAACACGAGCCCCGGGCCTACTTCTCGAAAAATTACAAAAGTTATATATTCAGAATCCTTATCTCAACACGAGTCCATACACATAAAGAACTCCCAATTCGGACCACTAATGGTCCTTCGAATCTCCATTTTAAGGTTTTTGCTCAAAGCCCTAATTTTCTTGATTTCTTACCCAAATTCAGAGTATTAATGGAATATTCTATGATAAAATATAGTATTAAGATCATGGGACGTACCTCCAATCACTTCCCGATCAAATCCCCTTCGAATTCTGTCAATTAGATCTCAATGTAGTGAAAAAATGGGGGAAATAATGAAACCCTCGCGACTGATATGATTTTTAACTGATTCTACCCGTCTATGCTTTCCACTATGCGATCGCATCACCAGACCTGCAATCGCATAGAACTAATTTTCCAACCCTCCAAAAATGGCTTATGCGATCACACTCATCACCCCGCGATCGCATTGCTTCATAAATTCACACTACGCAATCGCATTCTAAATCCTGCGATCGCATAGAACAATAATCAGGACTTGGGACCCCTGGCAAACACTCTATGCGATCGCCCAACCACTTATGCAAGACGAATTTCTCCAACAATGCGATCGCACACAACTGACCGCGATCGCATTGAACAAAACTTACAGGCTCCCATAAACCTTCTATGCGATCGCAATTAACCCCATGCGATCGTATTGAACAAAAACCTACAACTTTATGACAACAAAAAATCTGATGTCCTAGCTTAACCAAAATGATCCGTTTGAACACCCGAAATCACCCCGAGGCCCTCGGGACCTCAACCAAACTTGCCAACATATCCCATAACACCATACGAACTTGTTCCAATCATAAAAACACAGCCTTAAACATAAAAATCATCAAATCATGATGGATTCAAGCCTAAGTTTCAACTATAACTTCCGAAACCAACATTCAATCATAAAACCCGATCAAACGATTTCCGAATGACCTGAAAATTTGCATACATATCCAAAATCACCTAAAGAAGCTAATGAAACTGTCAGAATTCCATTCCAACTCCCGGATCAGAATCTCACCTATCGATCGGATTCCGCCAAAATTCCAACTTTACCAATTCAAGCCTATTTCTACACCGAAACTCCAAATTCAATTCTGATCGCTCCCCTAAGTCACAAATCACCTCCCGAAGCTAACTGAATCACCATAATTCGATTCCGGGCCCTCTAACCACATAGTCAACTTTAGTTTGATTTTTCATAAATAAGCTTCACTCTAAAAGGCTGTATGCCTTATTTTCAACCATAACTAATCTGAATCGACTCGATAGACTCTAACACATGTATAGCAACATGAAATAGCTTAATGAGGAAAAACGGGGTGGTAACTCATGTGACAACAGACCGGGTCATCACAGTGACTTGGTCCATCCCGAACAAGAATAATACTATATTGGTGATTGATACGCACCCTGTGTTGAGTATATCTGAGCTTAATGCCATATTTGGGGACTTGTGTTGTTGTATCCTTAGAGGATGAATATCATTGTGATAGCATGATTTGTAAAATCATATATCTCAGTCCTGGATTTAATCACTATTATAAACTGCTAAGTCACTTTTTCATGAAAATCAAATAACTAAAGTATTTCCTTATTAATGAATTGGAAATTGGAAAGAAATAAATTGAAACTGTTATGTGACTCATATGTATATTGTGGACTGAGTATGGATCGGGAAGCACGCTGTAGCGAATGTTATGATAATATTGCGCTTGGGCTTAAGGAGCCCCTCCGAAGTCTGTACAGATCCCCAGTTAGCGCCGTCGACGTTAAATGGATCGGGCTATGTGACGTAGCGGTCATGTGCATTGTATTGCATTCTTGCATTGTTACATACTTGTGCTATCTGTGATTTGCTGTTGTTATTAGTTTGTAGTAAGGTATCAGACTATTAGATGTAGCTTTACTTTGTGGCATTTCGTGGATTTCTTATCTTCAGACATTTTATATGCTTTTTACTCACTGAGTACTTAGTACTCACCCCTACTCCCTGCATCTTTGTGTGAAGATTCTGGTACGCCGGAGGTATAGCTGAGCAGTCTCGTTTTCCAGAGTTATCGGAGTTGTTGAGGTAGCTATTGACGTTCGCAAGACCTGTCTATTCTTCTTATCCAGTTTTATTTATATATATACTTTCAGACTTGAGTATTTCGTTCTGATATTATTATTATCCAGTTTTTGCTTAGAGGCTCTAGACGCATGACCTCGGATCTTTGGGAGTGTTATTATCAGTTGTCAGACTATTATTCCATTATTGCTGGATTATTATTCTAAACTATTATATTCTCCTTAAATTATCGGTTTCGAGACTTATTGTTAATATGAAAATGACGATTGGTCTGGCTTGCCTTGCTTTAGGCTTGGGCGACATCACGATCGGGTTTGGGTCGTGACACAACCCACCTCGACTACGACAAAATAAGTCGATGACAGCCGAAGTCACGTACATGGCTACGACCATCTACAATGTGTAAATGGCCAAAGCCACCGTCATTAATAAGTCGACTCAGCTCGACTACGACAAAATAACTTGACGACAGACAAAGTCACGTACATGGCTACGACCATCTCCAACGTGTAAATGGCTAACGCCACCGTCGTCAATAAGTCGACCCAGCTCGAGTGTAAGTCGAGACAGCTTGAGTGTGAGTACTTCCAACTCAGCGGTAATAAAAGTAAATAATGTTGAGGAAAAGAAAACCACACAAAGCACTATCTCATGCTATATAATACAGAACTGTCTTTAAACTACAATACACTATCATTTTATTCCTTTTCAGCATATGTTAGTAGATTACTTAGAATTCTCTTATTAACGTCTTTTCCTTTCATTATGACAGCTCAATACCTGGTACAACCTCAGACAGTGCAAGTCTGCACTCAAATCATCCCTTTGGGCTCAACACTCCTTAACAGTTTCCACCAGGGGATCAGGTCAATAAGGCAAATAATGCATGCGTGCCAGTAATGTATGAGTGCTAAATGTTATGCCACGTAGTACAAGTAAACCAATGTATGTATGCCATGTAATGCATATGACGATGTGGCGTACAACCCGATCCATGCAAAGGCGCCCGCGCTCACTGTGGGGGTTCAGACTCCGGAAAGGCTCCTACAACCCAAGCGTAATATCAATATCACTCCTGTTGCGGTGTGCAGCCCAATTCATATACTACTGCGGCGTGCAGTCCGATCCATGCAACATGCTACTACGATATGCAGTTTGATCCATGCATGTATATGCATATGCTCACTTATCACTCGAGTCTTGAAAGCCTCCTCACATAAATCGTCATGCCCTCACATATGGCCCTCGGCCCCAATCAGTCTAACGAATAATAGAAAAAAAAACCTCAGGCAACAGTGTCATATCAGTTCACAACTAAAAATGTCATCAAAACCTTGTTCGAGTTTTTCCAATCTTATGAAAATGCTAAGTAGAAAAATACCATTTTTAAACCTTAGATTGAGATAAAAATATGCACAATATTATCAAGACAGTGATACCAATCCCTGAAGGATTCAGATAATCGGCACGAAGCCCAAAACATGATAATCAATCCAATTCATGTTAATTAATATCTTTATTAGGGTGTCAATTCAGTTTCAAGCAATTAGGTATTATTATTTAATAAGCGGGACAGACCAAGTCCAAAACCCCAACGGTGCTCTACCCCATACTCGTTATCCGACGTGCAAGTCACCTCAATACAGCACTAGGATGTGCAAGTCTGGGGTTTACTAACCCTCAGGACATCATTTACAAGTATTACCCACCTCGATCTGGCAAAAACTCAAGCCCGTGACGCCTTAGCTCCTCGAACTGGCATCCACGCACGTCAAAACTAGCCAAAATATATCAAAATAATCTAATGGAACAACATCCAATCGAAAACAATCAAAATACATGAAAAATCTCGAAACTAGTAAAACACGAGCCCCAGGCCCGTTTCTCAAAAAATTACAAAAGTTATATTTTCAGAATCCTGATCTCAACATGAGTCCATACACATACAGAACTCCCAATTTGGACCACCAATGGTCCTTCGAATCTCCATTTTAAGGTTTTTGCTCGAAGCCCTAATTTTCTTGATTTCTTACCCAAATTCAGAGGATTAATGGAAGATTATTTGATAAAATTACGTATTAAGACCATGAGACTTACCTTCAATCACTTCCCGATGAAATCCCCTTCGAATTCTGTCAATTAAATCTCAATGTATTGCAAAAATGGGGGAAATAATGAAACCCTCGCGACTGATATGATTTTTAACTGTTTTTTCCCGTCTATGTTTTCCACTATGTGATCGCATCACCAGACCTGCGATCGCATAGAACAAATTTTCCACCCTTCCAAAGATGGCTTATGCGATTGCACTCATCACCCCCGCGATCACATTGCTTAATAAATTAACACTACACGATCGCATTCTAAGTCCTGCGATCGCACAAAACAATAATCAGGACCTGGGACCCCTGGCCAACACTCTATGCGATCGCACAACCACTTATGCAAGACAAATTTCTCCAATAATGCGATTGCACACCACTGACCGTGATCGCATTGAACAAAACTTACAGCCTCCCACAAACCTTTTATGGGATCGCAATTGAACCCATGCGATCGCATTGAACCAAAACCTGTAACTTTATGATAGCAAAAAATCTGATGTCCTAGCTTAACCAAAATGATCCGTTTGAACACCCGAAATCAGCTCGAGGCCCTCGGGACCTCAACCAAACATGCCAACATATCCTATAACACAATACGTACTTGTTCCAATCAAAAAAACACGGCCTTAAACACAAAATTCATCAAATCATGATGGATTCAAGCCTAAGTTTCAACTATAACTTCCGAAACCAACATTCAATCAAAAAACCCGATCAAACAATTTCCGAATGACCTGAAAATTTGCAGACATATCCAAAATCACCTAAAGAAGCTATTGCAACTATCGGAATTCCATTCCAACTCCCAGATCAAAATCTCACCTATCGATCAGATTCCGCCAAAATTCCAACTTAGCCAATTCAAGCCTATTTCTACATCGGAACTCCAAATTCAATTCTGATTGCTCCCCTAAGTCACAAATCACCTCCCGAAGCTAACCGAATCACCAGAATTCAATTTCAAGCCCTCTAACCATATAGTCAACTTTAGTTTGATTTTTCATAAACAAGATTCACCCTAAAAGGCTATATGCCTTATTTTCAACCATAATTAATCTGAATCCACTCGATAGACTCTAACACAGGTATAGCAACATGAAACACCTTAATGAGGGAAAACGGAGTGATAACTCACGTGACAACAAAACTGGTCATCACAGTGACTTGGTCCATCCTGAACAAGAATAATACTATATTGGAGATTGATACGCACCCTGTGTTGAGTATATATGGGCTTAATGCCATATTTGGGGACTTGTGCCGACCTGTAGTATCCTTAGAGGATGAATTTCATTGTGATAGCATGATTTGTAAAAATCATATATCTCAGTCCTGGATATAATCACTATTATAAACTGCTAAGTTACTTTTTCTTGAAGATTAAATAACTAAAGTATTTCCTTATTAATGAATTTGAAATTGGAAAGAAATAAATTGACATTGTTATGTGACTCATATGTATATTGTGGACTGAGTATGGATCGGGCTGCACGCTGCAGCGAATGTTATGATTATATTGCGCTTGGGCTTAAAGATCCCCTCCAGAGTCTGTATAACTCCCCAGTGAGCGCCGTCGACATTAAATGGATCGGGCTACGCAACGTAGCGGTCATGTGCATTGCATTGCATTCTTGCATTGTTACGTACTTGTGCTATCTGTGATTGCTGTTGTTATTAGTTTGTAGTAAGGTATCAGACTATTAGATGTAGCTTTACTCTGTGGAATTTCATGGATTTCATAACTTCAGACATTTTATAGGCTTTTTTCTCACTGAGTACTTAGTACTCACCCCTACACCCTGCACCTTTGTGTGCAGATTCAAGTACGCCGGAGGTTTAGCTGAGCAGTCTCGTTTTCCAAAGTTATCAGAGTTGTTGAGGTAGCTATTGACGTTCGCAGGACATGTCTACTCTTCTTATCCAGTTTTATTTATATATATACTTTCAGACTTGAGTATTTTGTTCAGATATTATTATTATCCAGTTTTTGCTTAGAGGCTCTAGACTCGTGACCCCGAATCTTTGGGAGTGTTATTATCAGTTCTCGCACTTCTCGTTATTATTATTCCATTATTACTGGATTATTATTCTAAACTATTATATTCTCTTTAAATTATCGGTTTCGAGACTTATTATTAATATGAAAATGACGATTGGTCCGGCATTCATAGCTTTAGGCTTGGGCGCCATCACGATCGGGTTTGGGTCGTGACACGACCCACCTCGACTATGACAAAATAAGTCGATAACAGTCGAAGTCACATACATGGCTATGGCCATCTCCAATGTGTAAATGGCTAAAGCCACCATCTTTAATAAGTCGACCTAGCTCGACTACGACAAAATAACTTTACGACAGACAAAGTCACATACATGGCTACGACCATCTCCAACGTGTAAATGGCTAACGCCACCGTCGTCAATAAGTCGACCCATCTCGACTACAACAAAATAACTCGATGACAGTCAAAGTCACGTACATGGCTACGGCCATCTCCAACGTGTAAACGTCTAAGGCCACCTTCGTCGGTAAGTTGACCTAACTCGACTACGACAAACAAAATAACTCGATGATAGTTGAAGTTACATACATGGCCAAGACAATCAACAATATCACGATTAAGGCAGCCGTCACCATCTGTCGCCAACCCTATTTGATTACGGTGCAAAGAACGTAAGTAACAGACAAAGCAACGCCACTATTGACTAAAACCGCTCCCTATCGGCGGATAACACAAGCAACGTTCGAGAAGCACACTAAAAAATTCTACAAAAAGACAAGCATCCACTCTCCGGAGTCGATATACCAAAAATAAAAGGTAGGAAAAGAAACAGCAAAAGAATAACTTCTATTATCGTCAAGAAAAATATACATGTACAACGGGATCTATTTACATCTCCAAAAAATAGCTAAAACAAAATAAGTACAAATCCTAGCATGCCCTGCCATAGTGTCCGCTGTCCCCTACCGGTCTATCATCTTTCCTGCTACCGCCCTCAGCCTAATAAGCTGCAGATATCCAGGACCTGGAAGCCAGATGGTTAAAGTCTTTGGAATTATAGCCCGCTCGGTTTGGGGAATCGGAACTATATATGTAGGCTTCACGGGCAACCCGAGCTAAATACCGATGGTCCTTTCCCTCTGCCTCAGTGGCTCGGCATGCAGCAAGTAACTCCTCGAACACGACCAGCTTTGCTTTGACGTATACCCATATGTCCCGCACCTCACCATTCACACCGTCATCGGACTTGGACGCAACAACCTGCTTAAGATCCTCAATTTTGGTCGCCTTGGCATTTAGCTCGGCAGTTAAGGAATCGACCTCAGCACGCAAATTGGCGTCCTCCGCTGCTACCCCATGACCAACCTCTAGTTCATCCTCTTTTGACTGGAGAAGAGTCTGCAGTTCAATTTTCGAGCCAAAGCGAGACCATCAGCTGGTCATCCACCTTCTCCAGCTGAACTACCCTTCGCTTCCGTAGGGCCTCCAACTACTCCAGGCCCTCAGGAAAAACTTGAAACTATAGGTCCTGTATGAGTAGGTCTGCCAGCACTTGATGCTTAGCACGGCACTCCCGGTACTTCTTTGCAACCTTATTAAAGGTGGCCGCCTTCTTTTGCGCTCACCGACCCCTCTCTATCTCCAAAATGAGGGTCTGAAAAAGAGAAAAAAGAAAAAAAGACAAATCAGCATGCACCAAAGTTCACTTTAAGATACATAAAGAAAAACAAAACTTACCTGCAAGGCTGCGCCAGCAACCCTCCGAGATAAATCCCTATCGCTAACATCTTTAAACATTTTGCGCTCAGCGGCCGCACACAGTAGGGTCATATCCGCTGCGGCCTGCTCGCTATGTTGCAACAGGTTATATCTGTTTGGGATCAAAATCCAGCAGTTAGACCTACCTACCGTCATCCCCACGCGAGCTCGATCCCTCCTCAATGCACCCACATCCGTGGGAGCTGTCTTAGGTTTTGCCCTCTCCTCATCGCCCGCTTCCTAAGTAGCAGCCATTATGCTACCCTCCGAAACAGGTACGAGTGCGGAATTGAGATCCACCCTCCCTGAGCGGATGGCATCGGCCATAAAAACTGGCCTCAACTTCGGACAGGACTCGCTCGCCCCCTCGTCCTCTATGGCTATCCCTTTTCCGAGCATCAGCCGGCGCCTTTTTCTTTTCAGTGGCTCCTCGCCCTCGGAAGTCTCCTCCACGGGCCGTGGGGATGGCGCTGACGGAGTTGCTTTACTTGTAGACGCAGCCACAAGCGCAACATCAGGTTGAGGAACCTCTCGAATGCCATCACTGGGCGAGCCACAACATACGTACTCATCTCTAGAATCAGTCCCCACCCCAGATGAGGCAGTGATATTCTGCTTCTTCTTCTTGGGGGTGCTCCGGCCTACCAATATAAATAAGTCAGGTAACAAAAACTAATGAAACCTCAAAACCATAGTCAAAGAGTTACCTGGTGGGCCGTATCGCTCATGGAATACAGACCTAATGTGGCATTCCTCCACGAATGGAGACAACCTCTCTACCCACGGCCTAATATTTTCAACAAATCGAGGTAGAGAAGCCCTCCCTACAAAAAGAGGGAAACAAAGAAGTTATAATGGTCTTACGATCGAGATCGCAAACAGTACTGAATTCAAGTAAAAACACTTACGTTCTGGATTCCACCTTTTTAGGAACCCTTCAGGATTCGACACCAAGTGCTCCATCCTAATGTAGAATAATTTGCTCCAGAAGTGGCGGTTAGTCTTATCGTCGACCTTAAGAACCAAGCCCCCCGTGCCACGGCTTTTTAGTTGCAGCATGGTACCCCTCATATAATCGGGGCTGAATAATTTTAAAAGGTGGTAGACCGAGACATTGCGTTCGGCCCCAGCTGCATAGGTGGTAAAAATATGACAGACCTTCCAAGTATAGGGAGTGAGCTGAGCTAGGCACACATTGTAAAAGCGGTAGAACTCCTCCACAAGGAGATAAACTGGGAGGCCATAACCGATCAAGAACTAATATTCGTAGAATGTGCAATATCTCGGCTGGTGCACATTGGTATAGTCCGTCCCGGCCGGCTCCATCTCCACTTGGGCTGGAGTTTGGTATGCCTCTCGAAGGTCATCCAAATATGATTGAAACAAATCGTTGTGATCCTAAGGAGGGGCCAGTCTCTTGGTTGGGAAGTCTCTATGGGCGTGTATCTTTTTGGAAGGACATTATCTACACTAAGAGGGACGAGGGGTTTCTCTGTCTTTCTCCCGTCACCACTAGAAGATGGTGGAACCCTAGATGGTGTAACGACCCGGCCGGTCGTTTTAGAAAATTACGCCCCAATCCCCAATTTAACTGTTTCCCTAAGTACATTTCTGCTATTGTGGTTTGCCGGGAGAGTTGGTTCTGAAATTTGGAGTATTTTGGGACACTTAGTCCCTAAATGAGAGCTTTAAAGTTAGAAAATGGTCCATAACCGGAAAAGTGTCAAGAAGACCTCGGAACGGAAATCCGATGATTCCATTAGCTCATTTAGGTGATTTCGGGGTTGGGAGCGCGTTCGGAATGTATTTTGGAGGTCCTTAGCTCAATTAGGCTTGAAATGCCGAAGTTTGAAATTTTGGCGAATCCGAACGATAGGTGAGATTTTGATCCGTGGGTCGGAATGGAATTCCGACAATATCTGTAGCTTCGTTATGTGATTTTGGACATGTTCGCAAATTTTTAGGTCATTCGGACGTTGTTTGGTCAGGTTTTTGATCGAATGTGCAATTTGGAAAGTTTTAAGAAATTTAGGCTTGAATTCGATGTGAATTATGGGTTTTGATGTTGTTAGACGTGTTTTTATGATTGGAACAAGTCCGTATAGTGTTTTGGAATATGTTAGTGGTTTTCGTTGGGGTCCCGGGGGCCTCAGGGTGTTTTCTGATGGTTAAACGGGAGAAAATATGGAAAAGTTGCAGATTATGTTGTTGGTTCTGTTGTTTTCGCTCCTGCGGAAACGGGAGCGCAGGAGCGAGTCCGCAGGAGCGGACAAGGGGGCGCAGAAGCAGAGGCGACCGCTAAAGCGGAGCCTGGTCCGCAGGGGCAGCATCGCTGATGCGGAAAGAGGATCGCAGAAGCTGTCCAGGGTCGCGAAGGGGAGTTCCGCAGAAGCGGAATATTGACCGCTTAAGCGAGTCCGCAGGAGCGGACTCCGAGGCGCGGAAGCGGAATGTTCCGCAGGAGCGGAAGAGATTTCGCAGAATCGGCCTCGCGGAAGCGACCCTAGGCTCGCAGAAGCGAAATGGGCCAGCCAGGCGTGGGCTTCGCAGAAACGGCAAAATGTCACGGAAGCGGATCCGCATAAGCGGAAACCAATCCGCAGGAGCGAAAATCGTAGTAGATTAATTGTATCAGGAGTTAGAAAATTTCAGAAACATTTCATATTGGGGTCTAGGCTTAAGAGGCGATTTGGGCAATTTTTGAGGGAGATTCAAGGGAAATCATCAGGTGTAATCAACTATGGACTCATCTTATGATTAGTATTGGTAATATTATGCAATTATATCATGAAAATGGAGGAATTTGGGGTAATTTATGGAGGATTTAGCCCTAGGCTTGAACTTTAGAAAATCAAGGTTTTGAATGGGAAAAATGAGTCCGAATTTGGTAAATCTTATATGCTTAGACTCGTATTGAGACGAGGGTTCCGAATATGTAACTTTCATGATTTTTCGATAAGCGTACCGAAAGTCGGGTTTTGGCAACTTGTGGGTTTTGGCGTATTTTGAGTTGTTTTGATTGGGTAATGCCCAATTGACCTATTTTGATATGATTCTCTTGATTTTTATCAGATACTACACTTGTGGAGGCCGACATTCGCGGCAAGAGGGTTATTTCTTAGCGGTTTTGTACCGGAATCGAGGTAAGTGGCTTGTCTAACCTCGTGTGGGGGAACCTTTACCCCTAGGATATTATGTGATAGTTTAAATGCCTTGTACGCGAGGTGACGGGCGTGTACATGTGCTGGTTGTTGTAACTCACTTTACTTGAATTATTCAATTCGTGATATTCCTATGCTTAATTTATTAAATTGTGACATTTACTTGGTATTCGTTAGGGAAGCATGATTAGGTAGGATTTATCTGTCTAATTGCCTAATTGTCCTTCTTGAACTTCTTGATAATTGTTGGAACTAGTCCTAGGTGAAGTTATAGTTAAGCATATTATATTTCTCTCTGTGTATTCCTTTACTTGCTGTGTTTGTGGACTGCGGGTTCAATTCCCGGAGATCCAAGGGCTGCGGGTTCGATTCCCGGAGACCCAAAGTTTATTGATAAGTTATTGGTAGGGACTACGGGTTCGATTCCCGAGATCCTGAGTTATTTGTAGGGACTACGGGTTCGATTCCCGAGATCTGTGTTATTGGTAGGGACTACGAGTTCGATTCCCGAGATCCTAAGTTATTTGTAGGGACTACGGGTTCGATTCTCGAGATCCTGAGTTATTGGTAGGGACTACGGGTTTGATTCCCGAGATCCTGAGTTATTTGTAGGGACTACGGTTTCGATTCCCGAGATCCTGAGTTATTGGTAGGAACTACGGGTTCGATTCTCGAGATCCTGAGTTATTTGTAGGGACTACGGGTTCGATTCCCGAGATCCTGAGTTATTGGTAGGGACTACGGGTTTGATTCCCGAGATCCTGAGTTATTGGTAGGGACTGCGGGTTCGATTCCCGGAGATCCTGATTTATTGAGATATTATTGAGACATGGGCTACGGATTCGATTCCCGGAGACCCAGGGGTGCGGTTAATGGGACTCTGGGTTCAATTCCCACAAGTCATGGACTTGTTTTATTGAGTTGGTTACTTGTTGTTAGCTTAATTGTAGACGGTTGCAGTAATCATTTTATTGTTGTTATTGCGGGAGTTATTATCATTTAAACTGTTTATTATTGTTATCATCACTATATTATTGTTTCTCAGTAGGGCCCTGACCTTCCTCGTCACTACTCCATCGAGGTTAGGCTTGGCACTTACGGAGTACCGCCGTGGTGTACTCATGCTACTCTTCTGCACACTTTTGTTGTGCAGATCCAGGTACATCAGGACAGGCTCATACTAAGTGATATCAGCAGCACATTTGGAGACCTCGAGGCACGATCTGCTACGTCCGCGGATCCGGAGGCTCTCCTTCTATTCTGATAGTTTTGGTAGATGTTTCTCCTTCCTTTCGTTGTTTAGATGCTCTTTACACATAGAGCCACAGTTGTATTTCTCTTTTAGTCTGTGTTATCCGTGGGATTCCGGGTCTTGGTGGTGTTATATACAGTGTGTTCTTGACGGGTGTATGTGCCAAGCGGCACAGATTACACTTTATTTATATTATTCCGCTGTTATCTTATCTTTAACGTTCATAACTTGTACATTCCGCAACGTGTTAGGCTTACCTAGTCTTGGGGACTGGGTGCCATCACGACATGTTCACGATTGGTGAACTAGGGTTGTGACAAGTTGGTATCAGAGCTCTAGGTTCGTAAGAGTCACGGGACATAGACCGGTTACTTAGATTCTCATTGATCTATATGGAGACGTCTGTATTTATCTACGAGGGGCTATGTAACCGTTTAGGAAACTCTTCAATTCTTTGAATTCCTTATCGTGCGCCATTTATTCAGTTGGAGCCTATGTCATATGTTCTTTTGCATCCACTCGTGTATTGAAATTTCGCGTTCGGTATCAAGTATGCGCCGACGGTTCGTGACGCTGCAGAGAGATCTCAAGGGAGTCAAGAATTTACTCAACCATTGTTACCGCGTGTCATCCATATCGATAATGCAAGAGAATAGAGAGATCTTCAATTGTGCACATGGGGGTGCACTAGGTTCTGACATTCGATTGATAAGTACGGTCTTGAGAAGGTTTACTTAACTGCCTAATCGTCACAACAATGGTAAAAATCACAAGGTGGATGTAGATCTTAAGATAGTTGGTGGTAATAAAGACTATATGGTTCACATGAGATATCTATTTAGCGAAGGATTCAGACAGCAGAGATACTGGTGGGAAATGAGTTTAACTGTCTTAAGAAGGACGTGTACCAAACAAATGTTTTGGACTGTCCTATGATGAAGATGTACAAATGATAAAAGCCATTGTCATGGATTAACAAGATGTATCTTAAGGCTTCGTGTCAAGTGAAAGGATTTCACTATCAACGATGTAATTATGGGTCATGTGTCGTATCATATTTGGCCTGCGATGTATTTAGGTGCTATTCAAAAAGTTCTTGAAAACTTGCGGATGGGCAAGAGTTGAGGCTCGTATGGTATAATGTTGGGACTTTAGATGTTCTTGTGTCCCTAATAAACTCTGCATTTTATTATCAGCAGGGAAATATTTAACAAAGTCTACATGGTGCTTCGTAGGCATGTGTGAATCATAGTATGTTTTAAGATATTGTTGGTAGAGAATGCTCGGTGCATGGAGCGAGAAGATGTTTGGTTGTATTGGGATGAGGTCATACCCTATGATGTTAGAGTGCTAATAGAGCACATGTGGTTATATTCTTTGGATCAAGTCAGTTGCAGCTGAATAATAGTAAATGACTCGAGAGAATGGTTCTAATGTGTTCGAGAGTCGAGTAATAGTGGCTTTGGGCTAAGTGGGAGAGTCCCACCATTTAAGATTGGGCTGCATGGTTAATTACCTGTGTGAATTCTGGATATTAGCGTATTAATGGAGTATTGCAGCTACGGAAAAAGACCATGAGTGGTAATTTAAGTATATGAATTGTTGAATGCATGTTATGGTTAGCCTTACTGGCTCATGTTCAAACTTGAGGGAAAAATTTATGATTTATGCCTCGTATAGGTGCAGACTTCGCGGGAAGTGATTCCGCTGGGTGCTTTATCGAGAGGGTATTCATATGTTATAAAGAAATTCAGTAGAGTTGGTTGCGTATCGGGGCAAGTTAGAACCGGATGGTTCTCAATAGCGGTCCTAGTGAATTCAAGAGGTAAAGTGTGGTGCCTGATAATTCTGAGTCTATAAGTACAGCTGAGGCTCAAGCTTTTGAAGCAACTTATGAAGAAAGGCACAAAACGATCTATGATGTTTTGACTTGTGGTGTAGTATTTGAGAGACATGAAATGGTCGTCGGTCTTGAGATAGCATAGTCTCATGATTTAAGGTCACTCGGGGTAAGTGCGGTTGGAATAAGTTAGGTATTGAAGGAAGATATTAACATTTCTAAGGCAATCAAGGATAACCTGGAAGGAAGTAGATTGATCAGCCATAGTTGAGTTGGCGTATTGGTGTCAATGATCGATTCATGCAACGTGATCGAATTATGCATGTGATTTGTGGCGGTGCATTTGAGACTTGTCGGCCGTAGTGATTGATGTAATTCTGAAGTATTCTTCTGTTAAGGGCCTGTTATGAGTAGGCAGATCTCGGAAATGGTTATGGTGGCTTGGACCACTACTTAGAGATTGGCATATTCAACGGTTATGAGAACTCACTGTGTGTTGCTATAGTTCTCCTAAAATGAGTTAAATGGAAGGTCTTATGTGATGAAGTATTAGCCTATCGTCAGTTCTAGAGCTATGATGGAAATTGTGTCCATCGTATATCGCCACGTGGGGTGCAGCGAGTAGTATGAAATTTGAAGTAAGGACCAAGGTCACAGGTTTGGTCAATGAATGTGATATAAAGAGCTCGGATGAGCAGGGAAAGAGTGTCGGTGTTTTGAGTAAGATGGGTATTAGCATCGGTATCATTTGAGGTCGGTGTTCTATGAGAAAGGCTTTGCATCCCGGTTAGGGACTCCTGATCGCTTTTCAGGGTTAGTGCAGCCGGTGGGTTGATGTGCAAGCCCGTTTAATTATTCGGAAGATGGTGGGAGCTTGACCCACAAGAAGATTGTATAGGTGTGACTTGTAGTCACTTGATTGGTTAGAAATTTAAACCAAGAATGAGGATTTGGTGATATCATCCATTTAAGAACTTACGTATGGCGGGCACTCTGCTTATTGGGTTATAGACCTGTGAAATATTATTGACTTAGCTTGGCACGACCAGGATAGACTTAAGGTCGGTGGGTAGATTTAGATGTGAAAGTGAGCCTTGCATCATGCCATTTGTGCTTCTTCCAGCAATGCGCCCTTTATGGAGGGATAGTCGCGGTCTTATTTCGCGGTTAGTTAATTCAAGTAAAGATATATTGCGCCGTATGAGTGTGCGACGGCTTGGTAAGTTCCTTATGTGTTGAGGTTCCGCTCAGCGGTGATGTTATATGAGCATGATGGCTCTTGAGACTCATATCTTATATCGCACCTCAGTTGTGCTTGAGTTCATAGCCTATAGCGCTATATGTTTTCATTGAGTCTGATATCATGCACCTTAGTATGCTTATGATCGATATTCAGTATTTTGATGTGACGGGCTATTCAGCTCGACATATGACTCCTTGTGTGAGTCTATATTGTCGGGATCGGATGGCACGCCGCCATGGTTATATTGTTGGGATCGGGTGGCACGCCGCCATGGTTATATTTTTGGGATCGGGTGGCACGCCTCCATGGGTATACTCTTGGGATCGGGTTGCACGCCGCAATAGTGTAATGTTTATTTCAGTATCTATAATTGCTTGTATGTGTTCTGTTTCCTATTTTTTTCTGAGGAGGCCCATGATAGTGTGAGAGTTGAATAGTTCTCTTTAGTGTTCGCCTTCCTTTTGTACCACGTACGAATTAATAGCCTACTAGCACATTGTATCATCTTGTGGGACTTTTGATTATGTCTGATATGGCTTATCGCCTGAGCAGTTCGTACTGGGTGAGATGAGATTATGTGATTTGGGGTCAGTGCAAACTGATTATATGAAGTATATTATAGAGGAAAGAATCATCCTCTGGTTTAGGACAAGGTAATGGATCCTGTCAAAAGTATAGACCCAATGAATTGTTGATTCAGTAGTTGGTTATGGATATCGGGACATCTCTTCCGTCGTGTCAGTATTGTAAAAGTTGGAACGAGACCTATGTAGATCGTGAGGTGCAATGGGAGCATCCGATTCGTTGAATTTTTGGCTAATTTGATCATAAAATATTATCGTGGTCCTGTGGATTTAGTGTTGCAAGGTAAGAATCCAGCAAGGTTATGCAGTCATGTTTGAGGACGGCGTTTGAGGAATATTGAAGAGTTATGCGGACAAAAAAGTTCGCGATGTGGCTTTTATGGTTGGCGAGCGGGTTCTACTTCGAGCTTCGCCCATGAAGGGCGTTATGAGGTTTGGGAAGAAAGGAAAGCCGAGTCCTAGATTTATTGGCCCTTTTGAGATTTTGAGGCGTGTTGGGGAGGTTGCTTATGAGTTGGCCTTACCTCCCAGCCTAGCCGGAGTCCATCCCATATTTCATGTCTCCATACTCCGGAGGTACCATGGTGACCCGTCGCATGCGTTGGATTTCACTTCTGTTCAGCTAGACAAGGATCTGTCTTATGTTGAGGAGCCAGTAGCCATTCTAGACAGGCAGGTCAGAAAGCTAAGGTCAAAGAACATCGCTTCGGTGAAGGTTCAGTGGCGGGGCCAGCCGGTCGAGGAGGCGACTTGGGAGACTGAGCAGGATATGCGCAGCCAGTACCCTCATCTTTTCACTACTCCAGGTATGTTTTCTATGCTCGCTCGAGGACGAACGAATCTTTTAAGGGTGGGAAGATGTAACGACCCGGCCGGTCGTTTTAGAAAATTACGCCCCAATCCCCAATTTAGCTGTTTCCCTAAGTACATTTCTGCTATTGTGGTTTGCCGGGAGAGTTGGTTCTGAAATTTGGAGTATTTTGGGACACTTAGTCCCTAAATGAGAGCTTTAAACTTAGAAAATGGTCCGTAACCGGAAAAGTGTCAAGACGACCTCAGAACGGAAATCCGATGATTCCATTAGCTCCGTTAGGTGATTTCGGGGTTGGGAGCGTGTTCGGAATGTATTTTGGAGGTCCTTAGCTCAATTAGGCTTGAAATGCCGAAGTTTGAAATTTTAGCTAATCCGAACGATAGGTGAGATTTTGACTCGGGGGTCGAAATGGAATTCCGACAATTTCGGTAGCTTCGTTAGGTAATTTTGGATATGTCTGCAAATCTTCAGGTCATTCGGACGTCGTTTGGTCGGGTTTTTGATCGAATGTGCAATTCGGAAAGTTTTAAGAAATTTAGGCTTGAATTCGATGTGAATTATAGGTTTTGATGTTGTTAGACGTGTTTTTATGATTGGAACAAGTCCGTATCATGTTTTGGAATATGTTGGTGGTTTTCGTTGGGGTCCCGGGGGCCTCGGGGTGTTTTCGGATGGTTAAACGGGAGAAAACATGAAAAATTGCAGGTTTGGGTTCCGTTCTGTTGTTTTTGCTCCTGCGGAAATGGGAGCGCAGGAGCGAGTCCGCAGGAGCGGACAAGTGAACGCAGGAGCGGAAGTGATCGCTGAAGCGGATCCTGGTCCGCAGAGGCGGCATCGCTGATGCGGAAAGAGGATCGCAGAAGCGGTCCAGGGTCGCGAAGGGGAGTTCCGCAGAAGCGGAATATTGACCGCTTAAGCGAGTCCGCAGGAGCGGACTCCGAGGCGCGGAAGCGGAATGTTCCGCAGGAGCGGAAGAGATTTCGCAGAATCGGCCTCGCGAAAGCGACCCTAGGCTCACAGAAGCGAAATGGGCCAGCCAGGCCTGGGCTTCGCAGAAGCAACAAAATGTCGCGGAAGCGGATCCGCAGAAGCGGAAACCAGTCCGCAGGAGCGAAAATCGCAGTAGATTAATTGTATCAGGAGTTAGAAAATTTCAGAAACATTTCACATTGGGGTCTCGGCTTAAGAGGCGATTTGGGCAATTTTTGAGGGAGATTCAAGGGAAATCATCAGGTAATCAACTATGGACTCATCTTATGATTAGTATTGGTAATATTATGCAATTATATCATGAAAATGGAGGGATTTGGGGTAATTTATGGAGGATTTAGCCCTAGGCTTGAACTTTAGAAAATCAAGGTTTTGAATGGGAAAAAGGAGTCCGAATTTGGTAAATCTTATATGCTTAGACTCGTATTGAGACGAGGGTTCCGAATATGTAACTTTCGTGATTTTTCGATAAGCGTACCGAAAGTCGGGTTTTGGCAACTTGTGGGTTTTGGCGTATTTTGAGTTGTTTTGATTGGGTAATGCCCAATTGACCTATTTTGATATGATTCTCTTGATTTTTATCAGATATTACACTTGTGGAGGCCGACATTCGCGGCAAGAGGGTTATTTCTTAGCGATTTTGTACCGGAATCGAGGTAAGTGGCTTGTCTAACCTCGTGTGGGGGAACCTTTACCCCTAGGATATTATGTGATAGTTTAAATGCCTTGTACGCGAGGTGACGGGCGTGTACATGCGCTGGTTGTTGTAACTCACTTTACTTGAATTATTCAATTCGTGATATTCCTATGCTTAATTTATTAAATTGGGACATTTACCTGGTATTCGTTAGGGAAGCATGATTAGGTAGGATTTATATGTCTAATTGCCTAATTGTCCTACTTGAACTTCTTGATAATTGTTGGTACTAGTCCTAGGTGAAGTTATAGTTAAGCATATTATATTTCTCTTTGTGTATTCCTTTACTTGCTGTGTTTGTGGACTACGGGTTCAATTCCCGGAGATCCAAGGGCTGCGGGTTCGATTCCCAGAGACCCGAAGTTTATTGATAAGTTATTTGTAGTGGACTGCGGGTTCGATTCCCGGAGATCTTGAGATTTATTGGTAGGGACTACGGGTTCGATTCCCGAGATCCCGAGTTATTGGTAGGGACTACGGGTTCGATTCCCGAGATCCTAAGTTATTGGTAGGAACTACGGGTTCAATTCCCGAGATCCTGAGATTATTGAAATATGGACTACGGGTTCGATTCCCGAGATCCTGAGTTATTTGTAGGGACTACGGGTTCGATTCCCGAGATCCTGAGTTATTTGTAGGGACTACGGGTTCGATTCCCGAGATCCCGAGTTATTTGTAGGGACTACGGGTTCGATTCCCGAGATCCTGAGTTATTTGTAGGGACTACGGGTTCGATTCCCGAGATCCCGAGTTATTTGTAGGGACTACGGGTTCGATTCCCGAGATCCTGAGTTATTTGTAGGGACTACGGGTTCGATTCCCGAGATCCTGAGTTATTGAGATATTATTGAGACATAGGCTGCGGGTTCGATTCCCGGAGATCCTGAGTTATTGAGATATTATTGAGACATAGGCTGCGGGTTCGATTCCCGGAGACCCAGGGGTGCTGTTAATGGGACTGTGGGTTCAATTCCCACAGGTCTTGGACTTGTTTTATTGAGTTGGTTACTTGTTGTTAGCTTAATTGTAGACGGTTGCAGTAATCATTTTATTGTTGTTATTGCGGGAGTTATTATCATTTAAACTGTTTATTATTGTTATCATCACTATATTATTGTTTCTCAGTAGGGCCCTGACCTTCCTCGTCACTACTCCATCGAGGTTAGGCTTGGCACTTACTGAGTACCGCCGTGGTGTACTCATGCTACTCTTCTACACACTTTTGTTGTGCAGATCCAGGTACATCAGGACAGGCTCATACTAAGTGATATCAGCAGCACATTTGGAGACCTCGAGGCACGATCTGCTACGTCCGCGGATCCGGAGGCTCTCCTTCTATTTTGATAGTTTTGGTAGATGTTTCTCCTTCCTTTTGTTGTTTAGATGCTCTTTACACATAGAGCCACAGTTGTATTTCTCTTTTAGTCTGTGTTATCCGTGGGATTCCGGGTCTTGGTGGCGTTATATACAGTGTGTTCTTGACGGGTGTATGTGCCAAGAGGCATGGATTACACTTTATTTATATTATTCCGCTGTTATCTTATCTTTAACGTTCATAACTTGTACATTCCGCAAACGTGTTAGGCTTACCTAGTCGTGGGGACTGGGTGCCATCACGACATGTTCACGATTGGTGAACTAGGATCGTGACAGATGGGGTGTCACCCTTGGCTTTTTTCTGCTTTGTCCACGTTTCACCATAATAATTTTGTAAATCAATCTTTAGCAATGAGAAAGGTGGTTTCAACGGAAATGGAAGAGTTTAGCATGAAGTAGCAGTTTCTGTAATGAAGATAAAAAGGGAAGTAGAAAGAGCTCAAAAGTTCGAAAGAAAAAAAAGATTGAACCTTCCTCCTTTTTATTGGGCTAAGATGCACGAAAATCGAAGAGGAATGATTCAAAACGGGCGCCGGAAACTCAAACATCAAATCATCTCTTGAAATGCCTCGGGAGCAAGTACAATCATGACACATGCCGGCAGTGACGTCATTTTAAAAAGGTGTCCACATGTCAACTTATGAACGACGCCATATTTCCCCTATTCACGTCATCGCCCCCATAGTAAGGTCAAAATTTCCAAAGACGAGGCTGACATTTTCGCCCATTGAAGATGTCTACTAGATATGCCTCCAACGAGCGGAGGGACTAACTGTATGGGGTCAAATTTGGCTGTATATGCCTCTACGTTGAAGGGTACACCCAGTAAGCGCATATTTGCTATAGTAAGGGCAAAGCTCGGACGTAACAACAAAAGCGACGCCATTTAAAACCAGCCGTCCTCACTAGAAGGATGTCGACCCCGTTTGGTATTTTTTATTATTTTAAGGAAGGACTTTTCTTATATAAAGAGGACATTCCCAATGTACAGGGCATCAGTATTATTATTGAATAATACAACTTTTGCATTCTCTTTTATTCACTCTTATTCTCTCTCTATCCCTTACCTCTGACGAACAACTTTTCTTGAGTTCATAATATCATCTTGGATCATTAGATCTACAGCATTGTTATCATTCTTACATCTGTAGGCTTATTATATTTGATTACGATTTACCCTCCCACATTTTTAAATTTGTTTCTAGCTTATAAAGTACACATTTAACTTTTGAGCCAAACAGTTGTGACCAAAGTTATTTATTGAAACTTGAAAAATGCTCTCCCTACCTTAACAAGTCAATATTATTGAACTTTTAAAAACCAAGAGTGATAATAAGGTAGTCGCAGGATGTAGCAGCCCGTAATTAATTGGTACCTCTTTATTAAGCATTCCAAAAACTGACGGTGTACGTGAATTGGGTTGGTTCAATTTTTATAAAATCAAATCAAATCATTTTTAGTGGTTTGGATTGGTTCGATTTTGGTGAATTATTTTTTTTACATGAATAACATGTCATTCTTACTTTGTTAAATTATTTATAAATAAAAATTTAAAAAATTGACAAACATATAAACAACATCTCAGTATAATTTCACAAGCATATGATCTATTAAAATATTCTAATGGGAGAATTTTCTTAGTAACATGTCACGACCCAAGTTCTACCTCCGTGAACTGTCGTGACGACACCTAGTTTCTACGACTAGGTAAGCCTAACAATTTGTGAAAATGAAACATAGATACGAAAACTAACAATTAACAGGTAAATATAATAAAGGAGTTTAAAATACCGCTCCGCATATACAATAAAACACTTCTCGATATGAACATAAGTACTTCCAAAATCCGAAATCTCATGAATCACAAGCTACAGAAGTACATAGTGTTTCTAACTCCAGCAATCTACAACGAAAACAATACAAGACGCATATAACTGAGGGAGGAGTAGATAGGGACTTCTAGATCTGCGGATGCGGTAGATATACCGCGAAACCTCTAAGATCGCCTCACCTCACTGGAAGTATGGCTAAGAAGAAGTACCTGGATATGCACACGAACAATATGTGCAGGAGAGGGCATGAGTACATCACAATGGTACCTAGTAAGTGCCAAGCCTAACCATAGTCGAGTAGTGACGAGATCAGGTCAGGGCTCTACTAGGTTATACAAATAATAAGATAAAATAGTATGAAATGTGCAGTAGAGTTAAAATGCTGAGGGTCAATGAAAAATGAAATCACAAGGAGAAATAATTCAGTACACTGAGAGAGAGCAACATGGGATCTCCCGGAATACCGTCCCGCTATGCCAAACATAAATGCATAGATGCCAAATCATAAATGTGCAGGGAAATCTCCCGAAATATCGTTCCGTACTCTCAAAGTAAATATATAGTACAGGAGATCTCCCGGGATACCATCCCGTAGTCCCAAATATAAGCATACATGGGATTTCCCCGAATACCGTTATGTCATTCCTAAATAAATACATAACTCATTCAATATACACAACAGTTCCAGCTAAGAAAAATCTATAGTTCTAATCATGTTCGTAGCAAAGAAGACATGTAATTCTTACTCTAAACATGCTAACAAAATCTAGATAGACAGTTAAAGCAGATAAGATAGTTAAGGCATATAAGCATGCTTTCCTAAGCTAAATAGGAGGCTACAAATACTAGTATTGCTCAATTAAAGGAAGGCATAGTTAATTACTTATTGAAAACGGGTTTTTAATAAAAAGCACATGTACGTGCTCATCATCTCACGTACACGGCATTCATATAACATCAGTACCAAAATCTTAAGGGTTCCCCCACACAAGGTTAGGCAAGTCACTTACCTCGAATCAAACTCAAAATCAATCTGAAATTACGCTCTTGCCATGAGTATCCAACTCCGAGTGGCCAAAATCTAATCAAATCAATTACATAACAAAAATATAATTACAAGCAACTTACTTAACTAATGAATTCAAAACTAAGGCAAAAAAATAGAAAAATACTCAAAAATCTTCTCCGGACCCACGTCTTAAAATTGGGTAAAAATCACATATTACGAACACACATTCACTCTATAGTTCACTCGTATAAAACTCATCTCAATCCGACATCAAATTTCCATTCAAACCTTTGATTTTCAATTAAAGAACTTTTTTCCTCATTTTCAAACTTCTGCCCTCAAATTCCTTAATTAAATTAGGGAAACAATAATAAATTAATGTATTAGGATCAAATTAGAGTTAGAATTCGTTACCAAATAATTCTCCTTCAAAATCCCTGAAGAAAATGCCTCCCACCGAGCTCCATCCCAAAATTAAAGATGGGATAAAACCCTCAACTTGGCTTTTTTCTGCCAGGGATCACACTTCTGTGAGGAGTCCACTGCATTTGTGGTGCCGCACCTACGAAAAATCATCGCAAGTGCGAAGGTCACTTTTCTGGACTGGGGCCGCATCTGCGATCCTTAGCCGCACATGCGGTTTGTGTTGCCTTTGTCCATATCTACTTCTGCGATTATCCATCCTCTTATGCGGTACCGCACCTGCGGTCCCACATTCGCATGTGCGATTATATCACGTTAAACAAACTTCAGAAAATACCTAAGTCCAAATCAAATTCGTTAATCAACCGAAACTCACCCGAGGCCCTCGGGACCTCAAACAAACATACCAACTAATCTTAAAACATCATACGAACTTAGTGGAGCTGTCAAATCACATCAAACAACGCTAAAACCAATATCACCCTCGAATCCAAATGTCACGACCCTCGTTCACCAATTATGAACATGTCGTGATGGCACCCAGTCCCCACGACTAGGTAAGCCTAACACGTTGCGGAATATACCAGTTTATGAACATTTAATAAGAATTAGCGGAAAATAAGATGAAAGGAATGTAATCCGTGCCGCTTGGCACATACACCAGTCAAATACACTGTTTAAAACACTACCAAGACCCGGAATCCCACGGGTAACACAGACTAAAAAAGGTCATACAATTGTAGCTCTATGTAAAAAGAGTATCTAACAACTGAATGAAGGAAAGACATCTACTAGTACTAGAATAGAAGGAAGGCCTCCGGATCCGCGGACGTAGCAGGATCATACCTCGAGGTCTCCCAAAGCGCTGCTGAATCACCTGGTGTGAGCCTGTCCTGATGTACCTGGATCCGCACAACAAAAGTGTGCAGAAGAGTAGCATGAGTACACCACGGCGGTACTCAGTAAGTGCCAAGCCTAACCTCGATGGAGTAGTGACGAGGAAGGTCGGGGCCCTACTGAGAAAACAATAATACAATGATAATAACAACAATAAGCAGTTTAAATGAATAATAAATTTCCGAACTAGCAACAATAAGATGATTACTACAATCGTCTACAATTAAGCTAACAACGAATAGCCAACTCAATAAAACAAGTCCAGGACCTGTAGGAATCGAACCCACAGTCCCATTGACAGTACCTCTGGGTCTCCGGGAATCGAACCCGCAGCCCATGTCTCAATAAATAATCAATAACTCGGGATCTCCGGGAATCGAACCCGCAGTCCCTACCAATAACTCGGGATCTCGGGAATCGAACCCGTAGTCCCTACCAATAACTTAGGATCTCGGGAATCGAACCCGTAGTCCCTACCAATAACTCAGGATCCCGGGAATTGAACCCGTAGTCCCTACCAATAACTCAGGATCTCGGGAATCGAACTCGTAGTCCCTACCAATAACTCCGGATCTCGGGAATCGAACCCGTAGTCCCTACCAATAACTCAGGATCTCGGGAATCGAACCCGTAGTCCCTACCAATATCACTCCGGGTCTCTGGGAATCGAACCCACAGCCCTGGGTCTCCGGGAATTGAACCCGTAGTCCACAAACATAACAAATAAAGGAAAACGCAGAAAGAATATAATATGCTTAACTACAACTTTACCAAAATTAGTGCCAACAACTATCAAGAACCTCAAGTAAGGCAATTAGGCAACTAGTCATAAAGTACTACCTAATCATGATTTTCTAACTACTACCGGGTAAGAATATCAAATTAATCGGCAAAAAAAAAACAGGGATATCACAAATTAGGCATTTTATATAAAGTATGTGTTCAACAACCAGCGCATGTACACGCTCGTCACCTCGCGTACAAGGCATTTAAACTTTCACATAAAAATCCTAGGGGTGGAAGTTCCCCCACACGAGGTTAGACAAGCCACTTACCTCAAATTCCGGTACAAAGCCGCTAAGAAACGACTCCCTTGCCACGAGTATCCGACTCCGAGTGGCTCAACTCTATCCAATTAAATTGCAAATTGTAAATAATAATTCAAGTAATTTATTCTACAATTAAATTCTAAGCTAATACGAAAAATTATGAAAAATGACCAAGATCACACAAACATCGATGAAGCTCGATTTCTAAAAGACGGCGTTTTTAGCCATACATATCCGAAATTTGCCCCTTAATGATACTACGATGATCTAATATAGTTATGTAACTTCAATCTACAATTCAACATTCAATAGGGCCAATATTGATCATAAATTCCATAACTTATGCCATTTAGGCATATTATCAAACACCTTGTAGGCATGGTTATTTTTACCTCATAACTATAGTATTGGTTCTTCCAACTATCACCATTAACCAACAATTCATCTCACCATCATTCCTAACCAATTTATAACTTCCAAATACACCTGTATGACCATCCATTCACACCCAACCAACAAAAATTCCATCAAATAAACACCTTTAAATCCCTACCATGTTCATGTATTTAAATTGGGAATTTATGATTTCCAATTACCATGCCATAAGTTGTAATACTTGATTCTTACTCATATTCTCATAATAACACCGTATGTGTAAGTCTAAGGTGTAGGATTACCTCTTGTAGATCAAATCTTGAAAGACAAACTTTGGGGTGTTCTTGAGATTTTGAAGAAATCCTATGAAATTCAACCAAAAATCATGTTGTAACTAGTGATTGAGAAGAGAAATCACCATGAAAACACACTTAAAAGCTTACCTTAGGAGTGCAATTGAGTGCCTTGGTCGAATTGGGGGTGTTGGGGAAGCCCTAGGCTTGAGAAATGACTCAAAATCTGTCATTTCCTGTCCTTAGGTATATTTAGGGCCTGCTACTAGCGCGCCCGCGCTAATTAGCGCGGGTTGAGGCAGAAAAGCATCCATTAGCGCGAGCTACTAGCGCTCCCGCGCTAAGGCCGCGCTACTGACACATGCCCAGAAAAATGGTCATAACATTCTGTTTACACCACCAAATGACGAACGGTTTGTTGCGTTGGAAACTAGACTCAAAGGGCTTTAATTTGATAGGTTGTAGCTCACAAAACTCTTTATATAACGGGAGATATGATCATTTAAAGTGAGGTCTTGTGCACACTCATTTACATCTTCGCCTATTATGAAGTTTTCCAACTTCAAAAGTTCCCGTTAACCATCCGAAATCACCCCGAGGCCCCCGGGACCTCAACCAAAAATACTAACACCTCCTAAAACATCATGCAAACTTGTTCCAATCCTCTACATGCATCAAACAACGCCAATACCATCAAATTTCATCGAATTCAAGCTTAAGTTCTTCTAAAACTTCCAAAACACGCATTTAATCAAAAACCCGACCAAACGACGTCCGAATGACCTGAAAATTTGCGGACATATCCAAAATCACATAACAAAGCTACAGAAATTGTCAGAATTCCATTCTGACCCCCGGATCAAAATCTCACCTATCGTTCGGATTCGCCAAAATTTCAACCTTCGGCATTTCAAGCCTAATTGAGCTACGGACCTCCAAAATACATTCCGAACGCGCTCTCAACCCCGAAATCACCTAACGGAGCTAATGGAACCATCGGATTTCTGTTCTGAGATCGTCTTGACACTGTTCCGGCTACGGACCATTTTCTAGCTTTAAAGCTCTCATTTAGGGACGAAGTGTCCCAAAATGATCCAAATTTCAGAACCGACTCTCCCAGCAAACCACAATAGCAGAAATGAACTTAGGGGAACAGTTAAATTGGGGTTTGGGGCGTAATTTTCTAAAATGACCGGTCGGGTCGTTACATCTTCCCATACTTAAAGATTCGTTCGTCCTCGAACGAGCATAGAAAACATACCTGGAGTAGTGAAAAGATGAGGGTACTGGCTGCGCATATCCTGCTCAGTCTCCTAAGTCGCCTCCTCGACCGGCTGACCTCGCCACTGAACCTTTACTAAAGCGATGTTCTTTGACCTTAGCTTCCCGACTTGCCTGTCTAGAATGGCTACTGGCTCCTCAACATAAGACAGATCCTCGTCTAGCTGAATAGAAGTGAAATCCAACACATGCGACGGGTCACCATGGTACCTCCGGGCCATAGAGACATGAAATACGGGATGGACTCCGGCTAGGGTGGTAGGTAAGACCAACTCATAAGCAACCTCCCCAACATGCCTCAAAATCTCAAAAGGGCCAATAAATCTAGGACTCAGCTGAGCACATTAGCCTAATATAGTTTGAAGATATTCCCTCTTGTTCAAACAATTGTCTTAGAGCCTAATTCCAACATCCGGAATTCTGTGTCAGGCTTGTTTTCATCAAGAGATCACTCAATATTCCTCAAACGTCGTCCTCAAACATGACTGCATAACCTTGCTGGATTCTTACCTTACAACACAAAATCCACAGGACCACGATAATATTTTATGATCAAATTAGCCAAAAATTCAACGAATCAGTTGCTCCCATTGCACCTCACGATCTACATAGGTCTCGTTCCAACTTTTACAATACTGACACGACGGAAGAGATGTGCCGATATCCATAACCAACTACTGAATCAACAATTCATTGGATATATACTCCTGACAGGATCCATTACCTTGTCCTAAACTAGAGGATGATCCTTTCCTCTATAATATACTTCATATAATCAGCTTGCACTGACCCCAAATCACATAATCTCATCTCACCCAGTACGAACTGCTCAGGCGATAAGCCACATCATACATAATCAAAAGTCCCACAAGATGACACAATGTGCTAGTAGGCTATTAATTCGTACGTGGTACCAAAAGGAAGGCGAACACTAGAGAGAACTATTCAACTCTCACACTAACATGGACTTCCTCATAAAAATAGGAAGCAGAACACATAAAAGCAATTATAGACACTGAAATAAACATCACATTGTTGCGGCGTGCAACCCGATTCCAACAGTATACCCATGGCGGTGTGCCACCCGATCCCAACAATATAACCATGGCGGCGTGTCACCCGATCCCAATAATATAACCATGGCGGCGTGCCACCCGATCCCAATAATATAGACTCACACAAGGAGTCATATGTCGAGCTGAATAGCTCGTCACATCAAAATACTGAATATCGATCATAAGCACACTAAGGTGCATGATATCAGACACAATGAAACATATAGCGCTATAGGCTACAAACTCAAGCACAACTGAGGTGCGATATAAGATCTGAGTCTCAAGAGCCATCATGCTCATATAACATCACCGCTGAGCGGAACCCCAACACATAAGGAACTTACTAAGCCGTCTCACACTCATACGGTGCAATATATCTTTACATGAGTTAACTAACCACGAAAATAAGACCGCGACTATCCCTCCATAAAGGGCGCATTGCTGGAAGAAACACAACCGGCCTGATGCAAGGCTCACTTCCACATTTAAATCTATCCACCGACCTTAAGTCTATCCCGGTCGTGCCAAGCTAAGTCAATAATATTTCACAGGTCTATAACCCAATAAGCAGAGTGCCCTCCAGGCATAAATTCTCAAATGAATGATATCACCAAAATCCTCATACTTGGTTTAAATTTCTAACCAATCAAGTGACTACAAGTCACACCTATACAATCTTCTTGTGGGTCAAGCTCCCACCATCCTCCGAATAATTAAACGGGCTTGCACATTCAACCCACCGGCTGCACTGACACTGAAAGCGATCAGGAGTCCCTAACCGGGGTGCAAAGCCTTTCTCGCAGAACACCGATCTCAAATGATACTGATGTTAATACCCATCTTACTCAAAACACTGAAACTCCTTTCCTGCTCATTCGAGCTCTTTATATCACATTCATTGACCAAACTGTGACCCTGGGTCCTTACTTCAAATTTCATACTACTCACCGCATATCACGTGCCGATATACGATAGACACAATTTCCATCATAGCTCTAGAACTGACGATAGGCTAATATTACATCACATAAGACTTTCCATTTAGCTCACTGCAGGAGAACTATAACAACATACGGCGAATTATCATAACCATCGAATATGCCAATCTCTAAGTAGTGGTCCAAGCCAACATAACCCTTCCCGAGATCTGCCTACTCATAACAGGCCCTTAACAGAAGAATACTTCAGAATTACATCAATCACCGCGACCGACAAGTCTCAAATGCACCGCCACAAATCACATGCATAATTCGATCACGTTGCATGAATCGACCATTGACACCAATACGCCAACTCAACTATGGCTGATCAATCTACTTCCTTCCAGGTTATCCTTTATTGCCTTAGAAATGTTAATATCTTCCTTCAATACCTAACTTATTCCAACCGCACTTACCCCGAGTGACCTTAAATCATGAGGCCATGCTATCTCAAGAACGACGACCATTTCATGTCTCTCAAATACTACACCACAAGACAAAACATCATAGATCGTTTTGTGCCTTTCTTCATAAGTTGCTTTCAAAGCTTGAGCCTCAACTGTACTTATAGACTCAGAATTATCAGGCACCACACTTTACCTCTTGAATTCACTAGGACCACTATTGAGAACCATCCGGTTCTAACTTGCCCCAGTACGCAACCAACTCTACCGAATTTCTTTATAACATATGAATACCCTCTCGATAAAGCACCCAGCGGAATCACTTCCCGCGAAGCCTGCACCTATACGAGGCATAAATCATAAATTTTCCCTCAAGTTTGAACATGAGCCAGTAAGGCTAACCATAACATGCATTCAACAATTCATATACGCTAACATCCATAATTCACACAGGTAATTAACCATGCAACCCAATCTTAAGTGGTGGGACTCTCGCACTTAGCCCAACGCCACTATTACACGACTCTCGAACACATTAGAACCATTCTCTCGAGTCATTTACTATTATTCAACTGCAACTGACTTGATCCAACGAATATAACCACATGTGCTCTATTAGCACTCTAACATCATAGGGTATGACCTCATCCCAATACAACCAAACATCTTCTCGCTCCACGCACCGAGCATTCTCTACCAACAACATCTTAAAACATAGTATGATTCTCACACGCCCACGAAGCACCATGTAGCCTTTGTCAAATATTTCCCTGCCGATAATAAAATGCAGAGTTTATTAGGGACACAGGAACATATAAAGTCCCAACATTATACCATACGAGCCTCAACTCTTGCCCATCCGCAAGTTTTCAAGAACTTTTGAATAACACCTAAATACATCGCAGGCCAAATCTGATATGACACATGACCTATAATTAGATCGTTGATAGTGAAATCCTTTCACTTGACACGAAGCCTTAATATACATCTTGCTAATCCATGATACTAGCCTTTAACATTCGTACGTTTTCATCATAAGACAAGCCAAAGACTTTCGTTTGGTACATGTCCTTCATAAGACAGTTAAACTCATTTCCCACCAGTATCTCTGCTGTCTGAATCCTTCGCTAAATAGATATCTCATGTGAACCATATAGTTTTTATTACCACCAACTATCTTTAGATCTACATACACCTTGTGATTTTACCATTGTTGTGACGATTTGGTAGTTAAGTAAACCTTCTCAAGACCGTACTTATCAATCGAATGTCGGAATCTAGTGCACCCCCACGTGCACAATTGAAGATCTCTCAATTCTCTTGCATTATCGTTATGGATGACACGCGGTAACAATGGTTGAGTAAATTCTTGACTCCCTTGAAATCCATGTGCATCATCACGAACCGTCGGCGCATACTTGATACCGAGTGCCCAATTTCAATACACGAGTGGATGCAAAAGAACATATGACATAGGCTCTAACTGAATAAATGACGCACGATAAGGAATTCAAAGAATTGAAGAGTTTCCTAAACAGTTACATAGCCTCTCGTAGATAAATACAGACGTCTCCGTATCGATCAGCGAGACTCTAAGTAACCGGTCTGTGTCCCGTGACTCCTATGAACCTAGAGCTCTGATACCAACTTGTCACGACCCTCGTTCACCAATTGTGAACATGTCGTGATGGCACCCAGTCCCCATGACTAGGTAAGCCTAACACATTGCGGAATATACCAGTTTATGAACATTTAATAAGAATTAACGGAAAATAAGATGAAAGGAATGTAATCCGTGCCGCTTGGCACATACACCAGTCAAATACACTGTTTAAAACACTACCAAGACCCGGAATCCCACGGGTAACACAGACTAAAAGAGGTCATACAATTGTAGCTCTATGTAAAAGGAGTATCTAACAACTGAATGAAGGAAAGACATCTACTAGCACTAGAATAGAAGGAAGGCCTCCGGATCCGCGGACGTAGCAGATCATACCTCGAGGTCTCCCAAAGCGCTGCCGAATCACCTGGTGTGAACCTGTCCTGATGTACCTGGATCTGCACAACACAAGTGTACAGAAGAGTAGCATGAGTACACCACGACGGTGCTCAGTAAGTGCCAAGCCTAACCTCGATGGAGTAGTGACGAGGAAGGTCAGGGCCCTATTGAGAAACAATAATACAATGATAATAACAACAATAAGCAGTTTAAATGAATAATAAATTTCCGAACTAGCAACAATAAGATGATTACTACAATCGTCTACAATTAAGCTTACAACGAATAGCCAACTCAATAAAACAAGTCCAGGACCTGTAGGAATCGAACCCACAGTCCCATTGACAGTACCTCTGGGTCTCCAGGAATCGAACCCGCAGCCCATGTCTCAATAAATAATCAATAACTCAGGATCTCCGGGAATCGAACCCGTAGTCCCTACCAATAACTCAAGATCTCGGGAATCGAACCCGTAGTCCCTACCAATAACTCAGGATCTCGGGAATCGAACCCGTAGTCCCTACCGATAACTCAGGATCTCGGGAATCGAACCCGTAGTCCCTACCAATAACTCGGGATCTCGGGAATCGAACCCGTAGTCCCTACCAATATCACTCCGGGTCTCTGGGAATCGAACCCACAGCCCTGGGTCTCCGGAAATTGAACCCGCAGTCCACAAACATAACAAATAAAGGAAAACGCAGAAAGAATATAATATGCTTAACTACAACTTTACCAAAATTAGTGCCAACAACTATCAAGAAGCTCAAGTAAGGCAATTAGGCAACTAGTCATAAAGTACTACCTAATCATGATTTTCTAACTACTACCGGGTAAGAATATCAGATTAATTGGCAAAAAACTGGGATATCACAAATTAGGCATTTTATATAAAGTATGTGTTCAACAACCAGCGCATGTACACGCTCGTCACCTTGCGTACAAGGCATTTAAACTTTCACATAAAAATCCTTGGGGTGGAAGTTCCCCCACACGAGGTTAGACAAGCCACTTACCTCAATTCCGGTACAAAGCCGCTAAGAAACGACTCCCTTGCCACGAGTATCCGACTCTGAGTGGCTCAACTCTATCCAATTAAATTGCAAATTGTAAATACTAATTCAGGTAATTTATTCTACAATTAAATTCTAAGCTAATACGAAAAATTATGAAAAATGACCAAGATCACACAAACATCGATGAAGCTCGATTTCTAAAAGACGGCGTTTTTAGCCATACATATCCGAAATTTGCCCCTTAATGATACTACGATGATCCAATATATTTATGTAACTTCAATCTACAATTCAACATTCAATAGGGCCAATATTGATCATAAATTCCATAACTTATGCCATTTAGGCATATTATCAAACACCTTGTAGGCATGGTTATTTTTACCTCATAACTATAGTATTGGTTCTTCCAACTATCACCATTAACCAACAATTCATCTCACCATCATTCCTAACCAATTTATAACTTCCAAATACACATGTATGACCATCCATTCACACCCAACCAACAAAAATTCCATCAAATAAACACCTTTAAATCCCTACCATGTTCATGTATTTAAATTGGGAATTTATGACTTCCAATTACCATGCCATAAGTTGTAATACTTGATTCATACTCATATTCTCATAATAACACCATATGTGTAAGTCTAAGGTGTAGGATTACCTCTTGTAGATCAAATCTTGAAAGACAAACTTTGGGGTGTTCTTGAGATTTTGAAGAAATCCTATGAAATTCAACCAAAAATCATATTGTAACTAGTGATTGAGAAGAGAAATCACCATGAAAACACACTTAAAAGCTTACCTTAGGAGTGCAATTGAGTGCCTTGGTCGAATTGGGGGTATTGGGGAAGCCCTAGGCTTGAGAAATGACTCAAAATCTCTCATTTCCTGTCCTTAGGTATATTTAGGGCGTGCTACTAGCGCGCCCGCGCTAATTAGCGCGGGTTGAGGCAGAAAATAATCCATTAGCGCGAGCTACTAGCGCTCCCGCGCTAAGGCCGCGCTACTGACACATCCCAAGAAAAATGGTCATAACTTTCTGTTTACACCTCCAAATGACGAACGGTTTGTTGCGTTGGAAACTAGACTCAAAGAGATTTAATTTGATAGGTTGTAGATCACACAACTCTTTATATAACGGGAGATATGATCGTTTAAAGTGAGGTCTTGTGCACACTCATTTACATCTTCGCCTATTATGAAGTTTTCCAACTTCAAAAGTTCCCGTTAACCATCCGAAATCACCCCGAGGCCCCCGGGACCTCAACCAAAAATACTAACACCTCCTAAAACATCACGCAAACTTGTTTCAATCATCGACATGCATCAAACAACGCCAATACCATCAAATTTCATCGAATTCAAGCTTAAGTTCTTCTAAAACTTCCAAAACACGCATTTAATCAAAAACCCGACCAAACGACGTCCGAATGACTTGAAAATTTGCGGACATATCCAAAATCACATAACAAAGCTACAGAAATTGTCGGAATTCTATTCTGACCACCGGATCAAAATCTCACCTATCGTTCGGATTCGCTAAAATTTCAACCTTCGGCATTTCAAGCCTAATTGAGCTACGGACCTCCAAAATACATTCCGAACGCGCTCCCAACCCCAAAATCACCTAACGGAGCTAATGGAACCATCGGATTTCCGTTCCGAGATCGTCTTGACACTGTTCCGGCTACGGACCATTTTCTAGCTTTAAAGCTCTCATTTAGGGACGAAGTGTCCCAAAATGCTCCAAATTTCAGAACCGACTCTCCCGGCAAACCACAATAGTAGAAATGAACTTAGGGGAACAGTTAAATTGGGGTTTGGGGCGTAATTTTCTAAAACGACCGGTCGGGTCGTTACACCAAACCTAATGAACTTGAATTTCTGTAACGACCCGACCGGTCGTTTTAGAAAATTACGCCCCAATCCCCAATTTAACTGTTCCCCTAAGTTCATTTCTGCGCTATTGTGGTTTGCCGGGAGAGTCGGTTCTGAAATTTGGAGCATTTTGGGACACTTAGTCCCTAAATGAGAGTTTTAAAGCTAGAAAATGGTCCGTAGCCGGAAAAATGTTAAGACGATCTCGGAACGGAAATCCGATGGTTCCATTAGCTCCGTTAGGTGATTTCGGGGTTGGGAGCGTGTTCGGAATGTATTTTGGAGGTCCGTAGCTCAATTAGGCTTGAAATGCCGAAGGTTGAAATTTTGGCGAATCCGAACGATAGGTGAGATTTTGATCCGGGGTCGGAATGGATTTCCGACAATTTCTGTAGCTTCGTTATGTGATTTTGGATATGTCCACAAATTTTCAGGTCATTTGGACGTTGTTTGGTTGGGTTTTGGATCGAATGTTAGTTTTGAAAGTTTTGAAGAAACTTAGGCTTGAATCCGTGTGTAATTGGTGATTTTGATGTTTGGGATGATGTTTTTATGATTGGAACAAGTTCGTATCGTGTTTTGGAATATGTTGGTGGTTTTCGTCGGGGTCCCGGGGGCCTCGGGATGAATTCGGACCATCAAACGGGCATTTTGAAGCCTTGAAAACCTGCAGAAAATTGCAGGTCAGTACAACAGGGCATTAAGCCTTCGCGTTCACGAGGCATGGGCCGCGTTCGCGAAGGCTTGGCAGAGTAAAGCATCGCATTCGCGATAAGGGGTGTCGCGTTCACGTAGGCAAGGTAAGGTGAAGCTTCGCGTTCGCGTGACTTGGTGTCGCGATCGCGTTGAAGAAAAGGGTAGAGCTTCGCATTCGCGTGGGAGTGTACGCGTTCGCGTGGGAGTGTACGCGTTCGCGTAGGGGAAGGACCAGGCGGCTGGGAGATTGTTCATCGCGAACGCGTGATGGAGCGTCGCGTTCGCGAAGGGTACTGGGGCTGAGTATCGCGAACGCGTGGGACGGCGTCGCGTTCGCGAAGAGGAAGTTGGGCTGTTCATCGCGAACGCGTGAACAGTAACGCGAACGCGATGAGCAATGGGGTCTGGCAGTGAGCTTAAGTTCAGAACATAACACCCGCGACCCCCATTCACAAAAACGCCATTTTTGAGCTCCAAGAGAGGTTTTTGAAGGGGAAACGTTGGGATATCATCGGGAAATCATCGGGGGTAAGTTTCTTGACCTTAATTCGTTGATTTATCATGAAATCCGTGATTATTTCACTAAAATTGGAAGATTAAAGGTGGGTTTGAGCCCTAGGCCTAAATGTTAGAAAATCTTTGATTTGAATGGGCAAACGGAGTCCGATTTCGATAGATTTTATATGCACGGACTCGTATTGAGATAAGGAACCCGAAAATATAATTTTCGTGATTTTTCGATAAGCGTACCGAAAGTCGGGTTTTGACAACTTGTGGGTTTTGGTGTATTTTGAGTTATTTTGATTGGGTAATGCCCAATTGGCCTATTTTTATGTGATTCTATTGATTTTTATCAGATACTACACTTGTGGAGGCCGACATTCGCGGCAAGAGGGTTATTTCTTAGCGGTTTTGTACCGGAATTGAGGTAAGTGGCTTGTCTAACTTCGTGTGGGGGACTTTCACCCCTAGTATATTATTGTGATACTTTAAATGCCTTGTACGCGAGGTGGCGGGCGTGTACATGCGCTGGTTGTTGAACACATACTTTACTCAAAATGTTCAATGAGTGATATTCCCGTTTTTAGTTGTTAAATTCGATATTCCTACCCGGTAGTAGTTAGAAAAGCATGATTAGGTAGAATCTAACTGTCTAGCTGCTTAATTGACTTACTTGAGTTTTTCTTGGTAATCGCTGGCGCTGTTCATCAGCGAAGTTATTATTAAGCATATTATACTTCTCTCTGTGTATTCCTTTACTTGCTGTGGTTGTGGACTACGGGTTCAATTCCCGAGATCCTGAGATTATTGAAATATGGACTACGGGTTCAATTCCCAAGATCCTGAGATTATTGAAATATGGACTACGGGTTCAATTCCCGAGATCCTGAGATTATTGAAATATAGACTACGGGTTCAATTCCCGAGATCTTGAGCTTATTGAAATATGGACTACGGGTTCGATTCCCGAGATCCTGAAATTATTGAAATATGGACTACGGGTTCGATTCCCGAGATCCTAAAATTTTTGAAATATGGACTACGGATCACGATCCCGATGTTGGGGGAAAATCCGGGTCGTGACAGTTCAATTCCTGTAGATCCTTGTTATTGAGATGAGTGGACTACGGGTTCAATTCCCTGAGTTCCTTATTACTGAGATGAGTGGACTGCAGGTTCGATTCCAGGAGATCTTTGTTATTGAGATAAATGGACTGCGGGTTCAATTCCCGGGAGATCCACGGACAGCTGAGAGACACTTGTTATGTTATTCTTCCTTGTTAGTTTTAATTTCTAGTGACTTTAGCTTCTATTCTGTTTTTGCTGTCATTTTAGATTATTTACTATTTTACACTGTTCGATACTGTTATTATATTATTCTCAATAGGGCCCCGACCTTCTTCGTCACTACTCCATCGAGGTTAGGCTTGGCACTTACTGAGTATCGCTGTGGTGTACTCATGCTACTCTTCTGCACACATTTGTTGTGCAGATCCAGGTACTTCTGATCATGCTCGTACTAGGTGATTCCGCAGCTTTCTGGGAGACTTCGAGGTATGATCTGCTACGTCCGCGGATCCGGAGGCTTCCCTTCTATTCTAGTATTACTAGTTGACATTTTTCTTCATTTCGTTGTTAGATACTCTTTACACATAGAGCCACGGTTGTATTTCCCTTTTAGTCTGTGTTACCGTGGGGTTCCGGATCTTGGTAGTGTTTTATTCATTGTGTGACGGATGTATGTGCCAAGCGGCACGGATTACATATCTTTTATGTTATTTTTCCGTTGTTTCTTATTTAAGTATTTATAACTTATATATTCCGCAACGTGTTAGGCTTACCTAGTCTTGGGGACTGGGTGCCATCACGACATGTTCACAATTGGTGAACTAGGGTCGTGACAAGTTGGTATCAGAGCTCTAGGTTCATAGGAGTCACGGGACACAGACCGGTTACTTAGAGTCTCGCTGATCGATACGGAGACGTCTGTATTTATCTACGAGGGGCTATGTAACTATTTAGGAAACTCTTCATTTCTTTTGGATTCCTTGTCGTGCGACATTTTTGGCATCAAAATCTAAACTATTGCTTTCTATTCTCTCACAGATGGTGAGGACACGAGCTACTCGCGATGATCAGGTACCCGCGCCCCCTGTTGCTGCCGTCAGAGGCCGGGGCCGAGGTAGAGGACGAGGACGCGCCCGAGGTGCAGCCACAGCACCCGCGCGCGCTGCCGCTGAGGTGCCACAGGTAGACCAGGTTGGAGCGCAAGCACCTGGTACACCGACTACAGCTGCTACTACTCCAGCACTACAGGAGACCCTGGCCCAGTTCATGAGTATATATACCACTTTAGCTCAAGCAGGACTACTTCCTCTCGTCGCAGCTACATCTCAGGCCGGGGGAGGGGCCCAGACTCCTGCAGTCGTTACACCGGAGCAGCGTGTGCCGGTGGGACATGTTCCAGATGTTTTGGTTATGCCTCCTGCCGCCCCAGCACAACCCGGAGGTGGACCAGCTGCCTCTGAGGACGAGCAGCGTAGATTGGAGAGGTTCAAGAAATATGACCCTCCAGTGTTTAGTGGTTTGGCTTCAGATGATGCATTGGGTTTTCTAGAGGAGTGTCATCGTATTCTTCGTACTATGGGGATTGTGGAGACCAGCGAGGTTTCCTTCACTGCTTTTCAGTTTCGTGGGGCCGCTTATGATTGGTGGCGCACGTATGAGTTGGATAGTCCAGAGGAGTCTGCTTCATTGACTTGGACGCAGCTTTCAGATCTGTTTTTGAGGGAGTTTGTTCCACAGAGCCTTAGGGATTCTTGGCGCTCGGAGTTTGAGCGGTTGCGACAGGGCTCCATATCAGTATCGGAGTATGCTCTCAGTTTCACCCGCCTAGCCAGGCATGCACCGGCTTTGGTAGCCACGGTTCGGGAGCGAGTGCGTAGATTTATTGAGGGCCTTGTTCCGCCTATCCGATCCAGCATGGCCAGAGAGCTTGAGACAGATATATCTTATCAGCAGGCAGTTAGCATTGCCAAGAGGATCGAGAGTATGCTCCCTAGAGAGCGGAGAGAGAGAGAGGCCAAGAGGTCTCGTGAGTCGGGCCATTTCTCTGGTGCCCGCACTTCATCGGCCGGTCGTTTTGGCAGGGGTTATTCCGGTCGACCAGTTCACTCGGCATTGCCCGCAGCCGGTAGTACTCCAGGTCTTCCAGCACCTCAGGAGCCTTATTATGCTCCCCCAGTTTCCAGTGCACCTCCTGCGCGGGGTCCTTCCATGGGTCAGACTAGTGGGGGTGAGGCCGGTCAATCACAGCCACCGCGTCCTCCCAGAGCTTGTTTTGAGTGCGGGGATACTCGCCACCTGGTTAGGGAGTGCCCCAGGCGCAGGAGAGGAGCCCCTCATCAGTCATCACAGCATCTGCGTGGTTCTCAGGGCCAGCAGGCTATCATTCCAGCCCCAGCTGCCACTCCACCTGCCCAGCCATCCAGGGGCGGGGGTCAGGGTTCCAGAGGCCGCCCTCGAGAGGGGGGACAGGCTAGATTCTATGCTATTCCTGATCGCGCTGCGGCTGTTGCATCTGACTCTGTTATCACAGGTATTATTATGGTTAGTCACAGGGAGGCATCGGTTCTATTCGACCCCGGTTCCACTTTTTCATATGTGTCTTCTTACTTTGCTTCTCATCTGGGTGTGCCTCGGGATTCTTTGAGTGCCCCCATTTATGTTTCCACTCCGGTGGGTGATTCTTTGGCTGTGGACCGCGTATATCGGTCGTGTTTGGTTACCATTTGTGATTTTGAGACCAGAGCGGATCTATTGCTGCTCGGGATGGTCGATTTTGATATTATTCTGGGCATGGACTGGTTGTCGCCCCATTATGCTATTCTTGATTGTCACGCCAAGACCGTGACGCTGGCTATGCCAGGCATTCCACGTATTGAGTGGAGTGGTACTCTAAATCACACCCCTAGCCGTGTTATTTCTTTTCTTAGAGCTCAGCGTATGGTTGAGAAGGGATGTGCTGCTTATCTAGCCTATGTGCGGGACGTCAGTATTGACACTCCCTCTATTGATTCTGTTCAGTGGTACGTGATTTCGCTGATGTATTTCCAGCTGATCTTCCGAGCATGCCGCCCGATAGAGATATTGATTTTGCTATTAACTTGTTGCCGGGCACTCGGCCCATTTCTATTCCACCGTATCGTATGGCTCCTCCTGAGTTGAAGGAGTTGAAGGATCAGTTACAGGAGTTATCGGGCAAGGGTTTTATTCGACCCAGTGTTTCGCCTTGGGGTGCTCCTGTATTGTTTGTGAAGAAAAAGGACGGTTCTATGCGTATGTGTATTGACTATCGTCAGCTGAACAAGGTTACAATGAAGAATCGGTATCCTTTGCCCCGTATTGATGATTTATTTGACCAGCTACAGGGCGCACATGTGTTTTCTAAGATTGATTTGCGCTCCGGGTATCACCAGCTAAAGATTCGGGAGCCAGATATCCCGAAGACTGCCTTCAGGACCCGGTATGGTCACTATGAGTTCCTCGTGATGTCTTTTGGGCTGACTAATGCCCCAGCAGCCTTTATGCATTTGATGCACAGTGTGTTCAGGCCTTATCTGGACTCGTTCGTGATTGTCTTCATTGATGATATTCTAGTATATTCCCGAAGCCGGGAAGAGCACGAGCAGCATTTGAGGATAGTGCTTCAGATTCTGAGGGAGAAGCAGCTTTATGCCAAGTTCTCTAAATATGAATTCTGGTTGAGTTCGGTGGCATTTTTGGGCCACGTGGTGTCGAGTGATGGTATTCGAGTAGATCCGAGAAAGGTGGAGGCCGTGCAGAGTTGGCCCAGACCCTCCTCCGCTACCGAGATTCGCAATTTCCTTGGTTTGGCGGGCTATTACCGTCGTTTCGTAGAGGGGTTCTCTTCGATTGCAGCACCTATGACTAGATTGACCCAAAAGGGTGCCCCTTTTCAGTGGACAGACGAGTGTGAGGCGAGCTTTCAGAAGCTCAAGAGAGCTTTGACTTCGGCCCCTATATTGATGTTGCCTACAGGTTCGGGGTCCTATACTGTATATTGTGATGCCTCACGAGTTGGACTCGGTGCGGTATCGATGCAGGACGGTAGGGTGATTGCCTACGCGTCGAGACAGCTGAAGGTGCATGAGAAGAATTACCCTGTTCATGATTTGGAGCTAGCTGCCATTGTTCACGCCTTGAAAATTTGGCGTCATTATTTATATGGGGTTCCTTGCGAGATCTACACTGATCACCGGAGCTTGCAGCACTTGCTTAAGCAGAAGGACCTGAATATGCGTCAGAGGAGATGGTTGGAACTACCGAAGGACTATGATATTACTATTCTCTATCATCCGGGCAAGGCTAATGTGGTTGCTGATGCCTTGAGTCGTCGGGCAGAGAGTTTGGGGAGTTTGGCGTATCTACCAGCTTCGGAGAGGCCTATGGCGATGGATGTTCAGGCTTTAGCCAGACAGTTTGTTAGACCAGATCTTTCGGAGCCCAGCCGGGTTCTGGCTTGTGTGGTTTCTCGGTCTTCTCTATTTGACCGCATCGTAGAGCGTCAGTTCGACGACCCTCATTTGCTTGTCCTTCAGGATAGATTTCGGCGTGGTAATGCTCGAGATGTTATTTGAGGAGATGACGGGGTATTGAGGATGCAGGGCCGGATTTGTGTGCCTAATGTTGATGTTCTTTGCGAGTTGATTCTAGTAGAGGCACATAGTTCGCGGTATTCCATCCATCCGGTGCCGCGAAGATGTATCAGGACTTGAAACAGCATTACCGGTGGAGGCGGATGAAAAGGGATATAGTTGATTATGTTTCCAGATGCCTCAACTGCCAGCAGCAGGTGAAGTATGAGCATCAGCGTCCGGGTGGATTGATGCAGTAGATTGAGATTCCCGAGTGGAAATGGGAGCGCATTACCATGGACTTTGTATCTGGACTTCCACGGACCGTTAGGAAGTTTGATTCTATTTGGGTCATTGTGGATCGGCCGACCAAGTCCGCCCATTTTATACCGGTGAGCACTACATATTCATCGGAGCGACCGGCGGAGATCTATATCGAGGAGATAGTTCGGCCGCATGGTATCCCGTTGTCCATCATTTCGGATAGAGGCACTCGATTCACTTCACGGTTCCGGAGAGCCGTACAACGAGAGTTAGGTACTCGGGTGGAGTTGAGCACGGCGTTTCATCCCCAGATAGATGGGCAATCCGAGCGCACTATTCGGATTTTGGAGGATATGCTCCGTGCGTGCGTGATTGAGTTTGGAGGTTCATGGGATCACTTCTCGCCGCTGGCGGAGTTTGCTTATAACAACAGCTACCAGTCTAGTATTCGGATGGCACCGTACGAGGCCCTATATGGTAGGAGGTGCAGGTCTCCCGTGGGTTGGTTTGAGCCGGGCGAGGCCAGGCTGATAGGTACTGAGATGGTCTAGGATGCAATGGACAAGGTCAAGGTGATTCGGGATAGACTTCGTGCAGCCCAGTCTAGACAGAAGAGTTATGCGGACAAGAAGGTCCACGATGTGGCTTTTATGGTTGGTGAGCGGGTTCTGCTTCGAGTCTCGCCCATGAAGGGCGTTATGAGGTTTGGGAAGAAAGGAAAGCCGAGTCCTAGATTTATTGGCCCTTTTGAGATTTTGAGGCGTGTTGGGGAGGTTGCTTATGAGTTGGCCTTACCTCCCAGCCTAGCCGGAGTTCACCCCGTATTTCATGTCTCCATGCTCCGGAGATACCATAGTGACCCGTCGCATGTGTTGGATTTCACATCTGTTCAACTAGACAAGGATCTGACTTATGTTGAGGAGCCAGTAGCCATTCTAGACAGACATGTCAGAAAGCTAAGGTCAAAGAATATCGCTTTGGTAAAGGTTCAGTGGCAGGGCTAGCCGGTCGAGGAGGCGACTTGGGAGACCGAGCAGGATATGCGCAGCCAGTACCCTCATCTTTTCACTACTCCATGTATGTTTTCTATGCTCGTTCGAGGACGAACGAATCTTTAAGTGTGGGAAGATGTAACGACCCGACCGGTCGTTTTAGAAAATTACGCCCCAATCCCTAATTTAACTGTTCCCCTAAGTTCATTTCTGCTATTGTGGTTTGCCGGGAGAGTCGGTTCTGAAATTTGGAGCATTTTGGGACACTTAGTCCCTAAATGAGAGCTTTAAAGCTAGAAAATGGTCCGTAGCCGGAACAATGTTAAGACGATCTCGGAACGGAAATCCGATGGTTCCATTAGCTCCGTTAGGTGATTTCGGGGTTGGGAGCGCGTTCGGAATGTATTTTGGAGGTCCGTAGCTCAATTAGGCTTGAAATGCCGAAGGTTGAAATTTTGGCGAATCCGAACGATAGGTGAGATTTTGATCCGGGGTCGGAATGGAATTCTGGCAATTTCTGTAGCTTCGTTATGCGATTTTGGATATGTCCGCAAATTTTTAGGTCATTTGGACGTCGTTTGGTTGGGTTTTAGATCAAATGTTAGTTTTGAAAGTTTTGAAGAAACTTAGTCTTGAATCCGTGTGTAATTGGTGATTTTGATGTTTAGGATGATGTTTTTATGATTGGAACAAGTTCGTATCGTGTTTTGGAATATGTTGGTGGTTTTCGTTGGGGTCCCGGGGGCCTCGGGAGGATTTCGGACCATCGATCGGGCATTTGAACTTGGAAAAGGCCTACTGTAAAATTGCAGGTTTCTGCCCAGGCATTAAGCCTTCGCGTTCGCGAGGCATGGGCCGCGTTCGCGAAGGCTTGGCAGAGTAAAGCATCGCGTTCGCGATAAGGGGTGTCGCGTTCGCGTAGGCAAGGTAAGGTGAAGCTTCGCGTTCGCGTGACTTGGTGTCGCAATCGCGTAGAAGAAAAGGGTAGAGCTTCGCGTTCGCGTGGGAGTGTACGCGTTCGCGTAGGGGAAGGACCCGGCGGCTAGGAGATTGTTCATCGCGAACGCGTGATGGAGCGTCGCGTTCGCGAAGGGTACTGGGGCTGAGTATCGCGAATGCGTGGGACGGCGTCGCGTTCGCGAAGAGGAAGTTGGGCTGTTCATCGTGAACGCGTGAACAGTAACGCGAACGCGATGAGCAATGGGGTCTGGCAGTGAGCTTAAGTTCAGAACATAACACCCGCGACCCCCATTCACAAAAATGCCATTTTTGAGCTCCAAGAGAGGTTTTTGAAGGGGAAACGTTGGGATATCATCGGGAAATCATCGGGGGTAAGTTTCTTGACCTTAATTCGTTGATTTATCATGAAATCCGTGATTATTTCACTGAAATTGGAAGATTAAAGGTGGGTTTGAGCCCTAGGCCTAAATGTTAGAAAATCTTTAATTTGAATGGGCAAACGGAGTCCGATTTCGATAGATTTTATATGCACGGACTCGTATTGAGATAAGAAACCCGAAAATATAATTTTCGTGATTTTTCGATAAGCGTACCGAAAGTCGGGTTTTGGCAACTTGTGGGTTTTGGTGTATGTTGAGTTATTTTGATTGGGTAATGCCCAATTGGCCTATTTTGATGTGATTCTATTGATTTTTATCAGATACTACACTTGTGGAGGCCGACATTCGCGGCAAGAGGGTTATTTCTTAGCGGTTTTGTACCTGAATTGAGGTAAGTGGCTTGTCTAACTTCGTGTGGGGGACTTTCACCCCTAGGATATTATTGTGATACTTTAAATGCCTTGTACGCGAGGTGACGGGCGTGTACATGCGCTGGTTGTTGAACACATACTTTACTCAAAATGTTCAATGAGTGATATTCCTGTTTTTAGTTGTTAATTTGATATTCCTACCCGGTAGTAGTTAGAAAATCATGATTAGGTAGAATCTAACTGTCTAGCTGCTTAATTGACTTACTTGAGTTTTTCTTGGTAATCGCTGGCGCTGTTCATCGGCGAAGTTATCGTTAAGCATATTATACTTCTCTCTGTGTATTCCTTTACTTGCCGTGGTTGTGGACTACGGGTTCAACTCCCGAGATCCTGAGCTTAATGAAATATGGACTACGGGTTCGATTCCCGAGATCCTGAGATTATTGAAATACGGACTACGGGTTCGAATTCCCGAGATCCTGAGATTATTGAAATATGGACTACGGGTTCAATTCCCGAGATCTTGAGCTTATTGAAATATGGACTACGGGTTCGATTCCCGAGATCCTGAAATTATTGAAATATGGACTACGGGTTCGATTCCCGAGATCCTGAGATTATTGAAATATGGACTACGGGTTCGATTCCCGAGATCCTGAGATTATTGAAATATGGACTACGGGTTCGATTCCCGAGATCCCGAGATTATTGAAATATGGACTACGGGTTCGATTCCCGAGATCCTGACTTATTGGTAGGGACTGCGGGTTCGATTCCCGGAGATCCCGAGTTATTGAGATATTATTGAGACATGGGCTGCGGGTTCGATTCCCGGAGACCCAGAGGTACTGAGAATGGGACTGTGGGTTCAATTCCCACCGGTCCTGGAATTGTTTTATTGAGTTGATTATTTGTTGTTAGCTTAATTGTAGACAGTTGCGGTAATCATCTTATGATTGTTATCTCGGAAATTATTGTTATTATCTTTTAAACTGTTTATTTTGTTATCATCATATTATTATTGTTTCTCAGTAGGGCCCTGACCTTCCTCGTCACTACTCCATCGAGGTTAGGCTTGGCACTTACTGAGTACCGCCGTGGTGTACTCATGCTACTCTTCTGCACACTTTTGTCGTGCAGATCCAGGTACATCAGAGCAGGCTCGTGCTAGGTGATTCCGCAGCTTTCTGGGAGACTTCGAGGTATGATCTGCTACGTCCGCGGATCCGGAGGCTTCCCTTCTATTCTAGTATTACTAGTCGACATTTTTCTTCATTTCGTTGTTAGATACTCTTTACACATAGAGCCACAGTTGTATTTCCCATTTTAGTCTGTGTTACCGTGGGGTTCCGGATCTTGGTAGTGTTTTATTCATTGTATGACGGATGTATGTGCCAAGCGGCACGGATTACATATATTTTATGTTATTTTTCCGTTGTTTCTTATTTAAGTATTTATAACTTATATATTCCGCGACGTGTTAGGCTTACCTAGTCTTGGGGACTGGGTGCCATCACGACATGTTCACAATTGGTGAACTAGGGTCGTGACAATTTCCAAAATTTTACAACTGATGCCGAAACCAACCAAATCACGTCCGGGTGGCCCCAACTTGCCACACAAGTAATGTTCACTACTACGGATCTATTCCAACTTCTGGAATCAGATTTTTTCCTTGATTCAAAAAATTCTATTATCGGCCTGAAACTCCAAAAATTTAACTTTTACCATTTCAAGCCTGAATAAGCTATGGACCTCCAAAACACAATTCGGATATACCCCTAAATCCAAAATACCCAACAGAGATAACAAAATCGACGAAATTCTATTTTGGGACCATCTTCATACTGCTCCGACTACAGTCCAAATTCTAATACTTAGACTCTTATTTAGGGACTAAGTGTCCCAAAACACTCCGTAACTTAAGATGAAACATCTCGATAAATCACAATAGCAGAAAAAAGCAAAGGGAAAGCAGTTAATAAGGCATCGTGGTGTTAATTCTCAAAATAACCGGCCGGTCGTGACATAACACGTGATAGTTATTTTTTTTAGTTATCTAACAATAAATTTCTGTTGATGTACACTTTCAAAGTTTACCGAATTTAATAATTAAACATAAAAAAATGATACCTAAATAAAGATATGTTCTATTTAATTATCGAAATACCACTTTAAATTCGAAAAAGATATAATAATATAATAAATCTTGACATATGATTATAAAAAAACAAAGAGATTAGCGCATTTCAATAATACCCGATAAGAAAGTGATCATACAACACATTATTTAAAGTCAGTAAAACTAGAGCACTTTATATTCTATTAAATATTACATCCCATAAGAGAATTCCAAATATTTTTAGATAATTTTTAAAGAAAATTTTGTATAAAATCTTTTATATATATATATATATATATATATATATATATATATATATATATTAGTTTGGTTCTGGTTATTTTATTTAATACCAAACCTTATCAAATTGTTTAATCGGTTACTTTTCGATTTGGTGCAATTTTCTGGTTCAATTTGTACTCCCCTGCTAAAAACCATCAAATATTTTGTAGTACACTAGGTAGATTATTCATTCACCATTTATTTAATTTGAAAATAGCCAACTCAACAAATCGGTCATAGACACAAAAGAAAAGAACAAAATATTCTGCTCCTTTTCCTTCTAGAAGAAGTCAAAAGTGTCCTATAATAATACTGTATCATATTGGTGCATGACCGTAACCACTAACCAGTCTTTTGTTATTGCGTAATTCTTTCATGCCCATATATAAAACGGAAAAGGTCCAAATACTCTCATAAACTTTATGATAAAATCTATATATAATCTTCGTTAAAAGTTTGGTTAATATTTAACCTTGGTAAAAATTACATGGGCGCTCTATTTGGGCGCCCCTCTTTGACCTGTAGCCGCTTTGTTTTTTTATTTGTACTCATACTCACTTTTTACAAAACTTCAGCTTCCCTTTATAACTGAGAAACTTCATCTCTAGAGCTGAAGTTTTCGGGTTGCTAAACAAAAACTTCAGCTCTAGAGCTGAAGTTTTTTATTTTATAACTAGAGCTGAAGTTTTTATTTTATAACTAGGAAACTTCAGCTCTAAAGTTGAAGTTTTTATTTTATAACTGAAAAACTTCAGCTCTAGAGCTGAAGTTTAAATTTTATAACTTGAAAACTTCAGCTCTAGAGCTGAAATTTTTATTTTATAACGACAGAATAGCCTAAATGACACTTATACTTGTGTCACTTTGTCATCCCGGTCCCCAAAGTTAATGAAGTTTCATCTAAATACCTCTACTCATTCAAAAGTAATATTTAAACCCCTCTAACAGTGTGTGTCCCTCAATCGTCTCACTGTATTATCCACGTCAGAAAAATATTCCATGTCATTATTTTAATTCACAAAAACTAATTTTGGAAAAGAAATCACAAACACATTCATGCCTTTCTCTCTCTAATACATAGAGCTAAGCAGACATGGATTTATGAGATGATTAATAATAAAAGATGCCCAAAATTCATTCTCTAGAATAAAAGTTTATCCAATTACAAGACCCGGCTTAATATAATAACTACTTGAAACAAGACCTAGTTGATTCTGTTCTTCATTTCTTGAACAGTAAGCTTACTCGTATCAAGAACAACTATTTTTAATATTCGAGGAGATCAAGCCCTGTAAAATTTGGTTTGAGGGATTGGGAACATTCACATGAGATGCAGGAAGCGATTGGCATTGGTTTTGAGTACTAATTATCCCTGTAACCCATTCCCCGACCAAATGGTGCAGCTTTGAGCTTTGCTGGCGATCATGGTGATTTCTTATCATATTGGTTGGATCTGCAACTGTGCAGAATGTGTGGAGTCATTTTCAATTGGTTGTAACTTCTCAATTGGCTCAGAAACGATGGAGTCATTTGGTCGAGTACTTGGAGAAGATGACTTGTTGATGATCATCGATTGCAAAATTGGCTCTATTGGTATACCCATGTAAAATTGATGGTTCCATTGTGTTCTCATCATCATGAGGAAGCTTTTGGTACCTTTTTTTTGGAGATTGATGACGTGTAGCCTTCTACGCCATACCTGCTAGCTCGCCGGAGTTTTTCACGGAGCTGGTGATTTTGACGGTAGAAATGGCTAAAAATTGGACAGAAGGTGCGCCTTGGGATGGAGAATAAACTTCATGGTTCACATTTTGGATTGGATGGCTGGATTTTTCACTTTGAATGCTTCACTGTGCTAATTCCCCTTTATTTTTTCTTTTCTTTTTAGTTTTTGGTATTTTGAATTAGAATCATCAACTTTTACTCGCTTCTTAAAGCTTGTAGTCACGCATTTTATCCAACTCAGCAAAGCAAATGCCACATAGGCTAGGTCAATGGTCAGAGGGGTTTAAAATATTGCTTTTGAACGAGTAGAGGTGTCTAGATGAAACTTAATTAACTTTAGGGACCGGGATGACAAAGTGACACAAGTACAAGTGTTATTTAGGCTATTCTGCCTTTTATAACTGGAAAGAGCTAAAGTTTTTGTTTCATAACTAGAAAACTTCAGCTCTAGAGCTGAAGTTTTCAGTTATAAAATAAAAACTTCAGCTGGAAACTGCTTAAGTTTTTATTTTATAACTGGAAAACTTAAGTTGAAAACTACTTAAGTTTTTATTTCATAACTAGATTACTTAAGCTGGAAACTGCTTAAGTTTTTATTTTATAACTGGAAAACTTAAGCTGGAAACTACTTAAGTTTTTATTTTATAACTGAAAAATTTAAGTGGGAAACTACTTAAGTTTTTATTTTATATGTAACGACCCGACTCGTCGTTACGGGAGTTATCGGACCGTTTTCTTCATTTAACACTTCAATATGCTAATTTATATGTGATCGGAAAGTTAGAAGCTAATCGGAAAAAATTTAGATAGAAAAGAGGCCATAAACCTCTTTATGAAAATAATAGTTTGGAAAAGTCAACCGAATGTTGACTGATGAGTTAGACAGCTCGGAATTAAATTTTGATGATTCAACTAGTTTCGGGGGATCATTTATGACTTAAGAGAGCAATCAGAATCGAATTCGGAGGTCCGGTGTAGTTTTAGGCTTGAATTAGCTAAGGTTGAATTTTGGCGAAATCCGAACGGTAGGTGAGATTTTGACCCGGGGCTCGGAATGAAATTCCAAGAGTTGCAGTAGCTCCGTTAGGTAATTTTGGATATACGTGCAATATTTCAGGTCATTCGGAGGTGTTTAGGTCGGGTTTTGGATCGAATGTTAGTTTCAGAAATTTTGAAGAAACTTAGGCTTGAATCCGAGTGGAAATGATGATTTTGATGTTTACGATGGTGTTTTTATGTTACGAGCAAGTTTGAATGAAGTAATATGATGTAGTTGTGCTTTTGGTTGGGGTCCCGGGGGTCTCGGGATGATTTCGGATGCCCAACGGGGGTTTTTAGTTAGAAAAATGCAGCAGAAACTGGCAGTGAAATTCTTCACTGCAATCGCAAGCCTGGGGCTGCGATCGCGTAAAAGAGGAAATGGGCGGCCAAAAATTCCTCTATGCGATCGCATGAATAGTCCTGCGATCGCATAGGCCTGTGGAGTGATGCACTGCGATCGCGTAACATTCCTTGCAATCGCGTAGGAGAAGGATGTAATGCACTGCAATCGCGTGATTGGCCCTACCATCGCGTAGAAGAGTGACCGGGTTCTTTGCTATCGCATGCAGGGTCCTGCGATCGCGTAGGGTAAATCAGAGCCTGGGGGATTTTGTGCATCCCGATCGTAGACGGAGTGCTGTGATCGCATAAGGTAAAATATAGGCCTGACAAAACGGTTTAATATCAGAACGTCCGCGAACTAAATCAGTTTTATCATAAAACTGTACGTTTTGGAGAGCATTTGGACGAGAAGTAAGAGGCTTTCATCGGGGAATCATCGGAAGTAAGATTCTTGACTCAAAAACATAATTATATGGTAGAATTAACATCAAACATCAAACATAATTGTATTTCGTGTAAATTGAATTGGGTTATGCTTCTTTGACCCATATTTGATATAATTGTTGTGGTTTGATTAGATTCCATGCACTAGGCGGCAAATTCGAAAGGAAAAGGCATCGCGGACGAGTCTACGGCCTGCTAGAGGTGAGTAATTTGTGTGTGTGGTAGCCTAAGGGTTCGAAACCCCGGCTTAGCACATTGTGACAATGGTAGGGCGTGGCTCGCACCCCGTGGCAGGTGCGGGATTGATTGTGACTGGGGATTGAGACTTAGTCCATCCCGAATAAGTATAACATGATATATGTGGTTGAAACACACTGTGATTGATATATTTGTGGGTTGTAAGCCGTGTTTGGGGCCTTGTGCCGACCTGTAGTATCCCTAGGGGATAGTTATATATGTGATAACTCTATTTGCTTAGTCACTTATCTCAGTCCTGGTTTGAAATCACCACGTTGAAATGCTAAGTCACCTATTCTTGGAAAATTAAATAAGAATTAAAGTATTTTCATAATTAGTGAACTGGAACCTGGAAGTAAATAATTCGAACTATTGTGTGACTCATATGCATGTTGTGGACTGAGGATGGATCGGGTTGCACGCCGCAGCAGTTGATATGAGGATCGGGCTGCACGCTGCAGTATTATTGCGCTTGGGCTGTAGGAGCCCCTCCGGAGTCTGTACACACCCCCAGTGAGCGTCGTCGACGTTAAATGTATCGGGCTACACGCCGCAGCGGTCATGTGCATTGCATTGCATCTTTATTTGTTGAATTATCTGTGATACTTGTATTGTGTTGTTGTTGCTAGTTCGTAGGAGGATCGGACTATAGTTTAGCATTATTATGTAGTATTCTGTGAATTTCTTACTTTCAGCTATTTGTATATATTTATTACTCACTGAGTACTTAGTACTCACCCCTACTCCCTGCACCTTTGTGCGCAGATTCAGGTACTCGGGAGAGGTAGACGAGCACTCCAGCTTTTACAGAGTCATATCGAGTTGCTAAGGTAGCTGCCGACGTTCACAGAATCTAGCTTCTCATCTCATTCCAGTTATTACTTTATGCTTCAGTTTTGAGTATTTCACACAGTATTCTCTATTACTATTCGGTTTTGTTTAGAGGCTCTAGACTTGTGACCCAAGATCTTTGGGAGTGTTAGTTCGTTTTTGCACTTCTCGGTATTCATTCGTATTATTATTATTGGAGTTTCGTTGTCTCATATATTCTTCTTGAGTTGTCCATTTGGGACTGATATTTATTTGTGAAAAACAATCGTTGGTCTGGCTGGCCTAGCTTAATTGTTGGGCGCCATCACGACCGGATTTGGGTCGTGACAAGTTGGTATCAGAGCCTAGGTTACTTGGACTCACGAGTCATGATCCGGTTTAGTAGGCTTTTGCGGATCGGTACGTAGACGTCCGTATCTATCCTCGGGGGGCTACAGAATTTTAGGAAAAAACTTCACTTTTCTTGGATTCATATCGTGCGGTTTGTGTTATCGTTAAACTAAACTTTTCCATATTCTATTCTCTCGCAGATGGCGAGAACATGTGCTAGCGGACGTGGCGGACGACCCACTGGTGGCACCCAGAGGCCGTGGTCGTGGTAGAGGTAGGGCAGAAGTGCCAGCACCTGCTGACCCACCAGCTGACCAGACTCAGGGTTAGATTCCAGTGCTAGTGGCCTAGGTTCAGGATCAGGTTCCAGCTGCAGGCACCCCAGCAGCTCAGGTTCAGGCACCGGCAATTTCTATTGAGATACCGGGTCTTCTAGAGACTTTGGCCCAGATTTTATCAGTATGCACTGGCTTAGCTCAGGTGGTTATAGCCTCTACTGCAGTGGCTTCTTCACATGCAGGGGGAAGGAATCAGACCCCCGTGGCTCGCACACCCGAGCCGTTAGTTCAGGGTTTACAGGCCCCTGAGGCAGCTCCAGCTAAGCCAGCTGCACTTTTTGCACCAGCCCCAGCTCATGTGGTTCCAGCTATGCCCGACGATGAGCAGCGTCATCTGGAGAGGTTTGAGAGGCTATAACCTCCGGCATTCAGTGGTGCTGAGGGCGAGGACGCCCAGGGTTTTCGTGATAAGTGTCAGCGTATGTTTCGCACTGCGGGTATTCTGGAGTCTAGCGGTGTTGCTTTCACCACCTTTCAGTTCACAGGTCCAGCATTTCAGAGGTGGGAGGATTTTGAGAGGCGTAGGACCGCTGGGGCAGCGCCCTGTAAGGCCCCGTAAAATTTTTGTGCATAAAACCTAGTAGATGTGGTGTCATGGTCCGAATGATGTGTTAGGAATGCGTAGAATTCTTCGCGGCGAGCTTGCTCGCCGCGGTTCGGACCCTTGGTAGTGATTTAAGCTTCGAAAATATAGAGAAATAATTTTTCCGGAAAAATGTCAAATATGCGGTCAAGAATGCGACCGCAAACCTGACATGCGGACCGCATTCTGACCGCAAATCGTTCCGGAGAGTTGCCCAAAATCGTGTCAAAAGTGCGGTCGATATGCGATCGCATGTCAAATCTGCGGTGCACTTTTGCGACCGCAGAATCAACATGCGGTCCGCATAGTGACCGCATTCCTTAACAGAACCTGCATAAACTTTGAGGCCATTTTGCGGTCACTTTGCGGACCGCATGTGGGTTCTGCGGTCGCATAGTGACCGCATATTTGACCCCGGCCCAGATTTTTGTAACATTTTGACCCGATCTCTTCTTTAATATAACACCTTTCTTCTTCATTTTATCATATCATCTCACCAAAATTAGAGAGAGAAGAGGGGTTTTTAGAGAGAGAAGTTCTTCATCTTGAAAGATTGTTCCAACTAATTAATTCCAAGGGATCCTAGGGCAAGGATTCAACTTCCCCAATATTTTCAAGGTAAAAACCCTAACTATTTTCTTTGATTTTCAGTTTTAATTGGGTAAAGAGAGGTTTGCATAAAATAGCTTTTGAAAATAGAATTTTTACACTCATGCATGATTATTGAACTTGATTTCTAGTAAAAAGAAGTGAGTAGAAGTAAGAGTCTTCAAGAACAAGGTTGGCAAGAGTAGGATATCTTGGGTAAGCATAAAGTAGGAAGAAAGATCATCACCAGGTATGTATGGCTAATTTTGATTCTTGTGAAATCGCCTATATGTGTGAAGTTTGTTTGTTTCGTGTTAAATTGACAAATTGTGTGAAATTCTTGATGTTGTTGTTGGATATTCAAAGTTGTTGTTGAGCTATGAGTGATGTAAAATGAGAGTTTAATTTGGCAAAAGAATTGTGAATAATGACTATGATGGCCTATATGGCACCTTGTGGAAAATAAACGAAACACTTGAGAATTGGTTTATTGTGGAAAGAGATGAAACACTTGAATTGTGGAAATATTGTAACATGGTTGTGATATTGAATGAGAACACGAACCAATGTGTAAGTTGCTTATTTGAACTTGTTGAAATTGTGTGTAGTACCTTATTTGCTGGTTTGAAATTGTTGTGTTTTCAACTGTAAGGCGGGGTCGTGTTGCGCGCCGCAACGTGGTGAAATAAGGTGTGGGTTGGGGTGATAAGGGTGGCCGAGGTAATAAGGGTGGTCGGGGGCAATAAGGATGGAAAGCGATCGAAATCGCTATTGAAAATTGATACAAAAATCAATAATGTGAAATTGTGAAAGGAGACAGGAGGAGAGTTTGCAACCTGGGGAGCACTGATTGCTCCTATGTTTGACTACTTGCAATTTATGTTGTTGATTGGTCGTTGTTCCATTTGTTGACCTTGAATGTGCTTGTGTTGAGGCTTATCTGAAATGAGTAAAAGGTGGAAAACATGGTTGGTTGGCTTGATTAGTTTTAATGTAATTGAATGGCTTGAGTTTACTTGGGACAAAGTTTGTCCATACATACCAGTACAATTTAAGTGTACTGACGTCCCTTTTGCCGGGGGCGCTACATTCGTGTCATGATTGTAGGTGGATCAGTAGCAGGCATTTCAGCTCATCGGCAGTAGTATCCTTCTCCTTCCACTGCCCGTTTTGGTGAGCCCCTTTCTTCCTCGGGCCTTGTGTGGTTCATGCCACTCGGTTTAGATTTCATTTTGGTTTTGTAAGGTATAGCCGGAGCCTTGTTACCGGCAAGTATTGTATTTCCCTTTTGTATCCTAGAGGCTCTGTAGACATGTAAACTGTGGGACTCCGGTCTTATGTATATATATTGTGTTATGTCGGGCGTTGTAAAAATTGAAATCTTGTTAATGAATCACTCGTATCGTTTTATTTGTTTAATGTGAAATCAATTATGATTAGTAATATATTTGGTTAATGAGAAATAGTCAACACAGGGGTAACGCGTGGGAATAAAAGGCACCCAGGTCCGCTTGACTGGGGCAACCCGGTCAGGCGCCGGTCATGTTCCTCGATTTGGGGCGTGACAAACTTGGTATCAGAGCTTAAGGTTTTAAAGTGTCCTAGGATGTCTCGGAGCCGTGTCTAGTAGTGCCCTTCTTATAGGTGTATTGTCGACCACATCATATAAGTAGGGGGCTACACGGGCATTTAGGAATTTACCTATTTCTTTGTTAATCTATGTCGTGCGGTAAAGTGCAATGTGGAAATATCCGTGTCTAATTCGTGCCTTGTTCCCAAATTTTCAGAATATGGCACCTAAGAAGAAGGCTAGACTCGGCCTTAGGGCCAATGCCGGCCCAAGTGCAGCTGTTAATCATGTACCCGATGCCGTGGGAGAGAATGACCCACCGGTCCCGAATTTGCCTGGCCCATCTGTTCAAAACCCAAGTGTCCCTATTCCAGCTGCGGCAGAGGATGCTACCATTCCTCCTGCCGGTGTTCCTGACTCAGATACAGTTCCCGCTTCGGGCTCTGGTATCTCTAACGAAGAACTTAGGGGAGCCATCCATATGTTAACACAGCTAGTGGCCGCACAGGCCCAGAGATCCCATGATGCCCCCTACATCCTCCAGCGGACAGGGAGATTCCTTTGGCTCCAGAGTCCACCAGTTCTTGCGATTGGCCCCTCCAAAATTTTCGGGTACCGATCCAGAGGCTGACCCATAGGAATTCCTTGATGAGATATACAAGACCCTCAGAGTGATGAAGGCTACAGATATAGAGGGGGTAGAGTTGGCCTCTTACAGGCTGAACGGAGCGGCACGTTCATGGTTCGAAATGTGGGAGGATTCCCGTGAGGAAGGGAGCCCTCCGGCCAGATGGGATGAGTTCGTAGATGCATTTATGGACCACTTCTTGCCTGCCGAGGTGATGGCAGCCCGCGCCACGGAGTTTGAGGTCCTCAAGCAGGGTAGTATGAGTGTTTGGGAATATCACATGGAGTTCGTAAGGTTGTCCAAGTATGCTCCTCATTTAGTGTCGACCACGGATGCCCGGGTTCGACGGTTTGTTCAGGGCCTTAGCCCTTTGGTGGTGAATGAGGCCGCCACAGCAGCTTTGCACTCAGACATGAACTATGGGAGGATTGTGGGGTTTGCTCGGGCCACAGAGGCCAGGAAATTGAAGATTCGTGCAGAAAGAGAAAGTAGCGACAGGGCCCGGTCAATGGGTCGTTCAGGGAGATCACTTCCGGGGAGGGGGTCATCAGGGCCATCCCAGTCATATGCTCGATCCTCCGCGAGTGCACCGCCATCCGTGCACGATCATCAGCAGGGCAGTTACTCGAGACCCGGTTCAGACAGCAGGAGGTCTCGTCAGTCTGGTCATCCCGGGGTGAGATCCCGGCAGCAGGGGAGACCTACATGCCCTAAGCGTGGGAGATTTCATACCGAAACTTGCTACCTTGACCTTCCAGTCGTGCTTCGGGTGCGGGGTGAGAGGTCACATTCGAGCGGGATCGCCGTGCACCCCGTCGTGGTATAGGTAGGGATCCGCTCGCTCATCCGGTTCTTCGACCGCTACATCATCGGCCGCGTAGTCCGGCAGCGAGCAGGCGTGGTGCAGCTAGGGGCGAAGCTCGGGGTAGGGGTGGACCTAGCCGATTCTATGCATTAAGTGACCGCCAGAATGCCGAGGCTTCTCCGGATGTTGTTACAGGTATCATGTCTGTTCAGACTATCGATTGCTATGCCCTTATTGATCCAGTGGTCCTCCTTGTCTTATGTTACTCCATTCATTGCTTCAAGTTTTGGGATAGTACCCGAACAGCTTCATGAGCCGTTCTCCGTGTCGACTCCAATCGGTGATTCTATTACAGCCTCACGAGTCTATAGGAATTGTGTTGTTACGGTGGGTGGTCGTGATACCACAGCCGATCTTATTGAGCTTGGGATGGTAGATTTTGATGTAATTATGGGGATGGATTGGCTCTATTCGTGCTTTGCCAAACTTGACTGTCGAACGAGAGTTATGAGGCTCGAGTTCCCTAACGAGCCAGTTATTGAATGGAGAGGAAATGGTGTAGTGCCAAGGGGTAGGTTTATTTCCTACCTTAAGGCTTCGAAGATGATTAAGAAAGGGTGTATCTATCACCTGGTTCGGGTAACGGACAACACCTCAGATGTGCCTACCCTCGAGTCCGTGCCAATTGTGAATGAATTTCCTGAAGTGTTTCCAGATGAGCTTCCAAGCATCCCGCCGGATAGGGAGATTGATTTCGGAATTGACGTATTGCCAGATACTCAGCCAATATCCATTCCACCTTACAGAATGGCGCCAGCAGAGTTAAGGGAGTTAAAGGAGCAGCTGAGGGATTTATTAGAGAAAGGGTTCATACGACCGAGTGTGTCGCCGTGGGGTGCTCCGGTTCTCTTTGTCAGAAAGAAGGATGGGTCACTTCGAATGTGTATTGATTATCGGCAGCTCAACAAAGTCACCATCAAGAATAAATATCCATTGCCTCGAGTGGATGATCTGTTTGACCAATTGCAGGGAGCGAAGTTCTTCTCAAAGATTGATTTACGGTCTGGGTACCACCAGTTGAAAATCAGGGAGCAGGATATTCCTAAGACCGCCTTCAGAACTCGTTATGGTCACTTCGAGTTTTTGGTCATGTCTTTTGGGCTAACCAACGCCCCAGCAGCTTCATGGACCTTATGAATCGGGTTTTCAAGCCATTCCTAGATTCCTTTGTGATTGTATTCATTGACGATATTCTCATCTACTCTCGGAGCAGGGAAGATCATGTTGTTCACCTCAGAGCAGCGTTGCAGACCCTTCTTCAGCATCAATTGTATGCCAAGTTCTCAAAATGTGAGTTTTGGTTGGAGTCCGTAGCTTTTCTAGGGCATGTTATTTCCAGTGAGGAAATTATGGTGGATCCTCAGAAGATTGCGGCAGTGAAAGATTGGCCTAGACCCACGACCCCGACAGAGATTTGCAGCTTTTTGGGTCTGGCAGGGTACTATCGGAGGTTTGTAGAGGGATTCTCAACCCTCGCCTCCCCATTGACTAAATTGACGCGGAAAGCAGTTAAGTTCCAGTGGTCCGAAGCATGTGAGAAAAGTTTCCAAGAATTGAAGTCAAGATTGACCTCGGCACCAGTATTGGCCTTGCCAGAAGGCACAGAGGGATTTGTAGTCTATTGTGATGCCTCCAAAGTCGGTTTGGGATGTGTATTGATGCAGCACGGAAAGGTTATAGCTTATGCTTCCAGGCAACTCAAGAATCATGAGAAGAATTATCCGACGCATGATTTGGAACTTGCAGTTGTTGTGTTTGCCTTGAAAATATGGCGACACTATCTTTATGGGGTTCATGTAGAGGTGTTTTCAGACCACAAGAGCCTCCAGTATTTGTTCAAGCAGAAAGAGCTGAATCTGAGACAGCGGCGGTGGTTAGAACTACTCAAGGACTATGATATGGACATATTGTACCATCCAGGGAAGGCAAATGTGGTAGCTGACGCTCTTAGTCGGAAATCCATGGGTAGTTTGGCTCATTTGGGTGTGGATCGGAGACCCCTGGCTCGAGAGGTCTACCAATTAGCCAGCTTGGGGGTTCGTATTTCGGCGCCAGCCGAGGGGGATATCTTGGTGCATAATGGAGCAGAGTCATCGTTGGTCGCGGAAATCAAGGAAAAACAGTTCATGGATCCAGCATTGGTTCGGGTGAAGGAAGCAGTCATGAATGACAAGACCTCAGCATTTGTACTCAGCAGCGAAGATGGTGTATTGCGGTGTCAAGATAGGCTATGTGTTCCGGATGTGGACGAGCTTCGGGAAAGAGTGATGGCAGAGGCTCATACTTCCAGGTATTCGGTGCACCCTAGTTCAACGAAAATGTATCATGACCTCAAGGAGATTTATTGGTGGAACGGTATGAAAAGGGATGTGGCATGCTTTGTAGCTAAGTGTCCGAACTGTCAACAAGTGAAGGCCGAGCATCAACGGCCTGGTGGATTAACTCAGCTTATAGAAATACCAAGGTGGAAATGGGAGATGATCAATATGGATTTCGTGGTGGGGTTACCTCGCACTCGGCGTAAGTTTGACTCAATATGGGTGGTAGTAGATCGACTCACCAAATCAGCTCACTTCCTGCCTGTCAAGTCCACTGATACTGCGGATCAATATGCAAGATTGTACATCAAAGAGATAGTAAGGCTTCATGGCACTCCACTTTCTATCATCTCAGATCGCGGGGCTCAGTTCACCGCTAACTTTTGGAAGAAGTTTCAGCAAGGTTTGGGAACTCAGGTGAATCTCAGCACAGCTTTCCATCCACAGACCGATGGACAGGCCGAGCGGACCATTCAGACGCTCGAAGATATGTTGCGGGCTTGTGTCTTAGATTTTAAAGGTAATTGGGATGAACACTTGCCACTGATAGAATTTGCTTACAATAATAGCTATCATGCTAGCATTCAAATGGCCCCGTTTGAGGCATTATACGGGAGAAGATGTAGATCGCCAATCGGGTGGTTTGAGGTAAGTGAAGCGGAATTGCTAGGGCCAGACATGGTGTACGAAGCTATGGAAAAGGTCAAGGTTATTCAGGAGAGAATGAAAACAACACAGAGTCGTCAAAAGTCCTATGCAGACGTTCGTCGAAGGGATTTGGAGTTTCAAGTCGACGATTGGGTGTTCTCGAGGGTATCTCCTATGAAGGGAGTCATGCGGTTCGGGAAGAAAGGGAAATTGAGTCCTAGGTATGTCGGGCCATATCGGATCATTCAAAGGATTGGTCAAGTTGCTTATAGGCTAGAGTTGCCTCCTGAGATGTCATCAGTGCATCCGGTATTCCATGTGTCCATGTTGAAGAAAGTGATTGGAGATCCATCCACCATCATGCCAGTCGAGGCTATAGAGGTTAATGAAGATTTGTCATATGAAGAAGTTCCAGTCGCCATTCTTGATAGGAAAGTCCATAAGTTGAGAAATAAGGAAGTCGCCTCTGTTAAAGTATTGTGGCGAAGTCAACAAGTTGAGGAGGCCACATGGGAAGCGGAAAAAGAGATGAAGGAAAAGTACCCCCATTTGTTCGATCAAGCCTAGAAGAAATTAGGTGACCCTCCTACTCCTAGTAACTCGTCATATTGCCTAAGTTGTTTCCCTCTTAGTATTAGTAAAGTCCCCTTCATTTTGTAATGAGTTAATTGTGTTGTTACCTTGGGTCACTTGAACCGTTCTTGATAAATGAAAGCCTTATAAAGATTTACGTGTTTAATAAACTACTAATAGTAAGTATAGATTGGTAATGGTTTGTTAAGTGCACATGGTGTGTTAAATTGGTTAAATAAGGTAAGAATTCATTGACGTGACTAGTTTATGTGCAATTGTAATAATGTGATGGAATATGTGCATTCGTTGAGGTAAGAAAGTGTATACCAGTTGTGAAAAGTGTTGTAGTTGTATATTGTTGTTTGGTAATGTGTTTCGGGGGCCCTCTGACAGGTGGATATGTCCATAATACAAAGGAAACTCTGGCAAAAATTTTCTAAAATATAAGAGTTAGTCAAAATTTTGATAGCTTGCATATCATGTCTTTCAAAACTCATTTATTTCAAAATCCTCATTCGAGGACGAATGATCTTAAGGGGGGAGGATGTAAGGCCCCGTAAAATTTTTGTGCATAAAACCTAGTAGATGTGGTGTCATGGTCCGAATGATGTGTTAGGAATGCGTAGAATTCTTCGCAGCGAGCTTGCGAGCCGCGGTTCGGACCCTTGGTAGTGATTTAAGCTTCGAAAATATAGAGAAATAATTTTTCCAGAAAAATGTCAAATATGCGGTCAAGAATGCGACCGCAAACCTGACATGCGGACCGCATTCTGACCGCAAATCGTTCCAGAGAGTTGCCCAAAATCGTGTCAAAAGTGCGGTCGATATGCGATCGCATGTCAAATCTGCGGTGCACTTTTGCGACCGCAGAATCAACATGCGGTCCGCATAGTGACCGCATTCCTTAACAGAACCTGCATAAACTTTGAGGCCATTTTGCGGTCACTTTGCGGACCGCATGTGGGTTCTGCGGTCGCATAGTGACCGCATATTTGACCCCGGCCCAGATTTTTGTAACATTTTGACCCGATCTCTTCTTTAATATAACACCTTTCTTCTTCATTTTATCATATCATCTCACCAAAATTAGAGAGAGAAGAGGGGTTTTTAGAGAGAGAAGTTCTTCATCTTGAAAGATTGTTCCAACTACTTAATTCCAAGGGATCCTAGGGCAAGGATTCAACTTCCCCAATATTTTCAAGGTAAAAACCCTAACTATTTTCTTTGATTTTCAGTTTTAATTGGGTAAAGAGAGGTTTGCATAAAATAGCTTTTGAAAATAGAATTTTTACACTCATGCATGATTATTGAACTTGATTTCTAGTAAAAGAAGTGAGTAGAAGTAAGAGTCTTCAAGAACAAGGTTGGCAAGAGTAGGATATCTTGGGTAAGCATAAAGTAGGAAGAAAAATCATCACCGGTATGTATGGCTAATTTTGATTCTTGTGAAATCGCCTATATGTGTGAAGTTTGTTTGTTTCGTGTTAAATTGACAAATTGTGTGAAATTCTTGATGTTGTTGTTGGATATTCAAAGTTGTTGTTGAGCTATGAGTGATGTAAAATGAGAGTTTAATTTGGCAAAAGAATTGTGAATAATGACTATGATGGCCTATATGGCACCTTGTGGAAAATAAACGAAACACTTGAGAATTGGTTTATTGTGGAAAGAGATGAAACACTTGAATTGTGGAAATATTGTAACATGGTTGTGATATTGAATGAGAACACGAACCAATGTGTAAGTTGCTTATTTGAACTTGTTGAAATTGTGTGTAGTACCTTATCTGCTATTTGAAATTGTTGTGTTTTCAACTGTAAGGAGGGGTCGTGTTGCGCGCCGCAACGTGGTGAAATAAGGTGTGGGTTGGGGTGATAAGGGTGGCCGAGGTAATAAGGGTGGTCAGGGGCAATAAGGATGGAAAGCGATCGAAATCGCTATTGAAAATTGATACAAAAATCAATAATGTGAAATTGTGAAAGGAGACAGGAGGAGAGTTTGCAACCTGGGGAGCACTGATTGCTCCTATGTTTGACTACTTGCAATTTATGTTGTTGATTGGTCGTTGTTCCATTTGTTGACCTTGAATGTGCTTGTGTTGAGGCTTATCTGAAATGAGTAAAAGGTGGAAAACATGGTTGGTTGGCTTGATTAGTTTTAATGTAATTTAATGGCTTGAGTTTACTTGGGACAAAGTTTGTCCATACATACCAATACAATTCAAGTGTACTGACGTCCCTTTTGCCGGGGCGCTACATTCGTGTCATGATTGTAGGTGGATCAGTAGCAGGCACTTCAGCTCATCGGCAATAGTATCCTTCTCCTTCCACTGCCCGTTTTGGTGAGCCCCTTTCTTCCTCGGGGCCTTGTGTGGTTCATGCCACTCGGTTTAGATTTCATTTTGGTTTTGTAAGGTATAGCCGGAGCCTTGTTACCGGCAAGTATTGTATTTCCCTTTTGTATCCTAGAGGCTCTGTAGACATGTAAACTATGGGACTCCAGTCTTATGTATATATATTGTGTTATGTCGGGCGTTGTAAAAATTGAAATCTTGTTAATGAATCAGTCGTATCGTTTTATTTGTTTAATGTGAAATCAATTATGATTAGTAATATATTTGGTTAATGAGAAATAGTCAACACAGGGGTAACGCGTGGGAATAAAAGGCACCCAGGTCCGCTTGACTGGGGCAACCCGGTCAGGCGCCGGTCATGTTCCTCGATTTGGGGCGTGACACGCCCTCACTTGGCAGCAGTTCTCCATGGTATTTCTGGGGTAGTATGTGCCTCAGTCCCAGAAAGAAGAGCTACATCGTCAGTTCGAGTGGCTGAAGTAGGGGGATATGTCGGTAACTCAGTATGAGTTGAGATTTACTCAACTAGCCCGTCATGCCATGTGGATGATTCCGACGGACAGAGAGAGGATCAGGAGATTTATAGATAGTATCATCTATCCCATCCGTATATTGATTACTAGAGAGAGGGCTACGGCAGTTACCTTTGAGGAGGTGGTTGATGCGGCTCGTCAGATTGAGACCGATCGCCGCAGAGAGTGTGAGGAGAGGGAGGCTAAGAGGTCTAGTGGTACTAGTAGTTACAGTGGTGCTCCGTCTAAGGGCCAGCCTCAGCATAGCAGGGGTCGTTCTTTCGGGTCTCCACAATCAGGACGTGTAGAGTCCAGTGGGGTTTCATGAGATCGTAGTCGTCGGGGCCATCAGGGTTATGAAGGTCAGCAGAGCCCTCAGCAGAGTCAGCCTGCACTGAGTGCTCTTCCAGCTCAGAGCTCTACTCCTGCTTCCTCAGCACAGGGTTCATCTATAGCGAGGGGTCCTCAGCAGTCCCTTCCTCTAGCTTCAGGCTGTTGCTTTGAGTGTGGCGAGTTTGGCCATATCAGGAGAGAGTGTCCTCGGTATCTTCGTAAGCGGTCTCAGTAGAGGGATCAGCCCTCGTCTTCTGCTCCTTTTTCTTCAGCACCAGCACAGTCAGCTAGGAGTGGTGGCCAGGTAGCCAGAGGTCGCCCTAGGGGTGAGGATCGTACTGGCGGAGGACAGGCTCATTTTTATGCTCTTCCGGATATGAAGGATGCTACTGCATCAGATGTTGTCATTTCAGGTATTATCTCAGTCTGCCGCAGGGATGCTTCTATCTTATTTTATCCCGGATCCACCTATTCCTATGTTTCTTCATATTTGCACATCATTTGGGTATGACCCGTGGTGTTCTTGCCTTGTCATTGCAAGTGTCTACCTCGGTGGGGGATACTGGTTTTGTGGATCAGGTATATCGATCCTATCTTATTACTATTGGGGGTCTGGAGACCCAAGTTGATTTGTTACTATTGGGCATGGTGGATTTCGATGTGATTCTAGGCATGGATTGGTTATCTCCTTACCATGCGATTCTGGACTGTCATGCCAAGACAGTTACACTAGCTATTCCAGGTAATTCGAGGATCGAGTGGCGTGGCTTGACTGATTATGTGTCCGACAGGGTGATTTCCTGTATAAAAGCCCAACGAATGATTGGGAAGGGTTGTCTATCTTATTTGGCCTTCGTTAGAGATGTTGAAGCTGAGACACCCAGTTTTGATTCGGTCCCCGTTGTGAGGGATTTCCCGGATGTATTTCCGGCAAACCTGCTGGGCATGCCGCCTAACAGGGATATCGATTTCGGTATTGACTTGGTGTTGGGCACTCAACCCATTTCTATTCCTCCCTACCGCATGGCACCAGCTGAGTTAAAAGAGTTGAAAGAACAGCATCAGGAACTCTTAGATAAGGGGTTCATTCGCCCGAGTGTGTCACCTTGGGGTGCACCGGTATTGTTCGTGAAGAATAAAGATGGCACAACGAGAATGTGCATTGATTACAGGCAGCTGAACAAGGTAACAGTGAAGAATAAGTACCCATTGCCTCGTATTGAGGACTTGTTTGATCAGCTCCAGGGAGCTAGTGTATTCTCTAAGATTGATCTTCGATCGGGCTATCATCAGTTGAAGATTAGGGATTCAGACATTATGAAAACAACGTTCAGGACGAGATATAGGCACTATGAATTTTTGGTGATGTCTTTCGGGCTAACCAATGCCCCAGTTGCATTCATGCACTTGATGAATAGTGTATTTCGGCCTTACCTTGATTCTTTCATGATCGTGTTTATTGATGATATCCTGGTGTATTCACGCACGCAGGAGGAGCACACACAACACTTCAGGGTGGTATTGCAGAGGTTTAGAGAAGAAAAGCTTTATGCAAAATTCTCTAAGTGTGAGTTCTGGCTTGATACTGTGACTTTTCTGGGACATGTAGTGTCTAGTGATGGTATTCGGTTTGACCCACAGAAGGTTGAGGCAGTGCAGAATTGGCCCAGACCTTCCTCAGCTACTGAGACCCGGAGTTTCCTCTGCTTGGCAGGCTATTGCCGCCGGTTTGTCCAGGGTTTTTCATTTATTGCTTCACTATTGACTAAGTTGACACAGAAGAATGCTCCATTTGTGTGGTCTGATGAATGTGAGGAGAGCTTCCATAAGCTCAAGGTGGCTTTGACCACAGCTCCGGTACTTGTGTTGCCATCAGCTTCAGGGTCTTATATGGTGTATTGTGATACTTCTAGAGTTGGGATTGGTTGTGTATTGATGCAGGAGGGTAGAGTTATTGTATATGCCTCTCGTCAGCTAAAGCCCCACGAGAAGAACTACCATGTTCATGATTTAGAGTTAGCTGCTATTGTTCATGCCTTGAAGATTTGGAGGCATTACTTGTATGGTGTATCTTGTGATGTATATACAGACCACCGCAGCCTTCAGCATTTGTTTAAGCAGAAAGATCTCAATTTAAGGCAGCGGAAATGGCTTGAATTGCTTAAAGACTATGATATTACCATTTTGTACCATCTCGGGAAGGCCAATGTAGTGGCCGATGCATTGAGCCAGAAGTCTATTAGTATGGGTAGCTTGGCGTACATTCCAGTTAGGGAGAGACTCCTTCCAGTTGATGTTCAGGCGTTAGCTAATCACATGGTGAGGCTGGATATTTTTTAGCCCAGTCGGGTTATGGCTTGAGTGGTAGCTCGGTCTTCTTTATATGATCGTATTCGAGAGCACCAGTATGATGATCCATACTTACTTGTCCTTAAGGACAGATTTCAGCATGATGATGCCAGAGATGTTACTATTGATAGTGATGGTGAGTTGCGGATGCAAGGCCGGATATGCGTGCCCAACTTCGTGAGTTGATATTAGAGGAGGCCCACAGCTTGTGGTATTCTGTTCATCCAGGTGCCGCGAAGATGTATCAGGATTTGAGGCAGCATTACTGGTGGAGAAAGATGAAGAAAGATATCGTGAATCATGTGGCACGGTGCCTAAACTGTCAGCAGGTTAAGTATGAACATCAAAGGCCTGGTGGTGTGTTCCAGCAAATTGATATTCCCGAGTGGAAGTGGGAAAAGATCACTATGGACTTTGTTAGTGGGCTCCCTCGGATAGCGAGGAAATTTGATTCCGTTTGGGTGGTGTTAGATAGGCTGACCAAGTCAGCTCACTTCATTCCAGCGTGTAATACATACTCCTCGGAGCGGTTGGCAGAGATATTCATCCGCGTGATTGTGAGATTGCATGGAGTTTCCATTTCTATCATATCAGACAGAGGTACCCAGTTCACTTCTTAGTTCTGGAGGACATTTCAGCGAGAGTTGGGTTCACAGGTAGAGCTGAGCACAGCATTTCATCCACAGACGGATGGGCAGTCCGAGCGTACAATTTAGATACTGGAGGACATGTTGCGTGCGTGTGTCATTGATTTCGTTGGTTCATGGGCTGATTACTTGCCTCTTGCAGAGTTTGCTTATAATAATATCTATCAGTCCACCATTCAGATGGTACCGTATGAAGCTTTATATGAGAGGCGGTGTAGGTCTCCGCTCGGTTGGTTTGAGCCCGGCGAGGCTAGATTATTGGGGACAGAGTTAGTTCAGGATGCCTTAGACAAGGTGAAGGTGATTCAGGAGAGACTTCGCACAGCTCAGTCGCGCCAGAAGAGTTATGCAGACCGGAAGGTCCGAGATGTGTCTTATTCAGTAGGTGAGAAGGTGTTGTTGATGGTTTCGCCTATGAAGGGTGTTATGAGGTTTGGAAAGAGAGGGAAGTTGAGCCAAAGGTTCATTGGACCATTTGAGGTGCTTAGGAAAGTTGGGGAGGTGGCCTATATACTTGCTTTGCCACCCAGCTTGTCGGGAGTTCACCCGATGTTCCATGTGTCTATGCTCCAGGGGTCATCACAGACCCGCCATATGTGTTAGACTTCAACATGATACAGCTGGATGAGGACTTGACCTATGATGCGGAGCCGGTAGCCATTTTGGGTCGACAAGTTCGTAAGCTGAGATCTAAGGACATAGCTTCAGTGAAAGTGCAGTGGAGAGGTCGTCCCATGGTAGAAGCAACTTGGGAGACCGAACAGGAGATGCAGAGCTGATATCCACACTTATTTGAGACTCCAGGTATATTTCTTAACCCGCTCGCGGACGAGCGTTTGTTTAAGTTGGGGAGAATGTAACGACCCGACTCGTCGTTACGGGAGTTATCGTACTGTTTTCTTCATTTAACACTTCAATATGCTAATTTATATGTGTTCGAAAAGTTAGAAGCTAATCGGAAGAAATTTAGATAGAAATGAGGCCATAAACCTCTATATGAAAAGGATAGTTTGGAAAAGTCAACCGAATGTTGACCGATGAGTTAGAAAGCTCCGAATTGAATTCTGATGATTCGACTAGTTTCGAGGGATCATTTATGACTTAGGAGAGCAATCGGAATTGAATTCGGAGGTCCGGTGTAGTTTTATGCTTGAATTGGCTAAGGTTGAATTTTGGCGAAATCCAAACGGAAGGTGAGATTTTGATCCGGGGCTAGGAATGAAATTTCGAGAGTTGCATTAGCTTCGTTAGATTATTTTGGATATGTGTGCAATATTTAATGTCATTCGGAGGTGTTTAGGTCGGGTTTTGGATCGAATGTTAGTTTTGGAAGTTTTGAAGAAACTTAGGCTTGAATCCGTGTGGAAATGGTGATTTTGATTTTTATGATGGTGTTTTTATGTTACGAGCAAGTTTGAATGAGGTAATGTGATGTAGTTGCGCTTTTGGTTTGGGTCCCGGGGGTCTCGGGATGATTTCGGATGCCCAACGGGGGTTTTTAGTTAGAAAAATGCAGCAGAAACTGGCAGTAAAATTCTTCACTGCGATCGCAAGCCTGGGCTGCGATCGCGTAGAAGAGGAAATGGGCGGCCAAAAGTTCCTCTATGTGATCGCATGAATAGGCCTGCGATCTCATAGGCCTGTGGAGTGATGCACTGCGATCGCGTAACATTCCTTGCGATCGCGTAGGAGACGGATGTAATACACTACAATCGCGTGATTGGCCTTGCGATTGCGTAGAAGAGTGACTGGGTTCTCTACGATCGCATGCAGGGTCCTGCGATATTGTAGGACAAATCAGAGCCTGGGGGATTTTGCGTATCGCGATCGCAGACGGAGTGCTGCGATTCCATAAGGTAAAATATAGGCCTGACATAAGGGTTTAATATTAGAACCTCCGCGAACTAAACCAGTTTTATCATAAAAACTGTACGTTTTGGAGAGCATTTGGACGAGAAGTAAGAGGTTTTCATCGGGGAATCATCGGAGGTAAGATTATTGACTCAAAAATACAATTATATGGTAGAATTAACATCACACTTCATGAATTTGGGTAGACATTGTGAAGAATTAGGGCCTAAGTTTTGAAAACGAAATTTTTACTTTTGAAAGGACATTCGAACTCCGTTTTTGATAAATTTTATATGCACGGACTCGTGGCGAGACGAGGAACACGTTGGTATGAACTTTGGAATTTTTTGAGAAGCGAGCCTAGGGTCCGGGTTTTACCAACTTGGTGCATTATCGTGTATTTCGTGTAAATTGAATTGGGTTATGTTTCTTTGACCCGTATTTGATATAAATGTTGTGGTTTGATTAGATTCTACGCACGAGGTGCCAAATTCAAAAGGAAAAGGCATCACGAACGAGTCTACAGCCAGCTAGAGGTGAGTAGTTTGTGTATATGGTAGCTTGAGGGTTCGAAACCCCGGCTTAGCACATTGTGACGCTAGTAGGGCGTGGCTCGCACCCCATGGCAGGTGCGGGATTGATTGTGATAGGGGATTGAGACTTAGTCCATCCCGAATAAGAATAACGTGATATATGTGATTGAAACACACTGTGATTGATATATTTGTGGGTTGTAAGTCATATTTGGGGCCTTGTGTCGACCTGTAGTATCCCTAGAGGATAGTTATATATGTGATATCTCTATTTGCTTAGTCACTAATCTCAGTCCTGGTTTGAAATCACCACGTTGAAATGCTAAGTCACATGTTCTTGAAAAATTAAATAAGAATTAAAGTATTTTCATAATTAGTGAACTGGAACCTGGAAGTAAATAATTTGAACTGTTGTGTGACTCATATGCATGTTGTGGACTGAGGATGGATCGGGCTGCACGCTACAGTAGTTGATATGAGGATCGGGCTGCACGCCACAGTATTATTGCGCTTGGGCTGTAGGAGCCCCTCCGGGGTCTGTACACGCCCCCAGTGAGCACTGTCGACGTTAAATGGATCAGGCTACACGCTGTAGCGGTCATGTGCATTGCATTACATCTTTATCTGTTGAATTATCTGTGATACTTGTATTGTGTTGTTGTTGCTAGTTCGTAGGAGGATCGGACTATAGTTTAGCTTCATTATGTGGTATTCTATGGATTTCTTATTTTTAGCTATTTATATATATTTATTACTCACTGAGTACTTAGTACTCACCCCTACTCCCTGCACCTTTGTGTGCAGATTCAGGTACTCAAGAGAGGTAGACGAGCACTCCAGCTTTTACAGAGTCATATCGAGTTGCTAAGGTTGCTGCCGACGTTCGCAGAACCTATCTTCTCATCTCATTTCAGTTATTACTTTATGCTTCAGTTTTGAGTATTTCACACAGTATTCTCTATTACTATTCGGTTTTGTTTAAAGGCTCTAGGCTTGTGACCCCAGATCTTTGGGAGTGTTAGTTCATTTTCGCACTTCTCAGTATTCATTCGTATTATTATTATTGGATTTTGTTTGACTCATATATCCTTCTTCAGTTGTCCATTTGGGACTGATATTTATCTGTGAAAAATAATTGTTGGTCTGGCTGGCCTAGCTTAATTGTTGGGCGCCATCACGACCGAATTTGGGTCGTCACATTATAACTGAAAAACTTAAGCTGGAAACTGCTTTTTATTTTATAACTGGAAAACTTAAGCTCTAGAGCTTAAGTTTTTATTTTATAACTGGAAAACTTAAGTTGGAAAGCTGCTTAAGTTTTCGGTTACAAAGACAAAAACTTCAGCTGAAGTTTTTCAGCACAAAAGAAAAACTTCAGCCCCGTCGGCTGAAGTTATGTAAAAAATTAGGTACGCTTGTAATTGTTTTTTGCAAAGCTGGCACATGTTAAAAAGTGGCACAAAAGCGGGTATAGATACAAATGCCACCCAACCTTGCCATTACACTATTGGCCCGGATACCCCCTAGACTTTAAACGGAGCCAAATATGCCCCTAGACTTTACGATAAGGTCTATATATAACCCTCATTTTTTTAACAAAATATCTTTTTGTAAAAATATATTTGCAAAAACTAAAAATATTTTGTTAATAAATGTTTTTCCTGTTTTTACAACAACAAAAAAAGAATAGTTTTTACAAATTTATTTTTCCAGTTTTTTCAAAAGAAAATCCTTTAAAAATTAAAAAATGAAGGAAAAAAACAGATTTCAAAAGCGAAAATAATTTTTTGAAAATATTATATTCAATTTCAAAAAAGGAACATATTTTGTTAAAAACTGAAAAAGTTTTAATTACTCTGCTTTTACATTATTTTTCAATTACAAAAAATAATTTTTTGCAATTTTTGTAAAATTTCACAAAAAGAAATTTCTTTTTCTTTTGGTAATGTTCTAATTTATTTTTGTAAAACTTTAAAAAAAATTCAAAAATCATTTATTTAACAAAATATTTTTTTTGTTAACACTGAAAAAATGTAAAAAAATAGAGGAATAAGAACATTTTCAGTTTATAAAAAAATATTTTCGTTTTTAAAAAAATGAATAAAATATTTTCAACAAATTATTTTCGCTTTTGAAAAATGTTTTTTTACTTCATTCTTTAGTTTTTTAATTTTTTTTTTTTGTAATAACTGGAAAAAGAAATTTGTAAAAAAAAAATTTTGGTTGTAAAAACAGGAAAAAAAATTGATTTTCAACGAAATATTTTTGTTTTACAAAAACTGAAGAAATTATTTTCAACAAATAATTTTCAGTTTTTACAAATATATTTTTACAAAAAAAATATTTTGTTAAAAAAATAAGGTTAGATATAGACCTTATCGTAAAGTCCAAGGAGGTATCCGGGCCAATAGTGTAACGGCAAGGTTGAATATGGGCTAAACTCTTAACGAGGATTATATATAAACCTTACCAAAAAGTTTATGAGGTATTTGGACCTTTTCCGTATATAAAAAGGCTGATCCAAAATGTCCCAGAAAAAGTCCCCACACTAAAGAAAAGTGAAAGAATTACGAGAAAATATACATTACTTCATTAAAAATTTGTCATATTTTTGAGTTTTAAACAACCTAACTCATATTGTACATATTTAAAAAATACTAGCAATTTTAAAACTTATGTTCTTATAACAATTACTTTTAGAAGCTATTGTAATGACCTGCCACGTCATCATGCCACATAGGCGCCATTTGGCATATATTAATGCCATGTGGAAGCTTACATAAAAAGAAGGCTAGCATTTGTGAGAAGATTCTAGAGAAGTATGGACATTTCCTTAGGAAGAACCTAGATCTTTATGAATTTGCTAGGAAAATCCTTGGAATCTTCTAGGCTTGAAGAGTATTCTAGAGAATGGACTTATTTATAAATATGGAAGGACTTGTAGAACAATTATTATTTACATACTAGCCCCTAGGTGATTAGTATAAATAGGGGGCATTAATTTGTAATTCATCAATCAAGAAAACAATTCAAGTTCTCTCTAATACAAAGCTTCCTTTAAAAATTCTCTTGTGTTCTTTCTTCCATTCTCTTAGCGATCTTGAGTGTAGTAAGGCTGACTTTGCATAGCAAGAACGTGAGCAATTTGTGCAAAATCGTGAGCGAGTTGTCAAGTGTCGCATGTGTACTTAGTTAACAACTAAGGACGTGACAACGTGGTATTAGAGCGAACGTTTCAACTAAGGGAATGGCGAACGACGGAGAAATTAATGCTGCCAACACCCAAGCCAACGTCATCCAGGATGTTGCTGGCAATAGCGACCGTGGGAAAAAAAGGAATGCCACCAACAAGAGCCAGGAGGTACCACCCGAGGTTGTGTCAAACAAAGGGCTTACATCCCAAGAATCATCTTCCACTGAGGCGAGCGAGGATGAAGTAGAGGTACTGCTCGAGGACGTCTCACTCGGTAAAGAGTGGGTGATGAAGATGAACGCGAGGATGGATGCCGTGGAGATCTTTGGCCAACGCTTGGGGAAGGTGGAAGGAACCCTTAGCGTTCTTGAGGGTCACACTCTTGAAGAGATTGAGAGTATCCAAAATGACTTGGAGGGACGTATATAGACTGAGATGGAACTAAGGCAAACCATCAATGCCTTAGAGTGCAGACTTATGAAGGCTTTGAGTACTATCGATGCTATGAAGGCAAAGATAGATTCACTCGAGGAGCATGTCAATGCTGGTGTGACCGAGGTAGCCAGCAATGTTATGGTAACGAGAGAGACCAAGATCGATGCTCCCAAACGACCATTGTTCAAAGGTGTTCGTGATGCACAAGAAGTGGAAAATTTCCTTTGTAACTTGGAGAACTACTTCAGGCACGGAAAAGTGAGGGACGACGAGGCAAAGATCAACACTGCGGTATTGTACCTCTCAGAGACTGCCATGCTTTGGTGGATAAGTAGGATGTCGGACGTGGATAATGCTCTATGTACTATTAGCACATGGGATTAGTTCAAAGCCAAATTCAAGCGACAATTCTTTCCAAACAATGTCTTGTACGAGGCAAGGCGCAAGCTTAGGGAATTGAAGCAAATAGGAAGCATACGTAACTATGTCAAGGAGTTCACTACCCTTATGCTTCAAATCCCCAACCTGACCAACGATGACTTGTTGTTCCACTTCATGGACGGGTTGCAAAATTGGGCTAAGCAGGAGTTACAACGCTGACAAGTCACCGACATAGACCAAGCCATAGTAGAGGCCGAAACATTGATGGATTTCAGGCATGACAAGCACGACAAAGGCAATGGAAAGGAGTCAAAAGTTAACAATGTAAAAGAAGGGGGAGATCGTGGCAAAGGCAAGGAGATACATCAACAATACTCCAAGACTCAAGATTCCAAAAAGTTGAGTGGTCATCAAGGCTACGCCGAAAAGAAGGCACAGCCCGAGAAGAAGGGATGCTACATATGCGGAGGGCCACATGGCTTTAGGAATTGTCCCGACCTAAAGAGCCTCAGCGCCATAGTCCGTGAACGAAAGGAGCAGCCGCAGGGAGAGAGTTCGGGAACTGCACAGTTGGGTATGATCAGATTCTGTGGTGCTGTCACAAAGAAAGATATCCAACCTACCGAGAGTGGCAATCAGTACGTGGATCTCACCATCAACAACAAGCACGCTCGTGCAATTGTGGATACCGGAGCAACTCACAACTTCGTGACTGAGGCTGCCGCAAAGAGACTAGAATTGAAGCTTGCCCCAACCAACTCTCGCGTCAATATCGTGAATGCCGACGTACAAAATGCTCACGGGGTAGCTAATGGAGTAGGTGTCAAATTGGGAGCTTGGAAAGGTACGAAAAACTTTACCGTAACAGCTATGGATATATTTGACATCATACTGGGCAAGAGTTCTTTAGACATTGTCATACTTTGATCGACCCCTACCTCCAACGTCTTTTCGCTATGGAGTGAGAATGAGCTTGCATGGTACCTATAATGACTATGCCACATGGACAAATCCAAGCACAAATATCAGTTATGCAGATTGTAAAGAGGATCACGAAGGGGGAGCCAACGTTTGTGGCAACTATTGCAAGTATAGAGGAAGACAAGAGTTTTCAAGAGACATTGCCGCCTTGCATAGAGAAGTTGCTTGAGGAAAACAAAGATGTCATGCCTGAGGATTTGCCTAAGCACTTGCCGCCTAGATGAGAGGTGGATCACAAAATTGAGTTGGAACCAGGGGCTAAACCACCTGTATTTTCCCCATATCGTATGGCACCGCCCGAGCTAGAGGAGCTCAAGAAACAATTGAAAGAGTTGCTGGATGCCGGTCACATTCGCCCATCAAAGGCACCTTTCAGCGCACCAGTATTGTTCCAGAAGAAGAAGGATGGATCGTTGCGCTTGTGCATAGACTATCGAGCACTTAATAAGGTTACAGTGATGAATAAGTACGCGATCCCACTCATTGATGACTTGTTCGATAGACTTGAGCAAGCCAAATACTTTACCAAGGTGGATCTTCGAAAGGGATACTACCAGGTTCGCAGTACTGAAGGGGATGATCCAGAAACAACATGTGTGACAAGATATGGAGCCTTTGAGTGGTTGGTGATGCCCTTCGGCTTAACCAATGCACCAGCCACATGTTGCACCCTTATGAACAAGATTTTTCATCCCTACCTTGATCAGTTCGTGGTAGTCTACCTAGATGACACAGTCATCTATAGTAGCATCTTGGAGGAGCACATGGAGCACTTAAGGAAAGTTTTCCAAGTCTTGCGGGAGAACAAGCTATACATCAAGAGGGAGAAGTGCGAGTTTGCCCAATCAAAGGTGCACTTCTTGGGCCATGTCATTAGCAATAGCGAGCTATGCATGGACAAGGCTAAGGTACATGTTATCCAAGAGTAGGAGGCACCTACAAAGGTAACAGAATTAAGATAATTCCTTGGCCTTGTTAAGTACTATCGTCGGTTCATCATTGGATACTCAGCAAAGGCTACACCATTGACCGAGTTGCTAAAAAAGAATAATTTGTATGATTGGACGGAGCATTGTCAAAAGGCGTTTGAAGGCCTTTAGGCAGCTGTAACAGAGGAGCCAGTCTTGGTATTACCTGACTTTGCTAAGACATTTGAGGTGCAGACAGATGCCTCAGACTTTGCCATTGGGGGTGTCCTTATGCAGGATAAGCATCCCATTGCATTTGAAAGTCGCAAGTTAAATGAGACGGAGCGGCGTTACACGGTGCAAGAGAAGGAAATGACTGCAATTATGCATTGCCTTCGTACATGGAAACATTATTTGCTCAGGTCGAGGTTCGTGGTCAAGACCGACAATGTGGCTACTAGCTACTTCCAGACCCAGAAAAACCTCACACCAAAACAAGCTAGGTGGCAAGACTTCTTGGCCGAGTTTGATTATGAGCTAGAGTACAAGCCAGGAAAAGGTAATGTTGTAGCTGATGCCTTGAGCCAAAAAGTCGAGCTTGCTGCCATCACTTCAGCAACTTGGGACATTTGTGAGGCTATGAAAGAAGGCATGCAACATGATCCAGCAGCCAAACAACATATCGACTTAGCCAACCAGGGCAAGACGAGACATTTTTGAGTTGAAGACGGCCTATTACTTACCACGGTTCGGCGGGTCTACGTGGCTAAGTTTGGAGACATCAGACAGCGGATCATAAGGGAGAGTCATGATACAATGTGGGCTGGTCATCCAGGCCAACGATGCACTAGGGCCTTGGTTGAGTCAGTCTACTATTGGCCACGCATGCAAGATGACATAGAGTGCTATGTGCAGACTTGTCTTGTTTGTCAACAGGACAAGGTTGAACAAAAACAACCCGGAGGACTTTTGGAGCCATTACCAGTTGCAGAGTGTCCATGGGAGAGCTTGACTATGGACTTTATCATTTGCCTACCGAAGTCCGATGGTTATGGTACTATTGTGGTGGTCGTGGATAGATTTTCCAAATATGCTACCTTCATGCCTGCCTCACTGGGTTGCATAGCAAAGGAAGTCGCCAAGCTATTCTTTAAGAACATGGTGAAGTATTGGGGCTTACCAAGGCATATCATCAGTGATCGAGACCCCCGCTTCACTGGGAACTTTTGGAGAGAGTTGTTCGGCATACTAGGCATGGAACTGCACTTTTCTACTAGTTTTCACCCACACACGGATGGACAAACGGAACGGGTAAATGCCTTACTAGAATGCTACTTGAGGCGTTATGTAAGTGCGCATCAGAAAGATTGGGCAAGGCTCCTAGACATCGCCCAATTCTCTTATAACTTATAGCGGAGTGAGTCCACGGGGCGGACACAATTTGAGCGAGCCACAGGCCAACAACCACAAACTCCACATTCATTACTAGCCGCCTTTGAGGGAAAGAGATTAGGGGCTTATCATATGGCCAAAGGATAGGAGGAGCAGCTCGACACAGCTAAGTCCTACTTGGATAAGGCATCTAAGAAGATGAAGAAGTTTGCGGACCGTATGCGGCATCCCACAGACTATAGAGTTGGGGACATGGCCATGGTAAAGCTTAACCCAAGGCAATTCAAGGCACTACGGGGCATGCATCAAAATTTGATTAGCAAGTATAATGGGCCATTTATGATCGTCGCCAAGATAGGCAAGATCTCACATAAGCTTGATATGCCATCGTATCTTAAGATCTACGTTGTTTTCCATGCGAGCATGCTTAAGCCATATCATGAAGATAAGGATGATCCTAGTAGGGGCCAGTCAAGTCGAGCGCCAATGACTATCACCGCCTCGCATGATCGGTAGATTGAGGCTATTATAGATTACCAAGTCAGGCGAAAACAAGGGCAAAAAGCAACCACTATGTTCCTCGTCCATTGGAAAGGGCAATCACAGAAGGAGGCCACGTGGGAACGATATGACGATTTGTGGCAATTCAAAGATAAGATCCGAGAGTTTATGCAGTAGCATTGCGCCACGGTCGTTGCAATATTAGGTGGGGGAGAGTGTAATGACCTGCCACATCATCATGCCACATAGGCATCATTTTCATATATTAATGCCATGTGGAAGCTTACATAAGAAGAAGGCTAGCATTTGTGAGAAGATTCTAGAGAAGTATGGACATTTCCTTAGGAAGAACCTAGATCTTTATGAATTTGCTAGGAAAGTCCTTGGAATCTTCTAGGCTTGTAGAGTATTCTAGAGAATGGACTTATTTGTAAATATGGAAGGACTAGTAGAACAATTATTATTTACATACTAGCCCCTACATGATTATTATAAATAGGGGGCATTCATTTGTAATTCATCAATCAAGAAAACAATTCAAGTTCTCTCTAATACAAAGCTTCCTTTAAAAATTCTCTTGTGCTCTTTCTTCCATTCTCTTAGCGATCTTGAGTGTAGTAAGGCTGACTTGGCATAGCAAGAACGTGAGCAAGTTGTGCAAAATCATGAGCGAGTTGTCAAGTGCCGCACGTGTACTTAGTTAACAACTAAGGACGTGACACTATGGAGTTAAATATGTGTTCTCATAATCATTGATTTCACTCTCTCTTCTTCACATCCTCTACACATGTAAAGGATCATTCGTCATTGCTGCTTCTTACCCTGTACTACCTGGTTGAAATGTAAGAAAAATGTAGAGTAGAATTCCCACCATTGAAGTTCATTCAAAGCATTGCTTTGAAAAATAGGATTTTTTTAGTTTATTAGTTGTTTGGATTGGGTATTATTCCAATTGATTGAAAATATCAAAAGGAGTTCAAAATTTGAATCTGAAATGATTTGTACTAGATTTGAGTTAAATTTTAGAATAACGCAAGGATGAAGATGAACTAAGTTTTTTATATAAGTGTGTATAATAATTATAGGCTATAGTTATGTGTTTTAATTGCTTATTATACTCTAATTTACTGCACTTTAGTTGAGTTTGCGCTTTACACGCTAGTGTTTGCACTAACGGTGTGTTTTATGCCTTGTAGGAGTAATTCCGAGTTATATAGATGTTATGGAATGAATTCAAATGATTTGGAGCTTTGAAATCTGAGTAAAAGACCAAGGAATTAAGTCAGGATTGTATTCGGGGATCAACGGATGATAAAACAACAAAATAAAGACTCTAGTAGACATATTGTGCACTATCTAGTAAAATATACATAACATTTTGCTCAGAATTCTATTCGGGCTCCAAAATATATGGTTGGAAAGCTAACGCAAAGGGCTAAAACTTTTATGTTTTACATTTTTCTAAAAACAAAATGGAACAGGGCTTAACAGCGGTAAGACCGCGGTAGAACACTACTGCAGATTCTAAAGGCCACTCTGGCCGCGGTCCTGACGTAACTGCGGTGGGACCGCGACAGGAAGCGTAAATTTCAGGGACCAAAGTGTAAAACACAGGATTTTAAGCTCTAAACCCTATATTAAACGAAGGAAGCCGGCAAAATGTCACGACCCCAAAACCCGATCGTGATGGCGCCCAGCACATTGCTAGGCCAGCCCGACCAACCATTCATAACACAGAGCTATCAGCTCTCACTTTACCCTTTTTAGGCATAAACAACAATAATATAATGAAATAACATCTAGCACATAGGGGATAGATATCCCAAAACCAGTATAAACCCCCCACCGAATCAGGAGTCATAAGTCATGAGCTTCTACTAGAATACAAAGTTGTGATAGTGTATACAATTGTGTGCAAATATAGAATAGACTAAGAAAGTAAAGATAGATTGGAGAGTCAGGTTCTGCGGACGCTGGCAGCTACCTCGACTGTCCAAGTGAAGCTCTCCGAGCAGATGTGGTCTCAGCTCTGCTGTGATATACCTGGACTTACACACAAGGTGCAGGGAGTACTTCCAACTCAGCAGTAATAAAAGTAAATAATGTTGAGGAAAAGAAAATCACACAAAGCACTATCTCATGCTATATAATACAGAACTATCTTTAAACTACAATACACTATCATTTTATTTCTTTTCAGCATATGTGAGTAGATTACTTAGAATTCTTATTTTAACGTCTTTTCCTTTAATTATGATAGCTCGATACCTGGTACAACCTAAGACAGTGCAAGTCTGCACTCAAATCAGCCCCTTGGGCTCAGCACTCCTTAACAGTTTCCACCAAGGGATCTGGTCAATAAGGCAAATAATGCATGTATGCTAGTAATGTATGAGTGCTAAATGTTATGCCACGTAGTACAAGTAAACCAATGTATGTATGTCATGCAATGCATATGACGTTGTGGCATACAGCCTGATCCATGCAAAAGCGCTCGCGCTCACTGTGGGGGTTCAGACTCCGGAGGGGCTTCTACAGCCCAAGCGCAATATCAGTATCACTCTTGCTGCGGCGTGCACCCCGATCCATATACTACTGCGACGTGCAGTCCGATCCATGCAACATGCTACCGGGGCATGCAGTCCGATCCATGCATGTATATGCATATGCTCACATATCACTCAAGGCCTGAAAGCCTCCTCACATAAATCGGCATGCCCTCACATATGGCCCTCGACCCCAATCAGTCTAACGAATAATCAAAAAGCCTCTCGGGCAACAGTATCATATCAGCTCACAGCTAAAAATGTCATCAAAACCTTGTTCAAGTTTTTCAAATCTTATAAAAATGGTGAGTAGCAAAATACCATTTTAAAACCTTAGGTTGAGATAAAAATATGCACAGTATTATCAAGACAGTAATACCAATCCCTGAAGGATTCAGATAATCGGCATGAAGCCCAAAACATGATAATTAGTTCGACTCCTAATAGTTAATATCTTTATTAGGGTGTCAATTTAATTTCAAGCAATTAGGTGTTATTATTTATTAAGCGGGATGGACCAAGTCACAATCGCCAATGGTTCTCTGCCCCATGCCCGTTATCCAGCGTGCAAGTCACCTCAATACAGCACTAGGATGTGCAAGTCTGGGGTTTACTAACCCTCAGGGCATCATTTACAAATATTACCCACCTCGAACCGACGAAAACGCATGCCCGCGATGCCTTTGCTCCTCAAACTGGCCTCCACGCGCGTCCAATCTATCAAAAATCATAAGTAATACGTCATAAAATGCTAATGGGACATAACCCAATCGAAAGAACTCAAAAATACTCAAAATCACGAAATTGGCAAAACCCGAGCCCGGGGCCCACATCACGAAAAATTCTGAAATTCACATTTTCAGAATCCTCGTCTTGCCATGAGTCCGTACATACCAAGAACTCCCAATTCGGACCACAAATGGTCCTTCAAATACTAAATTTAAGGTTTTTTCTCCAAGCCCTATTTTCTTGATTTTTAGACATAAATTCATGAATTCCACGGATGATTCTTGTATAAAAATATGTAATTAACTCATAAAACTTACCTCCAACGATTCCCAGTCGAAAATCCTTCAATCCCGTTCAAAATCTCTAAAAAATGGTTGAAAATGGTGAAGAAATGACCAATCTCGCGGATATGCTGCCATTTTTCGGAATCACTGTTCACGTGAGGTACTATTCACCCACGTCGGGCACGGTTCACATCTACTATTCACGGGTACTGTTCACATCTACTTTACATGGGTATTGTACACATCTACTATTCACGGTACTGTTCACAACAGTGTTCATTGCAACAGCTTTTTCTCTATATTGCAGCACATCCAGTTTTTACTAAAATGGCTCTAACTCCATCATACAAACTCGAAATTGGACGATTCTTTTTCCTATGGCTCCATAATTTTGATACGGATCTAGTGGTTCAAACAAAACTGAATTTCGAGCTCATTTTCTCATTTCAATACCAATTACGCTTGTTAAACAATTAACTCACATATCGCGTCAAAAACACAATCGCGACTTGATGAAATTAAACCAAAATTTCCAGATCAGTCCTATAATTCATGTTTTAAATTCTCGAAGTCTCAAAATCAAAGTTGGATCTCTAAAACTAAAAATAGACATTTGGATCATTACATTTATTCTCAAAACGGCAAAATCTTCCAAAAATGACCCGTTGGACATCCGAAACACACCCGAGACCCCCGAGACCTCAACCAAATATACAGACAAGATCTATTACCTCATTCCAACTTGCTCGAATCATAAAATCACTGTCGTTAACATCAAAATCGTCCGCTTTCAGTAAATTCAAGCTTAAGTTTAACTATAACTTTCAAAATTCTTATTCGATCAAAACCCGACCAAACGATGTCTGAATGACCTGAAATTTTGTACACATATCCCAAATCACCTAACGAAGCTACAGCAACTCTCGAAATTCTATTCCGACCCGCGGATCAAAATCTCACCTATCAACTGGAAGTCGCCAAAATACTAACTTCGCCAAAATAGGCTAACTTCTTCACCGGGCCTCCAAAATTACTTCCGATTGCGCTCCTAAGCCTTAAATTATCACCCGGAGCTAACAGAATCATCGAAATTCAATTACGAGCCTTCTAACTCACAAGTCAACATCTGGTTGAATTTTCAAATTTAAGCCTTCTTAAAAGAGACTAAGTTTCTCATTTCCAACTAAATTAATCCAATTCTACCCGATCAACTCAAATACTGATATTGAAATATATAGAAATATAATATGGATAAAATGGGGAGATAATACCTTAGACGATGGGTCGGGTCATCACATTCTCCCCAACTTAAATAGACGCTCATCCTCGAGCGAACAACCCAATAGCTGAATAGCCTTACCACGCATATACTCGGGGTGATCCCACGTAACCCTATCATAAGGATCCAACAATACAATATAGCTGAGATTTTACAACCCATTTAGTCCATAAACCATAGAACTACATTTCACCTACTGAAATCTTACACAAGATCAGAACCTCATATTGTTTTACGCAGATTAGGCCCGAACCGGCTATAATAATCCACATCTGCAACCTCAGCTGCAATCATATAATATACCACAAAACTCGAACACATGCAGCCATAGCTTTCATTCATAACAGCTGCCCATGATAACCAAATAGCGTTAGAAAATCTCTTGATAGATAAAGTCTTATTTCAATACCTTTATATACTGCCAACGGTAATAGAAACACGCGATAACCGTATCCATTCCTTAGGTCACCCATACACGAATCCATTTTCTTCTTAAGCAATACCACAATAGATTTCCGAGCCAAACTACGATATAAACTCTCTAGTCAGTCAAAATCACATCTGTTCGTATTCATTAATGACTCCACGATTATCTCAAATTTAATGCACCACTCTGGTGATATGGCACCTCATCACAGGACTAAGCCACAACTTGCATAATCTACGTACCAGTGAGAAACGGTCTGGACATACTCCAGCCATGACAACTCACTCTAACAAAAGAGTTGTACCTCAAGCTCATCAATAACATTACAACACAAGGCTGAGACCACGTCTCGTATCATAAACTAGAACACATGAATCTACCTCGAAAGATCATAATCAATTCTCCATACAACGCACAATCATCATACCTGATCCCAGTTTCCACCGTGCAATACATGCACACATTTGATACTCATTCATTCCATGAAAGATTCTCAATATTTACCTATGATACCGAGCAAACCCGAATACCACCAATGAACCCAACAATAACATGCCAAAATACTACTGAAATATAATCATTTTAATCACATTGCCCTTTTTCTGAGACATATACTCTCATCAAATCACTTCCATTTAGCAATACAATTTTCCTTAATCATCTGAAGATCATTTATCTAATCACTCAGAAGGAATCACTACTCATCACATGCTCTGCATGACATATACAGATCTTGTTCACATTCTTACAATATTGACTCGACGGATAAGATATGTATAAATTCATAACCACTGCCGAAACAACGATTCATTAAGCCTACACTCTTGGCAAGAACTATCACCTCATTCTGAGCCAAACAATAGTCTTAGCTCTTTAATTTTACTTCACATACTCAGATTGCACTGATCTCAAATTCAATGATCTCGTCTTACCCAATACGAACTGTTCGGGCAATAAGCCACTCCAGACATAATTATAAGTCGCATATGAGGCCCCAATGTGCCAATATGCTACCAATTCAAATGCAATACAAAAGAAAACAATCTTTGGAAGGGATCATCAAATCCTACGCACTAATATAGACTTTCATGAGAAAACAGGAAGCAAGGCATATAAAATAGTATATAGAAAGCTATGTTCGATATCATAGTATTGCGGGTGCAACCCGATCCAGATAACATACCTATGGCGGCGTGCCACCCGATCCACACATAGATCTCACATAAGGAGATACACATCGAGCCAAATCTGCTCATTACAACATAATACCGAGTATCGGTTATACGCATGCTAAGTGCATAATGATATCTCTAAGGGCATATAGCAGTGTAGCTAAAAGAAATCAAGCACAGTTGAGGTGCGATATACAGTCAGAATTTCATGAGCCAAGATGCTCATATAACATCATTCCTACGCGAATTCTCAACACATAGCAATTTCTCAAGTCGTCTCACAATTCACATAGCGCAATGCATCACAACACAAAATATTTGTCAAAGAAACATCAACCGAATTACTCCTCCATGAGGATCGCGTTACAAAAATGCACACATCTGGCCTGATATAGAGCCATTATTCACATTAAATATATCCATCAACTTCAAGTCGATTCTGATCACACTGAACTAGTCTGATAACCTTTCAAAAGTCCATAATGACTTTTAATTTTTTTTTCCATAAGGCACAAAAGCAACCATCACAATCGGGGTAATATCCCCCAGTTCACAACCCAATATGCCAAGTGCCTTCTAGGCATGATCCTTTAATTTAACGACATCATCACAAATTTCATACTTGGTTTACATCATCAATCAATTAATTGATCACATGCCACACTTATATAATATTTCTGTGGGACACACTCCCACAACCTACCATAGGAATATCCGGAGCGTACCTCCAAACCACCAGTCGTACTAACGCTGTAAAGCGATCAAGAATAATTATCCAGGGCGCAAAGCCCTTTCTGCACAACACCGTTCTCAAGTTATGCCTAATACACTACCAATTTACTTTAACAATCGAAACTTCTTTCCTGCTCATCCTACTTCATGACATCTATGTCAAAAAAATTTCCTTCACTCGTGTCATTCTCGACCCAATTTCCGCAACCAGAACTGGTTCGCAGGTATAGCTTAAGATCAAACCAACATAGCATATAATTGTGCAACCAGCTAATCAATAGCAACCTCCCTAACTTGGCTTGAAGCCATCTATCAAGACACATTCAATAACATAAAAAAAATACTTTTACTCTAATGACGCCGCAATATTATAGTGAGGTTAAACTCACTCTTTCACAAGCTTGTGGAGACACGAATCATCAAGAATTTTAACTCTTCTACAATTCTTGCATTTAGTTACACAACAGTTAAGCCCACTCCTTAGGTGACAATTTTTTTTTTTAAGTCCCAAAATTTTCAAAACGTTCGGCAGAGTTTCCTTTGTAATTGGACCTATCGACCTGCCAGAGAACCACCAAAATCATCCTAACAACACGTCCACAAATTGACAAAGCATCACAATGTATATCAACAACATTAATCTCAATACCACCTGTATTATATTATCAAAATTGATACGTGGACATGCGTTTCACCTATTTGAATCATAACACATAGAAAATACATTTCAACCCTCCATTATCTGGGCTATTCCACCAAGTAAGAACATTTTCTTTCCTTAATATTTCTATTTACCTTCCACTGCCATACACATTACACAGTACCAACATACTCATTACATAGCTATCTAGCCGACATTCCCACAATTAGGGACAATACTAAATATATAAGTTCATAATACCAGCTCGTAAAATTAGCACCTCGGTGCTCAATCCATAGGAAAAGATTCGGCCTCAAGTCCTCCAGACCGGCCCAACATAAAACTTACAGAGATTACATCTCGCCCCTCAATCGGGGAGTCACAAGCCATCAAGGCAATTATATTACTGAGCGCTCGAGTGCGCATACAGACATGTGGAAGGAATTTCAAGAATTATATCTCAAGCTAAATCAAGTACGCACAATAAGATTTCCAAGATTGTGAAGTGTTTCCTAAAAGGTTTGCAGCCTCCCGAGGCTAAGTACAGGCGTCCCCGTACCGATCCACGAGACTCTACCAATCGGCTCATGACTCATGAGGCCTAGTAACCTAGGCTCTGAACGAATGTCACGACCCCAAAACCCGGTCATGATGGCGTCCAGCACATTGCTAGGCCAGCCCGACCAACCATTCATAACACAGAGCTATCGGCTCTCACTTTACCCTTTTTAGGCATAAACAACAATAATATAATGAAATGACATCTACCACATCGGGGATAGATATCCCAAAACCAGTATAAACCCCCCACCAAATCAGGAGTCATAAGTCACGAGCCTCTACCAGAATATAAAGTTGTGATAGTGTATACAACTGTGTGCAAATGTAGAATAGACTAAGAAAGTAAAGATAGATTGGAGAGTCAGGTTCTGCGGACGCTGGCAGCTACCTCGACTATCCAAGTGAAGCTCTCCGAGCAGATGTGGTCTCAGCTCTGCTGTGATGTACCTAGATCTGCACACAAGGTGCAGGGAGTCGAGTGTGAGTACTTCCAACTCAGCGGTAATAAAGTAAATAATACTGAGGAAAAGAAAACCACACAAAGCACTATCTCATGCTATATAATACAGAACTGTCTTTAAACTACAATACACTATCATTTTATTCCTTTTCAGCATATGTGAGTACATTTCTTAGAATTCTCTTTTTAACGTCTTTTCCTTTCATTATGATAGCTCGATACCTGGTACAACCTCAGATAGTGCAAGTCTGCACTCAAATCAGTCGTTGGGGCTCAGCACTCCTTAATAGTTTCCACTAGGGGATCTTTTTAATAAGGAAAATAATGCATGTATGCCAATAATGTATGAGTGCTAAATGTTATGCCACGTAGTACAAGTAAACCAATGTATGTATGTCATGCAATGCATATGACGTTGTGGCGTACAGTCCAATCCATGCAAAGTCGCTCGCGCTCACTGTGGGGGTTCAGACTCCGGAGGAGCTCCTATAGCCCAAGCACAATATCAATATCACTCCTGCTGCAGCGTGCAGCCCGATCCATATACTACTGCAGCGTGCATTCCGATCCATGCAACATGCTACTGGGGCGTGCAGTCCGATCCATGCATGTATATGCATAGGCTCACATATCACTCGAGGCATGAAAGCCTCCTCACATAAATCGTCATGCCCTCACATATGGCCCTCGGCCCCAATCAGTCTAATGAATAATCAAAAAGCCCCTCGGGCAACAGTATCATATCAGCTCACAGCTAAAAATGTCATCAAAACCTTATTCAAGTTTTTCAAATCTTATAAAAATGCTGAGTAGCAAAATACCATTTTAAAACCTTAGATTGAGATAAAAATATACACAGTATTATCAAGACAGTAATACTAATCCCTGAAGGATTCAGATAATCGGCACGAAGCCCAAAACATGATAATCAGTCCGACTCCTCATAGTTAATATCTTTATTAGGGTGTTAAATCAATTTCAAGCAATTAGGTGTTATTATTTATTAAGAGGGATGGACCAAGTTACAATCCCCAATGGTTCTCTACCCCACGCCCGTTATCCGGCGTGCAAGTCTCCTCAATATAGCACTAGGATGTGCAAGTCCGGGGTTTACTAACCCTCAGGGCAACATTTACAAATATTACCCACCTCGAACCGACGAAAACTCATGCCCGCGATGCGTTTGCTCATCAAACTGGCCTCCACGCGCGTCCAATCTATCCAAAATCATAAGTAATACATCATAATATGCTAATGGAACATAACCCAATCGAAAGAACTCGAAAAATACTCAAAATCGCGAAATTGGCAAAAACCGAGCCCGGGGCCCATGTCACGAAAAATTCTGAAATTCACATTTTCAGAATCCTCGTCTTTCCATGAGTCCGTACATATCAAGAACTCCCAATTCGGACCACAAGTGGTCCTTCAAATCCTAAATTTAAGGTTTTTGCTCCAAGCCCTATTTTCTTGATTTTTAGCCATAAATTCATGAATTCCATGGATGATTCTTGTATAAAAAAATGTAATTAACTCATAAAACTTACCTCCAATGATTCCCAGTCGAAACCCCTTCAATCCCGTTCAAAAGCTCTCAAAAATGGTTGAAAATGGTGAAGAAATGACCAAACTCGCGGATCTGCCGCCATTTTTCGGAATCACTGTTCACGCGAGGTACTATTCACCCGCATCGGGCACGGTTCACATCTACTATTCACGGTATTGTTCACATCTACTATTGACGATACTGCAGCATAGCCATTTTTTACTAAAATGGCTCTAACTCCATCATACGAACTCAAAATTAGACGATTCTTTTTCCTATGGCTCCATAATTTTGATACAGATCTAGTGGTTCAAACAAAACTGAATTTGGAGCTAATTTCCTCATTTCAATAACAATTTCGCTCGTTAAACGATTAACTCACATATCACGTCAAAAACCTAATCGCGACTTGATGAAATTAAACCAAAATTTCCAGATCAGTCCTATAATTCATGATTTAAATTCTCGAAGTCTCGAAATCAAATTTGGATCTCTAGAACTAAAAATAGACCTTTGGATCATTACATTATGCTCAAAACGGCAAAATATTCCAAAAATGACCCGTTGGACATCCGAAACACACCCGAGACCCTCGAGACCTCAACCAAATATACATACATGATCTATTACCTCATTCCAACTTGCTTGAATCATAAAATCACTATTGTTAACAGTAAAATCGTCCATTTTCAGCAAATTCAAGCTCAAGTTTAACTATAACTTTCAAAATTCTTATTCGATCAAAACCCGACCAAACACGTATGAATGACCTGAAATTTTGTACACATATCCCAAATCACCTAAGGAAGCTACAGCAACTCTCGGAATTCCATTCCGACCCTCAGATATCTCACGTATCAACCAGAAGTCGCCACAGTACTAACTTCGCCAAAATAGGCTAACTTCTTCACCGGACCTCCAAAATTACTTCCGATTGCACTCCTAAGCCTTAAATCATCACCCGGAGCTAACCGAATCATCGAAATTCAATTATGAGCCTTCTAACTCACAAGTCAACATCCGGTTGACTTTCCAATTTAAGCCTTCTTAAAAGAGACTAAGTGTCTCATTTCCAACTAAAATCAATCCAATTCTACCCGATCAACTCAAATACTGATATTGAAACATATAGCAACATAATATGGGGAAAACAGGGCGATAATACCTGAGACGATGGGTCGGGTCATCACACCAAAATAAGGGAAAGACACTACTTTTAAGGTTAGACGACACCCTTGGAGGCAAGAACACGCGAGGAGCAAGGTAGGGAATTCTTCTACGAGTTTTTCCTTCCTCTTCCTATTTTTCACTGTTGGTTATGACTTTTAATGTTGTATTTTTACATACTATTATGAATAGCTAATTTGCTATCTAGAGTTTTGATATAACATTTTGTAGGATAAATTCTTGTTATGTTTTTATATAATTGAGTCATAGCTTTTCTCTATTTGTTTTACTACGTTTATATTGCGGTTGGTTGAAGAGCTCTCAATTAGTTGTGCCTATTTAGTATGCATAACTTGGGAGAGAGTGTATTTTAGTAAATTGTTAAACAACACCACTCCCAAAGTATATGAGGGATCAATAACCGAGGGTTTAAAGGAGGAATTAGGGATAACGAAGCCTTGGGTGCAATCTGAATTGAGCTGTATTAAAAGCCAGTTAGCGTAGCTCGGAAGAGTGTTTCTAGTAAATTATTGTAATTACCCGGAGAGATTTATGGTAATAGAATACTGAGGCAAAATTATAAAAGACATAGCGGGAAGGATTCTAACAATAGAGAAAATCATAACTGTAGATCTCCTTAATTGTTTCTCTAACCTTTAGTATCGTTAGTCGTTAATTTACTATTTTAATTCATTAGTTAATTAGTTAAACACAAGAATCTAAATATTGATAAGTCGGGAATTATTCAAGATTGTCTTCTTGGTGATATTGAACAGTTGTAGCTAAACCTTAGTTCTCTGTGGGATTCGACTCCGGACTTGTAGACCGGATTATATTTGCAATGACTGTATTGTTCTTTTTATAAGGCATAGTTGGGCGTGATCATTTTGGCGTTGTTGCCGTAGAACTAACGGTGTAGTTGTAGGTGTACATATTGCTAGGTTTCAAGTTTGAACTTTTATTTTATTATTTGAGTCTTTATTTTTATTTTTTTTAGTTTTATTTGTTTATTTGAGAAACATGGCATCATGGAATTATGAGAATTGAAATGTTGGTAATTCTACTATTAATCCTCCTTATGCATATTGTGAAGAAAATCACTCAGGGCAAAATTATCAAAATACTTTCGAGAGCGAGTTTTGTGCACCAACTCAATATTATATGTGGAATATGTGTGATATGTGTGTTGGTCAAGATGGTCACTTTTACGGTTGTGCTTATATTTCTTACATTCCTCCAATCCTTTACTTTGATGGTTTTTCTTTTTCTTGTGAAGTTAATAGGAGCAAAGAACCCAAGTATGAAGACCTGAAAGAGATCGAGGATATGCTAAAGTGCCTTATGAAATAATATGATGAGATACAATTGCGGGTACAAAGGCAAGGAGAAACTATTCACAACTTGGAGGCTCAAGCAAATAAATTAATTAAACCTGGTAAAGCGCAACAAGTTGACATTGTGGATAGTAGCCAATATGAGCAAGAAAGGGCTGTATAAATTGCCATATTACTGGAGGATTTAAAAAAATACGAGGATGAGCTAGAGGAGGAAGCTAGAGTAGAACACCGTCAATCAATCGCAAGATATTTTAAGGATGTCGATGTTGTATAAGAGATACTAGAGTCAAGCAAGAAGATTGAGGATACATATTTAGTTGACTCTATTGTCATTAGTGTGTAGACAGTCCCAATGTTCATGTAGTTGAGCGCGTTGGTCCTTACTCCAAGCATTTTTTCACATTGTGTTTAGATGATGATATGGAAACAGAGTCGCTTAAGCCATTTGAGGAGTCAAAGAAGTGGTTACATTCTGGAATTCTTCTAGCCGGAAAGTCGGGATTGCACACCTCATCTAAAGGCCAAGAAGTGCAGAATACTATATTATTTTATTGGGCCAGTCAGATTCGTTCCACCACCCTAGGAGCATGATCATAGAGCAGAATTAAAACTTGGGGTCCGATTCATAAGTTCAAAGTGGAGGAAAAAAGTAATTTACATAGTGCCATGATGTTAAATCAAGCGCTTGTTGAGAGGCAACCCAGCTTTATTGCTTTCTTTTATTCATTTTTTATTTTATTAAATTGTATTATTTTTGTAGTGTCATTTTTTTATTTTCTAGGAGCATGGAAAGTAAAGGTATTGGAAGAATGCAACATCAAACCAAATGGTTGGAAATAAGTGTGAGATATCCGCATAAAGGACCAAGCTTGGGAGAAGTCTGAGTACATCATGAGCTGTTAATGCTTCGGTCTTTGGCCTACCAGGGAGTTTCTTTTACCCTCTTATTAGTACCATGTACATTGGGGACAATACACAAATTTAAGTGTGGGGTGAGGAGATTGTCTGGGTACTTTCTATGATTTTAGTTGTGTTAGTTTAATTAAATAATTTTTTTAATTTTTTTTAGAAAAGACGAAAAAAAGGATTAGATTTTTCCTGACGATGGATCTACTAGACAATTTTCTTGAGAGATTTAAGTCTAAAGAAAACAAATAAAACAAAAAGATTTTTTTTTGTCAGGGAGTGTAGCAATTACCCCTTGGTTTTTCTTTAAACCACTGTGCTTTTTCAAGGGTTTTGTTTGAACTAGGTGTAGTTAGTTTTTCTAAAGAATAGGAGTCATTGTGTTGTGTTTGAATTGAAGCAGTATCTCTTGACTTTGTTATGCCTTGATAATACTTGGTACTTTGGTTGTGACGCTTATACTCAATTTTTGGCTCTTGTAGAAGTACCTTAAATTGTATGATCTTAACTTTGCTTAACTGCTTTGACTAGAGTGTCTATAAAACCAATCCTGAGTGAGTTATGTGCCATATGTGTGTAAGGAATTGTTATATTATGTACATTGCATTTGATACCTAGAACTTGCTCTATGTGTTTGCAAAGTGAAAGAGTAGTTTTGTTCAATCGTGGAAGTGATATAGGCGTTTCTTTGTTGAGCTGGACATGCATATTTTACCCACCTAATTGTTATGTATCTTAGTTAACCTCTTTGAGCCTATAATCCTTTTTATTTGGCAACCACATTACAAGCGTTACCCACTTATTTGAATTAACCATCTATTTGAACCTTTTCACCTCTCATGAGCCCTTGCATTATTATGAACTTTGTAAAAGTTAAAGTGTGGGGTGGTTGATTTAGATTTTGAGTGGAACTAATTGAATAAGGAGAAATGTGCACTATTTTGAAAAAGGAAGAGCCACTTGAATTGAAAATAAAATAGTTGGATTGTTGCGAAAAAGAAAATCCTTGATAAGTGGTCGCTCTTGACGTAAGTGTGCTTAAAGAAGTATGGGATAATATACATTAATGTGAAGGTGGAGTTTGGTTTGACATAAGTATGAGGTTTGAATGTTAAAGTACATGTATTAAAGTGCTTAGGGAGGTGTAGTCACTCTTATATGTGAATGTATCATACCCGTCTCATAGCCTACATTACAACCAAATAAGGTTCTAATTGATCCTAGATTGAATGATCTCGATTAGTAGAGTAGTACACTACGGGCAAGCTTATGGTGCATCTTTTGTGGCATATGAATGTAATTTCTTAGAGTGAGTGAATTCTTTCTATCTTGAGTTCCTAAGTGTTCGTAAAGTTTATTGTGTGGAACTACTCTCTTTTGTTGTGTGAGGACATTTGAGTCATGAAGGAAAGGTAATGTAAGTGACCTCTATGATAGAGTAAGTAGGAGAGTTGTAAATAATACGTGGTACTTGTGAGTCAAATATTAAGGTGAATATGTGACGCTTTTGTGCTAAGTCTATTTCAAATACTCTTGGTGTGACGACCCAAAGGGTCATCACTTATTTTATTAATCATTTCGAGCTTCTGAGGCCTTGAAAACCTCATTCCATGTTGCCTCGATTTATGTGCACAATCCGAGCATGTAGCCGGAAAGAATTTTTAATAGAAAATATGAATTCTATGAGAAATTTGGATAAAAATAATATTAATATTGATATGGTTGACTTCGGTCTACATTTTTGGTAAACGGATCCGGACCGGAGATTGGATGGTCCCGAGAGGTCCGTAGGAAAATATGGGACTTGGACATGCGTCCGGAGTCGAATTCGAGGCCTAGAGCCCAAGTTATGAATTTTTCTATGAAATTATTTTTGATGTAATTGTTAAAGGAAATGAATTAATTGACCTTGGTATCGGGCTCGTATTTTGGTTCCGACGCCCGGTACAAGTCTTAAATATTATATATGTGATTTCTGTAAAGTTTGGTGACATTCGGATGTCGTTTGAGATGTTTTGGACCTTGAGTCCCAAGTTTGAAAGTTTTGAAAACCAAAGGTATGAAAATCATGAATTTGAGGCTTGATTTGATGAAAACGAGGTGATATTGGCGATGTGATCGCACGAACAAGTTCATAATATGTTTTTGAGGTTGTGTACATGTTTGGTTTGGAACCAGGGGGGCTCGGGTAAAGATTTGATAGGCCGTTGGATTAAATTCTGAAATGTTGCACTGCTGGTTTTTCACCCAGCTGTTGGCTTCGCAATTGCGAAGTATTTCTCGCAATTGCGAAGGGGGCAGTACAAGGCAGGGCTCGCAAATGCGAACCCTGATCGCAAATGCGAAGCCCCATTGACCCAGCCTTATTCGCAAATGCGAACAATTGTTCGCAAATGCGAAAGTCCCCAGGGCCTGCCTATGTTCGCAAATGCGAACAAAAGTTCGCAAATGCGAACATTCCCTATACTGCCTTGGTTCGCACATACTGACTTGGTTCGCAAATGCGAACACTGCCCTATACAACCTATGTTCGCAAATGCGAACATTAGTTCGCAAATGCGAACACTCCCTTTGTCTGCCAGTGTTCGCAAATGCGAACAAATGTTCGCAAATGCGAACTTCCCAGCCTTAGCTTATTTTTCAAACTCCAGAAATTGGTCGGGGTTCGCAATTGCGAACCCATGTTCGCAAATGCGAACACAGAGACATGTAAAACATGATTTTCAGTTCATTTCTTCATTTTTACAAAACAAAAACACCCATTTACGATTCTTCACGGATTCCTTCTTCATCAAAACAGTTGTAAGTCACTTTTTACTTAATTCTTTCAATTCCTAACATCATTAAACATGTTTTTCATTAGAAATCAAAGGTTTTCATGGTAGAATTTCTTGTTTTTGTTAGAATATAGGGTTTTTCATAAATTGGGAAATTGGACCTCGAATTGAGGTCCGATTTTGAAACAAATCATATATATGAACTCGTGGGGGGATGGGTAACCGGATTTTGGTCCTAACCCCAAGTTCCGACCATGTGGGCCCGGGGTTGAAATTCACTATTCCGGGCAGAATGTTGTAAAAGTTGTATTTGGTCTTAAGAATTAGTTTGTTGAGTAGTATTGATGATATTAAATCAATTGTATATGGATACGATTGGATTGGAGCCAAAGTTGAAAGAAAAAGACATTTCCACGGATTGAATTGCTCATAAACATTCGAGGTAAGTGTTTGTTCTATCCTAGCTTGAGGGAATAGGATTATGTGTTATGTGTTATGTGATCGAGTGCGGTGTATGAGCTGTGGTGACGAGCATCCATACACTGGCGTCTAGTATGACCGTGAGTCGTTGAAAAATGATTATTTTGAGATATATTACGGATGAATTGTTATTGTTCTCCCTTGTTGGGACTTGTTGTGAAGATAATTATTGATTGCCCTTGATGGGACGGTTTATGAATTAC
>JASVEL010012040.1:0-42387 GCA_032618575.1 Nicotiana noctiflora | reverse complement strand
CAATGGCTCTTCTTCGTTTTATGGGTATATAAGCAATGACTCTTCTTCTAGCTCTTAAACAGTTGAGAAGAAGGTAAGCCTCGCACCGTTGTTGTCGCTCGCTCGGCTTCCGCTTCGGCTTTGAATTCGGATTTGGATTCAAATTTGGCCAAATGATTGATTGATCATTTTTTGGATCAAAGTTATTTATTAATAGTATTAAAAGAAATGTTATTAAATATTTGTTTTAATTGAATATTAATATTAAAATATATATTAATATCAAACCCAATTCAGTTATCAAAATTTTAGTTTTCTATTTTAGTAATAGAAAATTAACCACCCTTCAATTTTCCTCTTTCTTTTCCCTCTTTATTGTTGAGTAAATGGTCATTTATGTAATAGCATTTACGTTGTGGTTGTTTTGCACAAATAACCATTCTAAAGAGTTACACCTCTTCATATTTCATTCCAAATTTGGCTATAAATACAATATTATTCTGCTCAAAATTTTACTACGATTTTATGAGTTTCTCCTCTGTCTTCTGCATAGTTTAAACATCAAACAAAGCAACAGTAAGTATGATTTGCTATTGAATTTCGTGTTCGATAAAACACTAAGGTTTGAAGTACCATTACACCAGTGGTGTAATTTATTCTATCCTGGGAGAAATAATCCACAACCTTGGGTACAATGAGGGGATTAAATTTCTTAAGGAAACACTATGAATTCAGTAGGATCGAATTGATTTTCTGATATTTCGTTGTTCTTTTCTGTTTATGTTCATCTATATTTCCAGAATTAATTTACAAATATAGTAATATAACAAACTTAAGGAATTTAATATATTTTCTGTATTTGTACTCATTGTTTCTGGAGAGTAAAACCTTTGTGGTTTTGTACTCGATTAAAATCTACGTGATTTTAACGTTTGTGTCATTCATTTACTGAAATAACTAATGATAACGGAAATCAGGATGTTCCGATGGTGACTGCCAATGCCTCAACTAGCCGAACAACACCGACAACATTGGTACCGGCGAAAAATTATTTCGGGATTGATTTCAAGCACTGGCAGCAAAAGATGTTCTTCCATTTGACTATTCTAAGTCTCTAGAAGTTCATCAAGAAAGATGTTGTTGTTTGATGAAACTCCAAAAACTGAACATTTTCTCATGATTGAGGCGTGGAAGCATTCACATTTTTTGTGCAAGAATTATATTCTAAGTAGGCTGGAGGATGCTTTGCATAACGTATACAACGACGTGGATATGTCAAAAGAATTGTGGATTGCGCTTGAAAAAAAATACAAAACCGAGGATGTCGGGTTGAAAAAATTCATTGTTGTAAAGTTTTTGGACTACAATATGGTAGATAGCAAGTCTATTATTACCCAAATTCAGAAATTTTAAGTGATTATTCGCGATCTGCTTGCTGAAGGCATAAATCAAATTAATATTGATGTTGAAAGTAGTAATCTTAGTATTTTTACTGATAGAAATTCCATTGAAGGTATTGTTATTAATGAAGCATTTCAAGTAGCAACTATGATTGATAAGTTGCCTCCTTGTGAAAGCACTTCAAAAACTACTTGAAATACAAACACAAGGAGTCCATTGAAGATCTCATTGTTTAGTTAATAATCGAAGATGACAACAAAGTTGCTGAAAAGAGAGGCGGTGAAAACTCAACAATAATGGGAGCAAATATTGTTGAAGAGAACAAAAAAGGAAGAAGGCTTTTGGACCGAAATACAACCCAAGCAAGAAGCAGTTCAGTGAAAACTGTTACAACTATGGAAAACCCGAACACAAATCTTCGGAGTATCGTGCTCCGAAGAATGACAATAAGAAGGGTCAAGCAAACATGATTGAAAAGCATGATGATGTTAATGACTTATGTGTCATGCTTTCCGAGTGCAACTTGGTGGGAAATCCTAAAGAGTGGTGGGTTGATTATGGAGCCACTCGCCATGTTTGTATTGTTAAAGAAGTTTTTGCTACTTATGCTCCTATTGGACTTGCTGAGACAATTTCTATGGGCAATGTTGCACAGGTCAAGATTGAAGGATGTGGGAAAATATTTCTCAAAATGACTTCCGGTAAAATGGTGACTTTGAACAACGTCCTTCACGTTTCCGAGATTAGGAAGAATTTAGCCTCTACTGGACTTCTTGTTAAGAATAGTTTTAAATGTATTTTTGTTTCCGATAAGGTTGTAATAAGTAAGAATGAAATGTTTATAGAAAAAAGGTTACCTCACTGAGGGCCTTTTCAACCTGAATGTAATGGTTACTGAAAACAATAATAAAATTTCAGCTTCGTCTTACTTATTAGAGTCAAATAAATTATGGCATATACGTTTGGGTCATGTCAATTATAAAACCTGACGGAAAATAATTTATTTGGATGTATTGCCTAAGTTTGAATGTGACAAATCAAAATATCAAGTATGTGTGGAATCTAAGTATGGTAAACATCCTTATAAGTCGGTTGAAAATAATTCAGATCCTTTAGACTTCATTTACACAGATATTTGTTATATGAAGTCAATAACATCTCGCGGTGATAAGAAGTATTTCGTAGATTTTATTGACGATAGTACTCGATATTGCTATATTTACTTACTTAATAGTAAAGATAAAGTAATAGACGCATTCAAGCAGTACAAAAATAAAGTTGAAATGCAACTTAACGAGAAAATAAAAATGATAAGATAGGGGTGGTGAATATGAATCTCCTTTCGAAAAAATATATTTAGAATATGGAATTATTCATCAAACAACGACCCCTTAACGCCTCAATCAAATGGAATTTCAGAAAGAAAGAATCGTTCATTAAAGGAGATGATGGACGCATTATTGATAAGTTCTAGTTTGCCATAGAACTTGTGGGATGGAAGCCGTTCTTACGGCTAGCCGAATATTAAATCGAGTACCTCATAGCAAAACACAATCCATTCCATATGAAAAATGGAAAGGCAATAAGCTCAACATGAATTATTTTAAAGTGTAAGGGTGTTTGGCAAAAGGCAAGTTCCTAAACCCAAAAGGGTAAAAATAGAATTGAAATCATTGATTGTATTTTCATAGGATATGCGACTAATAGTAAAGCATATTGATTTCTGGTTCATAAATTAAAAAATCCCTACATTCATAATAATATGGTTATAGAATTAAATAATGCTGAGTTTTTAAAAATATATACCGGTATAAAAAGGAATGTGAGTCGATTGGTGAGGGATATAAACAACCTCGGGAAGAAACAAAAGAAAGTACACTTAACTAGGAGGATCCAAGACATAGTAAACGTCAAAGAACGTCTACTTCATTTGGATAAGATTTTGTAACTTTCTTATTGAAAAATGAGCCTCAAACATTTAAAGAAGTTATGTCTTATTCGAAATCATTGTTATAGAAAGAAGCAGTCAATAGTGAAATAGAATCCATATTAAATAACCATACATAAAAATTGGTTGATTTTCCTCCTGAAAATAAACCGCTGGATTCTGAATGGATGTTAAGAGAAAAATAAAAGATGATGATACTATTGACAAATACAATGCAAGACTTGTGGTCAAAGAGTATAGACAACGAGAAGGTCTTGACTATCTTGATACATACTCTTCAGTTACAAGAATTACGTCCATAAGAACATTAGTAGCGTTAGCTACAGTTTATGGTCATAAAATTCATCAAATGGATGTTAAGACTACCTTCTTAAATGGGGGGTTGGAGAAAGAAATCTACATGGACAATCTGAAGGGTCTGTGATTCTAGGTAAAGAAAAGAAGGTATGTAGACTAAGCCCCTTTACGGATTTAAGCAGCCAAACAATGTCATGCGAAATTGTGACGACCCAAAGGGTCATCACTTATTTAATTAATCATTTCGAGCTTCTGAGGCCTTGAAAACCTCATTCTATGTGGCCTCGTTTACGTGCACAATCCGAGCATGTGGCCGGAAAGATTTTTGTGATAGAAAATATGAATTCTATGAGAAATTTGGATAAAAATGATATTAATATTGATATGGTTGACTTCGGTCAACATTTTTGGTAAACGGATCCGGACCCGAGATTGGATGGTCCCGAGAGGTCCGTAGGAAAATATGGGACTTGGACATGTGTCCGGAGTCGAATTCTCGAGGCCTAGAGCCCAAGTTATGAATTTTTATGTGAAATTGTTTTTGATGTAATTATTAAAGGAAATAAATTAATTGACCTTGGTATCGGGCTCGTATTTTGGTTCCGACGCCCGTTACAAGTCTTAAATATTATATATGTGATTTCTGTAAAGTTTGGTGACATTTGGATGTCGTTTGAGATGTTTTGGACCTCGAGTCCCAAGTTTGAAAGTTTTGAAAACTAAAGGTATGAAAATCATGCATTTGAGGCTTGATTTGATGAAAACAAGGTGATATTGGCGATGTGATCGCACGAACAAGTTCATAATGTGTTTTTGAGGTTATGTGCATATTTGGTTTGGAGCCCCGAGGGTTCGGGTGAACTTTGGATAGGCCACGAGATCAATTTCTCATGTTAGAAGTTGCTGTCTGCAACTGGTCTGCAGAGTTCGCAAATGCGAACAATAGTTCGCAAATGCGAACTCCCCACTATTCTGACAGAGTTCGCAAATGCGAACAATAGTTCGCAAATGCGAACTCCCCCTATTGTGTCTGTGTTCGCAAATGCGAACAATAGTTCGCAAATGCGAACTTGACCCTACTGTGCCTGTGTTCGCAAATGCGAACTCGACACTATTCTGCCTGGGTTCGCAAATGCGAACAATAGTTCGCAAATGCGAACCTCCCAATATTTAGCCTGTGTTCGCAATTGCGAACAATAGTTCGCAAATGCGAACTTCCCAGTTTTGCCTTGGCTTCGCAAATGCGAAGAAAAGTTCGCAAATGCGAACTCCCCAGCCTTAGCTTATTTTTCAAACTCCAGAAATTGGTCGGGGTTCGCAATTGCGAACCCATGTTCGCAAATGCGAACACAGAGACCTGAAAAACACGAATTTCAGTCATTTCTTCACATTTTACAAAAACAAAACACCCATTTGCGATTCTTCAAGGATTTCTTCTTCATCAAAACGATTGTAAGTCACTTTTTACTTAATTCTTTCAATTCCTAACATCATTAAACATGTTTTTCATAAGAAATCAATGATTTTCATGGTAGAATTCTTGTTTTTGTTAGAAAATAGGGTTTTTCATAAATTGGGGAATTGGACCTCGAATTGAGGTCCGATTTTGAAACAAATCATATACATGAACTCGTGGGGGGATGGGTAACCGGATTTTGGTCCTAACCCCGAGTTCCGACCATGTGGGCTCGGGGTTGAAATTCACTATTCCGGGCAGAATGTTGTAAAAGTGGTATTTGGTCTTAAGAATTAGTTTGTTGAGTAGTATTGATGATATTAAATCAATTGTGTATAGATACGATTGGATTGGAGTCAAATTCGAAAGGAAAGGGCATTGCTACGGATTAAATCATTCGTAAACTTTCGAAGTAAGTGTTTGTTCTATCCTAGTTAGTAGGAATATGAATTTAGTTATGAATAAATTGTTGAATAAGAGTTATTGGTATTATACCGGTAATGAAGGTAAATTGTTGAAATTATTATGAATTATTGGTTTAAAACCGGTAATTATAAATATTATTGGTATAGAGATTATTGGCTAATTGCCGGTAATATATATATTTTATATATTTGGGATCGTGTGGTACGCCGACCACAAAATGACTTAAAATTTTGGCATTGGCCATAGTTGCCGGTAGCCAATTGATATATTTGGGAGCGGGTGGTACGCCTACCACAAGATATGGTTATTGATATATTTGGGAGCGGGTGGTACGCCTACCACAAGATATAACTATTGATATATTTGGGAGCGGGTGGTACGCCTACCACAAGATATAATTATTGATAATTGGGAGCGGGTGGTACGCCTACCACAAGAGATAATTAATGTGATAGTTGGGAGCGGGTGGTACGCCTACCACGAGACATGAAATGAAAGAGGAAATTGAGACATGAAAGTAAGATTTATTCTGTTGATTAGATTATTATGGATATCTTGAGTTATTGAATATTATTTCAGAGCAGAGTATTTCCTTATAAATGTAATATATATATATATATATATGCCTATCTTGCAACTGTACAGGTTTAGGTGGGTGACTGGCCTTAGCCTTGTCACTAGTTCGCTGGGATAGGCCAGGCACTTACCAGCACATATTTATGTGGGTGACTGGCCTTAGCCTTGTCACTAGTTCGTTGGGATAGGCCAGGCACTTACCAGCACATGGGGTCGGTTGTGCTGATACTACACTCTGCGCTCTTTTTGCGCAGATACAGGTTACGGACAGCAGCAACGGCAATAGCGACTTGTGGATTTTTCGACTACTGAGACTACGAGGTAGCCTTGCAGGCGTCCGCAGGACCCGTTGTCTCTCCTATCTATGCTTTTCATTCTGTTATCTCATGTAATCGAGATAAACAACTTGTATTTTCTTTCAAACAATTATGTGTATTATTCTTAGAAGTTCGTGAGTATTGTGACACCAATCTTGGGTAGTGTATCAGATTTGGATTTTTCTTTATCACATTTGACTAAGTCTTCCGCTAATTTTGATTACTCTGCTGTAATTTTTATATTGTTAATAAGAAATTGGTAATTAATGGAGATGTAATTAATATTTGGCTTGCCTAGCTTCCATTTAGTAGGCGCCATCATGACCCCGATGGTGGGAAATCCGGGTCGTGACAAGTTGGTATCAGAGCACTAGGTTGCATAGGTCTCACAACTCACGAACAACCTTAGTAGAGTCTGAAGGATCGGTACGGAGACGTCTGTATTTATCCTCTAGAGGCTACGGAGTTAGGAAAATATTCCATTCATTCTTTCCTATCGTGCGAGTTTGTTCTTCAAATGTTAAGTTGAATTTCTACTCTTGTCTTCTCACGAACGGCGAAGGCACGTACTGCTTCTTCAGCCGCCAATGGCACAGGCTGGTGATAGATCAACAATGCCTTCAGAAGTTTTACGGAGTTTCGGATAAGTTTCACCAAACTCTTCGCTATCTCCTTCAGTGGTGCATCTTTTGAGAACCTAAGGTAAATTATTGACTGTTGCTATGAGATATTGCAGAATGCGGGAATAGTTGAAGGTGAGAGGGTTGATTCTATTGTGTTTCAGGTAGCGAGTGAATTAGTGGAAACATAATGTATTTACTAACCGGCTGTGGTTTTAATGGACCTTGACGTCTGGTTGATTTATTCGAAGTTGTGAAGGATAATTATTGTGGACTATCAGATGTTGTGACTTTGACTTATAGCCAAAAGGGGGGAAATCCACTATTAGTGAATGGACCGAATGGCCATGTGTTATGTCAATTTTGGCTTGGAATGTATACATATGGTATGGAAAGGTTCCCCAAATAAATTATGCATGTTTGAGGCTTAGTACTCTGCAGGGGGTAAGAATCGGCCCAAAGAGTAATAAAGAGTATATGAGCAAAAGAGGTAATTGGTCGTCAATGTTTGTGACAAGCCTATGAAGAGAGCAGACTGGCCATGCGACATTACCTACTCAATCCAATTTGTAGAAATGTTTGGAGGAGTTACCTCCCTGTCACTTTGAAAGGTGTGGTATGTACGATCTGAACGATCATGTCAGGTTATTATGACAGTGTCCGAATATGTTGTCATGTCCAATAAGTTAACTGGGCCTCAAAGGAATTGTTGTGAATGTGGCAGATTGGAGAAATATAATTAATGAAGGCATTCAAGCTACATGCCCCATTGCAGTCAATACTCAACTCACATGACCAGCTAGAGTTAGGGGTCAGGATGTTAAAGGCGGAGGTGAGACTCCTAGAGGTGGAGATCTAGTTGTTGACATAATTTATATGGTGTGACTGATGTCACTACACCAGATGATGTTATCACATGTACAATTCTAATTGTTATAAAAAGAACATTTTTCCTCAATTTGATTTGATCTTTGAAGAATCGAGGCAAGTCCTCTTAATATGCTCCGCTCATGAGTGAGCTTCGTAATCATCAAATCTACATATGTGAATACTCACGTTGTGCTATTAAATAGAGGTAATTATCTCTATTATTATGTATTGGTCACTAGGAATATTGATGAGGTCAAAAGTGACTTTATATTAATTATTACAATGGGAATGAATTCCTGAAGTAACTATTTTAAATGGTTAAATTGTATACCATGTCGGTATGAGGGTTCTTTTATGTCGTGATGCTCTTTGACGGACAATAGTTGAAAAGAAGAAAGAAAGGAAATGAAAAACATCAGTGGCACAATGTGCAAATGCTTGTGATTTAGAGTGGAGGATGAGATCCTCATAATTTGTATAACGTGAAAATATTCGTTTTAAAAACCGAGCTGCAAGCTGCGGTGATTATTATATGCGGACAAGGTCCTGGTGGTGAAAAGTTTGTGTTTAAAATTTTCCCTTTTTGGAAGTAAAAATCTAGCATAATATACTAAATTTGAGCCATGCCTGTTAGGATTATTTGACAATCCTTGCACAGTTTCTATTCATATTTAGCCATTTCTATTTTGTGACCGTTGAGTTCTAGACTTTGAGATGAGCACCAGGTAAGGATAAATATGACGCATCAATTCGAGAAAGTAATCATGAGGTTTCCATACCTCACTGTGAGTAAAGTGGGAGTTTTGGAATAAGATATTTGATAACGGGGTTAATTGACAATGTTGTAATTTAAGAACAACTCTTATGGCCAGACTTCAGAGTCATGGATATGTGCATACGCATGAGGTGTTCGTGCCTTATTTAGACTTGTTCGTTGTAGTCTTTATTGTTTCCATATTAATATATTCCCGCAGTCAGGAGGAGCATGTGCAACATCTCAGAGTGGCCTTACAGACTCTGAGAGATAGCCAGCTATATGCAAAATTTTCAAAGTGTGAATTTTGGCTAAGTTCGGTTGCATTCCTGGGTCATATTGTGACGGCAGCAGGTATTCAGGTTGATCCGAAGAAAATTGAGGCAGTCAAGAGCTGGCCTAGACCGACATCAGCCACGGATATTCGGAGTTTCTTGGGGTTAGCGGGCTATTATCGCCGATTCGTAGAAGGATTTTCGTCTATTGCAACCCCACTGACCAGATTGACCCGGAAGGGTGTTCAATTTGAATGGTCCGATGAATGTGAGGCGAGCTTTCAAAAGCTCAAGACAACCTTGACCACAACACCGGTATTGGTTTTACCCACAGGTACGGGACCTTATACTATTTATTCTGATGCTTCCCGTATTGGGCTTGGTGCAGTGTTAATGCGGGATGGCAAGGTTATTGCATATGCTTCGAGGCAGTTGAAGATTCATGGAAAGAACTATCGAGTGCATGATCTAGAATTGGCGGCGATTATTCACGCATTGAAGATCTGGAGGCATTATTTGTATGGTGTAGCATGTGAAGTATACACCGATCATAAGAGTTTTCAGTATTTGTTTAAGCAGAAAGAATTGAATATGAGGCAGAGAAGGTGGCTAGAGTTGCTAAAAGACTATGATATTACTATTTTATATCACCCAGGTAAGGCCAACGTGGTGGTCGATGCATTGAGTAGAAAGTCTGCCAGCATGGGTAGTCTTGCATATATTCCGGTCAGTCAGAGACCATTAGCTATAGATGTCCAGGCCTTAGCTAACCGGTTCGTGAGATTAGACATTTCTGAGCCTAGCAGGGTGTTAGCCTGCACGGTCGCTCGTTCTTCCTTATTTGAACGTATCCGTGAGAGGCAATTTGATGATCCTCATTTGCGTGAGTTGAGAGATACAGTACAGCGGGGAGGTGCCACACAGGTAAATCTAGATGATGATGGGGTATTGAAATTGCAGGGTCGAGTTTGTGTGCCCAATGTCGAAGGGATTCGAGAGTTAATCTTAGCGGAGGCCCACAGTTCGCGGTATTCTATTCACCCAGGCGCCGCGAAGATGTACCAGGACTTACGTCAGCACTATTGGTGGCGCAGAATGAAGAAGGATATCATTGCGTATGTTGCTCGGTGTCTAAATTGTCAGCAGGTGAAATATGAGCACCAGAGACCTGGTGGTGTATTCCAGAGGATTGAAATTCCCGAGTGGAAATGGGAGCGGATCACTATGGACTTCGTTACTGGACTTCCTTTGACTCGGAGGAAATTTGATGCTATTTGGGTCATTGTTGATAGGTTGACCAAGTCAGCACACTTTATTCCAATATCTGTCTCCTACTCGTCGGAGAGGTTAGCGGAGGTTTACATTAGGGAGATTGTTCGTCTCCATGGAGTGCAAGTATCTATTATCTCTGATCGGGGTACGCAGTTTACCTCGCGGTTCTGGAGAGTGGTCCAGCAGGAGTTAGGCACCCAGGTTCAGTTGAGTACAACATTTCATCCTCGGACGGATGGCCAGTCCGAGAGGACTATTCAGATTCTAGAGGACATGCTTCGAGCCTGTGTTATTGACTTCGGAGGCTCGTGGGACCAGTTTCTGCCATTAGCAGAGTTCGCCTACAATAACAGTTACCAATCTAGCATCCAGATGGCTCCGTATGAGACGTTGTATGGTAGGCGATGTCGATCACCAATCGGATGGTTTGAACCGGGAGAGGCTCGGTTGTTGGGTACAGACTTAGTTCAGGAGGCCTTAGATAAGGTCAAGACTATTTAGGAGAGATTGCGTTCAGCTCAGTCTAGGCAAAAGACTTATTCGGATCGCAAGGTTCGAGATGTAGATTTCATGGTTGGTGAACGAGTATTGCTTCGGGTGTCGCCTATGAAGGGCGTGATGAGGTTCGGAAAGAAGGGCAAGCTCAGCCCTAGGTATATTGGTCCATTTGAGATTTTAGACAGAGTGGGAGGGGTGGCTTACAGATTAGCTTTGCCGCCTAGCTTATCAGCCGTGCATCCAGTTTTTCATGTATCTATGCTTCGGAGATACCACGGCGATCCCACACATGTGTTAGACTTCAGTACTGTCCAATTGGACAATGATCTATCTTACGAGGAGGAGCGGTACCCATCCTAGACCGGCAGGTTCGACAGTTGAGGTCGAAGAGTTATCCTTCTGTGCGTGTTCAGTGGAGAGGTCAGCCTCCTGAGGCATCGACCTGGGAGTCCGAGTCTGATATGCGGAGCCGCTACCCACACTTGTTTCCTGACTCAGGTACTTCCTTCTTTTGTCCGTTCGAGGACGAACGGTTGTTTTAGAGGTGGAGATTGTGACGATCCAAAGGGTCATCATTTATTTAATTAATCATTTCTAGCTTCTGAGGCCTTGAAAACCTCATTCTATGTGGCCTCGATTTACGTGCACAATCCGAGCATGTAGCCGGAAAGATTTTGTGATAGAAAATATGAATTCTATGAGAAATTTGGATAAAAATGATATTAATATTGATATGGTTGACTTCGGTCAACATTTTTGGTAAACGGATCCGGACTCGAGATTGGATGGTCCCGAGAGGTCCGTAGGAAAATATGGGACTTGGACATGTGTCCGGAGTCGAATTCGAGGCCTAGAGCCCAAGTTATGAATTTTTATGTGAAATTGTTTTTGATGTAATTATTAAAGGAAATAAATTAATTGACCTTGGTATCGGGCTCGTATTTTGGTTCCGACGCCCGGTACAAGTCTTAAATATTATATATGTGATTTCTGTAAAGTTTGGTGACATTTGGATGTCGTTTGAGATGTTTTGGACCTCGAGTCCCAAGTTTGAAAGTTTTGAAAACTAAAGGTATGAAAATCATGCATTTGAGGCTTGATTTGATGAAAACGAGGTGATATTGGCGATGTGGTCTCACGAACAAGTTCATAATGTATTTTTGAGGTTATGTGCATATTTGGTTTGGAGCCCCGAGGGCTCGGGTGAACTTTGGATAGGCCACGAGATCAATTTCTCATGTTAGAAGTTGTTGTCAGCAACTGGTCTGCAGAGTTCGCAAATGCGAACAATAGTTCGCAAATGCGAACTCCCCACTATTCTGCAGAGTTCGCAAATGCGAACAATAGTTCGCAAATGCGAACTCCCCCCTATTGTGCATGTGTTCGCAAATGCGAACAATAGTTCGCAAATGCGAACTTGACCCTATTGTGCCTGTGTTCGCAAATGCGAACTATAGTTCGCAAATGCGAACTCGACACTATTCTGCCTGGGTTCGCAAATGCGAACAATAGTTCGCAAATGCGAACCTCCCAATATTTAGCCTGTGTTCGCAATTGCGAACAATAGTTCGCAAATGCGAACTTCCCAGTTTTGCCTTGGCTTCGCAAATGCGAAGAAAAGTTCGCAAATGCGAACTCCCCAGCCTTAGCTTATTTTTCAAACTCCAGAAATTGGTCGGGGTTCGCAATTGCGAACCCATGTTCGCAAATGCGAACACAGAGACCTGAAAAACACGAATTTCAGTCATTTCTTCACACTTTACAAAAACAAAACACCCATTTGCGATTCTTCAAGGATTTCTTCTTCATCAAAACGATTGTAAGTCACTTTTTACTTAATTCTTTCAATTCCTAACATCATTAAACATGTTTTTCATAAGAAATCAATGATTTTCATGGTAGAATTCTTGTTTTTGTTAGAAAATAGGGTTTTTCATAAATTGGGGAATTGGACCTCGAATTGAGGTCCGATTTTGAAACAAATCATATACATGAACTCGTGGGGGATGGGTAACCGGATTTTGGTCCTAACCCCGAGTTCCGACCATGTGGGCCCGGGGTTGAAATTCACTATTCATGGCAGAATGTTGTAAAAGTGGTATTTGGTCTTAAGAATTAGTTTGTTGAGTAGTATTGATGATATTAAATCAATTGTGTATAGATACGATTGGATTGGAGTCAAATTCGAAAGGAAAGGGCATTGCTACGGATTAAATCATTCGTAAACTTTCGAAGTAAGTGTTTGTTCTATCCTAGTTAGTAGGAATATGAATTTAGTTATGAATAAATTGTTGAATAAGAGTTATTGGTATTATACCGGTAATGAAGGTAAATTGTTGAAATTATTATGAATTATTGGTTTAAAACCGGTAATTATAAATATTGTTGGTATAGAGATTATTAGCTAATTGTCGGTAATATATATATTTTATATATTTGGGATCGTGTGGTACGCCGACCACAAAATGACTTAAAATCTTGGCATTGGCCATAGTTGCCGGTAGCCAATTGATATATTTGGGAGCGGGTGGTACGCCTACCACAAGATATGGTTATTGATATATTTGGGAGCGGGTGGTACGCCTACCACAAGATATAACTATTGATATATTTGGGAGCGGGTGGTACGCCTACCACAAGATATAATTATTGATAATTGGGAGCGGGTGGTATGCCTACCACAAGAGATAATTAATGTGATAGTTGGGAGCGGGTGGTACGCCTACCACGAGACATGAAATGAAAGAGGAAATTGAGACATGAAAGTAAGATTTATTCTGTTGATTAGATTATTCTGGATATCTTGAGTTATTGAATATTATTTCAGAGCAGAGTATTTCCTTATAAATGTAATATATATATATATATATATATATGCCTATATTGCAACTGTACAGGTTTAGGTGGGTGACTGGCCTTAGCCTTGTCACTAGTTCGCTGGGATAGGCCAGGCACTTACCAGCACATGGGGTCGGTTGTGCTGATACTACACTCTGCGCTCTTTTTGCGCAGGATACAGGTTACGGACAGCAGCAGCGGCAGTAGCGACTTGTGGATTTTCCGACTACTGAGACTACGAGGTAGCCTTGCAGGCGTCCGCGGGACCCGTTGTCTCTCCTATCTATGCTTTTCATTCTGTTATCTCATGTAATCGAGATAAACAGCTTGTATTTTCTTTCAAACCATTATGTGTATTATTCTTAGAAGTTCGTGAGTATTGTGACACCAATCTTGGGTAGTGTATCGGATTTGGATTTTTCTTTATCACATTTGACTAAGTCTTCCGCTAATTTTGATTACTTCTGCTGTAATTTTTATATTGTTAATAAGAAATTGGTAATTAATGGAGATGTAATTAATATTTGGCTTGCCTAGCTTCCATTTAGTAGGCGCCATCATGACCCCGATGGTGGGAAATCCGGGTCGTGACAGAAATTTGACCAAACAATATTATCAAATGGATTTAAGATATATTAATGTAATAAATGTGTGTACATTAAAAATGTACCAAATTACATAGTCATTGTTTGCTTATATGTGGATGATATACTCATAATAAGTAATGACATTGCAACATAAATGCTACTAAGTGTATGCTAACTAGCAAGTTTGATATGAAAGTCTTAGGAGTTGCTGATTTTATTTTGGGAATTAAGATACATAAGACTTCTCATGGTTTTGCATTGTCACAATCTCATTATATAAAGAAAATACTTGAAAAATTCAAGCACTTGGGTTTTAAAGTTGTAAAGACTCCAATTGACGTTAATCATACATTAGCAAAGAACAAAGGTCAAAGCATATCACAATTGAATTATGCTCTTGTGTTGGGTTGCTTAATGTACATCATGAATTGTACATGACCACATATAACCTATTCTATAAGTAAACTGAGTCGATATACGAGCAATCCAGGTCAATCTCATTGGATGGCCATGAAAAGTTTTGGGGTATTTAGTACATACCCAGGACTTTGCTTTGCACTATAATAAATATCTAGCAGTCATTGAGGGATATTGTGATGCAAATTGGATCACCGAATCAACTGATTCCAAGTTCACAAGTGGATATGTATTCACTATTGGTGGAGGAGCGGTATCTTGAAAGTCGTCCAAATAAACTTGTATTTGCCCGCACCACAATGAAGGCTGAATTGGTAGCCTTAGATAAAGTTGGTGAAGAAGTTGAATGATTCCAGAATTTTTTGGAAGATATTCCATTTTGGCCCAAACTGCTGGCACCAATATGCATACATTGCTATAGTCAAGGGGCAATTGGAAGGGCTAGGAATGTTATGTATAACGATAAATCTCGTCATATACGACGAAGACATAAAACCGTTAGACAATTACTCTCTAGAGGAAACATCACGATTGACTATGTAATGTCAAGTGATAATGTGTCGGATCCACTTATAAAAGGCCTAATTAGAGAGGTAGTCGATAAGTTATCAAGGGGAATGGGATTGTGGCCAATAACAAGTCATAGTGACGATAACTCTACCTAGAAGACTGGAGATCCCAAGATCTAGGTTCAAGGAGATCAGACAAAGTCATTAATGACGGTTCAATATTGTCAACTAAACTTTTGGTTCATTCTCGTGACGAGACAATATTCAATACCAAGGATAAAGCATTAAGGCTTTTTAATGATGTCTAAATTTGATACGGAAAATATCAAATAGTGTATCTACAGGATAACACGTTTAGGAATCACCTATGTAAGTGTGAAGTGTTAGCCACTTCAAGGAGAACTTTGTAAGGCCTGTTCTCTACGCACTTATGAAACCAGGCGATGTTCATGGATGAAACAAACACAACAATAAGAACAAAGACGGTTAAAGGTTGGTTGTGTGACTTGTGGTTGTCTAGGTATAAACCAAAGTTTGACGGTTCAAAAATATCAATTCTACTAATTGATCAAGTATATCCGACATAAGTTCACTACGGAAAGTTCAAAGGGAAACCTACTTATCTAGATGCAATTAATCCTTGCTTGCGAATCACACAATTTTTCATTCATACTTCCGTGAAATAGCCATTTCCCATTCATGTGGGGGATTGTTGAGTTTTTTTGTGTATTTAATATATTAAATACATAAAAGAGGGTGAATGAAATGGAAGGAAATAAATTTTTTGAGTGAAATTTTAGGTTTTCCCCCTTGACAAATGGACATTGCCCCATATTGGAAGAGGAAGATGTCTTTTATAGGTATATAGGCAATTGTTCTTCTTCTAGATCTTAAAGAGTTGAGAAGAAGACAATCATTGCGTCGTCATCGTCGTCGCTCGCTCGGCTCGGCTTCGCCTTCGGCTTCGGATTTGAATTTGAATTGGATTTGGATTTGGTCATATGATTGATTGATTGATTTTTTGGACCAAATTTATTTATTAATAATAAAATATTAACATAAATTTTATTAAATATTTTTTTTAATAATAGAATATTAATATTAATATTAAATCAAATTCAGTTATCCAAATGTCAGTTTTCTATTTTTGTAACTAAAAATTAACTACCCTTCAATTTTTCCTCTTTATTGTTGAGTAATTGACCATTCATATAATGACATTTATGATGTGCCCGTTTTGCATAAACATCCATTCTGAAGAGTTGCACCTCTTAAGATTTCAGCCTAAATTTGGCTATAAATACAATACTATTCTGCTCAAAAGTTTACTACGATTTTCTGAGTTTCTCCTCCTTTTGCATAGTTTAAACATCAAACAAAACAATACAACAGTAAGTGTGATTTACTACCGAACTTTGTGTTCGCTAAAACGTTGGGGTTTGAAGTACCACTACACTAGTGTGTAGTTCGTTCTATCATGGTAGAAAATAATCCATAATATTGGGTACTAGGAGGGGATTAAATTTCTTAAGAAAACACTGTGAATTCAGTGGACTCGAATTGGTTTTCTTATATTTCGTTGTTCATTTCTGTTTATGTTCATTTATATTTTCAGAATTATTTTATAAATATAGTATTATGACACGTAGTCTATTAAGTGTAACAAAAAGGGGCCCCACAAATATGAGGCCTAAAACAGCTGCTTTATTTATTATATATATATATATATATATATATATATATATATATATATATTATAGCACGTTTAGTAAAAAATTGTTTAAACAAACACTAAGCAAACTGACCTATTGTTCCAAGATTTTTGACTATCTTTGAATGAAGAATTCAAGAATTAATTCCCATTTTTATAATTATAAAAAAATTGTTCAATTAGTTACTGGCCAAGCACTTTCACTGCCGCAAATTAAGGATCTCATACAGCCCATTCAGATTAACTAGTCACTCCTATCAATAATATAATATATTGGTTTATGGTCCTAATCATTTGCCACCTAAAATTGAAATGAGAAGAAAAACTCAAATCCTAAAAGAAGGAAAAATATATTGGATTAAAAGTATTGAAAATTCTGATATTTCATACACTCTCTTGTGGTAGGTGCATACAATTAAAAAGTAGTAAAATGAGAAGGTGACAACTGACAACATACCCTGCTAATAATTGACAATTGCATTTACTCATCCCATTCAATGGAGTTGTTTTTTTATTTATTTATTCAAGTTCCCTCTTTTACTTCCATAATTCTTCATAAATTATTGCATACTCTTATCCAATAAAACTCAATTTTCTTTCCCCTTCAAAATTTTGATTACTTATACCAAGTCATGGTCAATAGTCACTATTAGTAATTAAAATATTGATGTACAATATTTCTAGGCCCCATTTGAACAGAGGTTTGGAAAAAAAATTGAGAAATATTCGGAAAAGTTCATGCAAGGAAAAAGGTATAGGATAATGTTATTTAAGCAACTTTTTTTTGTTCTCAATTTTTTTTCTTAAGAAAAGTGCCTCAAAAATATTTTTTAAACAAACAGTATTTTATAAAAGGAAAACATCACTCCTAGTCCCGAACTGAAACTATTTATATTCGGTAACTGTAATAAGGTATAAAAGTTACATGCTAATTTTTTTATACATAACATATATATATATACACACACATTCGCTATTATTTTACGAGTAGCTACACAGTTGTTTGACCAAAAGTTATTGAAACTTTTTTGTTCAAATCAATTAAAGAAAATGAAGAGGTAAATCTTAGTCAAGCATAATAAGTTTTACATCTATCTATAAAGTAGAAGATATATAATGAGATAAAGTAGGGGCAATCAATCTCATTAAAGTTTTTTCTTACCTCGATCGGTAGAGAGCATTATTTACATCATATATTCTTGGGATTTCTCCTCCCTTGATAGCTTCCAATTCCGTACTACTAATAAGTAGCAAGAGAGGGTCACAATAGCTTTTACCCAATTTTGGGTCGGGATCGATATCCACAGAAAGCTAGAATTAGAATCGAGTATCTATTTAGTTTAAGATTACGTATGTGTTCTTAATTACACTTCTCGTCATTTTTTGAGTTTTCTTTATAATTCTACTTTTAACAAATTACAAATTGTAAACTAAACTAAGAGTTAAATATTGCAAGTTGTATCTAATGGCTTAAAGGGCACTAGGGTAGTGGCATCTGCCTAGGTGGCCAATTGACCGGTACTTGAAACTAAGCCACAATTGATATGATTGGGGAGTATGATATAAGCATTCCACTACTTTACCCACTCTACACTCTCAGTGGTTCAAGTGATTTTGCCCAATTGACTCTCTCAAAATCAATTAGGTATGCAAATTTGCACAAGCAACTAGAGTTCAAGTCGGGTATTACTCTCTCGAGGTTTAACCCTTTAATAGGGGATATCAATCTCTTGAGTATGCCCCAATTCCTCGTTGGATCAATTTCAGAGACTTAGGCTCTCTTTCTCAAGTAGAGCCCTAGTCAACTAAACACAAACTAGTATTTGCAACCACTAATTCAGCAATTAACCATGAAATTGACCCAAATACCAAACAACCATAGTCAATTTAGACCTAAAATACAAGACCCGTCAATTACCCACACTAGGGTTGAGCCACAACCTAGCTATGTGGTCTAGCTACTCATATCAAAGAGAACAATAAAAAAATAGAAGAAGATAAACACATATTAATTAATTGTTAAACTAAATACAGAGATTCAATGATGAAAAGTAAGTAAAAATGCCCAAAATGGCTATGAAAATTCGACCCACGAGCGCATCTAATGTAATACAATATCTGATACCCTAAAAATGAAAAAATAATCTATTTATACTGAGCAGAAAAATCTAGACAAAAATGCCCATGCGGGGTTAGTGCGGACTGCACAAAATGGATTGTGGTCCGATTTGGGATTTGGCCTTCAAAATTTCCTTCTCTAAACTTGGGCTCCGTGGATCGCATAGAATGGACCGTGACCGCGGAGGCTTCTAGTGCAGTCCGCTATAAAGTTGACTGTGGACTGCGGAGGCTTGAAACTCTAAAAATGCAACCTCTCTGAATCTTAGCACAACGGACCGTAGAGAATGGACTACGGTCGCGTTGCCTTCAGTGCGGACCGCATAAAACCTAGAGCGGCCACACTAACTTTAAGCCTGGAATTTCACCTCTCTGAATCTCCTAGTGCGAACCACACAAAGCGGTGTGCGGCTGCATTGGGCCTGTTCTGCCCGAGCTTGCCGTATCTGTGGCATTTTTGCAAGTTTCACTCATTTTGAGCCAATCTTTGATATTTTGTCACTTTGGTGATCAAAACTGCAATCAAGAACAACTTGTGAGCCTTTTGAGACTATTTTGTATGAATATTTAATCAAAGCATAAGTAAGAAAGAGTATAAAATGCATCAAAATCCCTAGTCATCACCCTCCCCCAAGATATCGGAAGACCCCTTCTTACATAGAAAATTACAGAATAATAATCAGAAGGAAAAAGAAAGAAGCCCCGGCTTTATTGGAGATTCTCCCTCTCTATATATAATCACGGAACCAACAATATTCATGGATGGAGGCATCTAGGTACCATGACCGTTAGTGTCGTCAGCCTCTAAGTGAAATTCCTTAATCGTAAAAAATACCAGGAGTACGTGGTTTGGAGCAAACCATGGGGTTTTGTGTTGTCTTGCTGCTTGGGTGGGATTCTGGTTGAGTCGACCATAGCGGTCAGATTTTGACCAATACAGTTAGTCCTTCCGTCTGCTGGGGTCATCTCTTGTCGGGACCGGTAGACGGATTATGATATTTACGTATCTAGGAGAAATCTAACTATCTGCCCTTTGGGTATGATTTAAAGATTTAAGTGATATGGCAGCGCTTTTGAGTTACCCTTGGACCGTTGCGGCCATTTCAAAACCAAAGCGTTGTTTGACATGAAACGTCATCTATGATTACTGCCATTATGATACACGTTCCCAGGGGATCGAACCATTCCCCTATCAACTCCGATATGGCGACTCTTGGTTTTCACGCTTGGAGAATTTATGTGTCTTATAAATGGAAGGAAGATATTATTCAATTGACACACTTCTCTGTCTTTATTTGAAAGAAAATTATGAGCCTTCTTTTCTCCTGATACTTCGGATTTTGATTTTCTCCGGCTAATCATGAACTTTTGCCATAGTTTCTTATTCTTTCTTCTTATCCCTTTGTTCAATGAAATTGATACAAATGACTGTTAATCCTTTTGGTGTTGATCGTACTGCCACGACTCCGGTGCTGAAAAGTGATGTTCTTACCACTGCAGGGGCAAAAATGATAGAACACGAAGGGGTTCTAATGGTGGCTGAGATTTTGCCTCACCCGAGGAGACCATGGAATGATTTACACAGTTCTGCAAGGAATAGCCGGAACCTGATCCTTCTGTTATAAATACGGAAGGGATCGTAGAGCTAAAGGAAAGCTGCAGAATCCCTAGCCACATCGACATGCTACCGCCGGTGGGGGACACAATAGTCTATTTTGACTGTCCAAGGTACTGTGCATTCAATGCCTACCCTTTTATTGTGGGGTATACACTTCCTCTTCCCCTATTGGTGGTAGATTTTTGCTGTTTTACGAGGTATGCCGGGAACAACTCTCGTCGTACCTGTATAAATTGTTTATCATGCTGCTCAAATTTGCGGAACTTGCTGGTCAGGAAATCACTTTAAGGCACATGTTGAATATCTTCTCTCCACAACTTATCCATGGCATAATGATTCACATGCATCATCGGGGGGGCGAAGACTTTGGTGGTAAAGATGGACGACAGAGCCAACCGTTATTTCTACGAGAAATACTTTTATGCGCGCACTGAGCACCTCGTGGAGGATCCTATAGGGTTTCCTGAGAAATGAAATCTCGCACGTAAGTTTCTAACTTTTTGGTCAGACTGATGCTCGACCGTTTTCATTTGGGCAGTGCTTAAAACTACTTTTTTTATTTTTACAGACACGAAACTACCACTTGCACCTGTCGACATCATTCGCGAGTGGGTGAATGGCATCCTTCCTCATACGGCAGGGATATGCACATGGTTGTCCTTCTATGATAAATGTAGATGCAGACCCTCACTAGTGAGTGATGGAATTTTTATTTTTCACTATTTTCCTCCCATTTTCCCCTTCCATTTTTCGACTTTGTTGCTTATGTAATATTCGTCGATGTCAGGGAGGGTGCGAAGAGTGAGGGCTCCTCTACTCGCGTTTCTCCAGCCTATGTCATATGCTCGCCCTGCCTCAATGTCTACTTACCAACATTCATCGAGGGCCGCTCAATTGAGTCTACGGTCATGGCTGTGCGTACGGAGGCTACTCGTAAAGCCGAGACTCTGACCCCTGTCATTCGCCCAACGGGAGAATCTTCCTATGCTGAAGACGGGGAGGGGCCATTAAAGAGGTGGCGAGTGAAGTTTGAATTGTCTCCTTCGGTCGTGGCACATATAGAGACGGCCCTTCTATGACGGGATCTGAGGCGGGAGATGATTCCATTTTGCCTGTGGAGATATAGCTGACTGTTATATCTGCCATGTCAATGGAGGTTCCACTCACTATGACCGAACAACATCCTACTGCAATTTGGAATGGCCTTCATCTTCGATGTCGGGTCGTGCTTCCTCCTCGGCCAAGAAAGGGAGAAAAGAGTCGTGGTTGATAACTATGAATTTGAGTCCGACCTTGATCCTCATGATGTCAGGATGTTTGAAGCGGGGATTACCTGTTCGGTTGTTCATGCGGGAGGCCCACCATGTATTCTTGAGATCGCATTAGACATTAACCTCTTGGGAGATACGAAGGACCTGGTGTTGTAGTTTGACCTCTTGTGTTCTATTGCCGAGAGAGAGGCTCTTTGGAACATTCCTAACATTGAGTTTACACATGAAGTGGCCGCCATGGGCTTGAGGTTACATTTTCACTTTTCTTTCTTGTTCCTTTTATTTTTCTTGATGATCTGGCCTTAGAATGTCTTTTCATTTTCCAGACGTACATGGTGGAGATTGAAGACACTCGTAGAGTCGACACTTAGGCCAAAATTTTCCTGACGAAGCTGGAGAAATATCGGTGTAATCACAATAGGTGCCATGAGATGCACGAGCGGCTCAAGGCGAGCTCTTGTAATTGATCCCTTGGTGAGGAATTGGGGAAGAGGGATAAAGAGTTAATGTAGGCTATCCACATAAATAATGTACTCGAGGAGCAACTTCATGCAAAAGACAAAGAGCTTGAGTTGGATAAAGGGGTCACTATAGAGTGTGAATATCTACAGGAGAAGCTCATGTCGATGCAATCAGGGATGGATCAGAATCTTATCAGAGTTGAGACGATGAGCGGGGAGTGGATGGGAAAGTTGACCGAGTTGGAGAGAAGGTTGCTGGGTTGGAAAATATTGAGAGTTCTAGGTCATCGGCTTTGGCTAGAGCGGCGACTCTAGAGAACACCATCTGCGTCCTCTAGTCCGAATAAGAAACAGAGAGGGCGATGGCCATGCCAATGGAGGCGAGGCTCGAGGAGCATATTGGTGAGATCGACCGAGAGGTGTCGGCCTAAAGGGAATGAGTCGCTGCTCTTGAGGCTGAAAAGGAGCAACTATCATCTCAAGTTGAGTCTTCCTCTAATGTTGTTCCCCATCACTTCCATGAGCTTTAGGTTCATTTCGAAGCCCATCTGGACATATATAAGAGTTTGTGAGAGGCTATTACTATTCCCGAGGACGCATATAAAAGAGCCAGGGTGAAGGAACGAGAGGTTTGTGTTAATTATGGAAATGAACTTACAATGATAGAGGGCAATGAGGGTGCTCACGACGAAGGAGGACTTCCTGGAGACGATAAAGAAGAGGATGGCGGTGATGATGCCAAGTGAAATAATTGTTGTCTTTGTTGTTGTTTCTTATTTATTTATTTATCACTTTTTTCGTGACTCTATTTGTTTGAGCCGTATGTAATTTGCAGTTGTTTGGGCTGTAGTTTATATATAAAAAATGCATTTTTCATTGCTGTGTGTCTTCTGTTCTCACTTTTACTTTTATTTTTCATAACTTTGGCTCATGGAAGTATATTCTCGTACCGGTGGATTCCTGATTCTCAGGAAGCTTAATACCGCATAGATTTAGCAAGATGTCAATGCCGACTCTAATTGTACGAAAGATATCTTCGAACTCGTATCAAAGTACTATCCCATAACAATTCGAGTGGTGTCGAACTCTTTCCTTTAATAATGTCCTTAGCCATAGAGTTGTTACCTTTTGAGCTTGTATCGAAATATCATCTCGCATGTCTAAATCTCTTATGGTGATGGCTCTCAACCTTAAGGATAACTTTTCGAAATTTTATCGACATGTTAATCTATCGTGAGTCCCAGTTCATTCTGGCGGTGGACATGTTAACATGTCGTGAGTCCCATTCCATTCTGGCGGTGGACATGTTAACCTGTCATGAGTTCCAGTCCATTCTGGTGGTGGCTTTTAGCCGCAAGGGTGTTATTTCAAGCTTTTGTCGAATCATAATCCGTCGTTATTCGATCGAGGCTAAAATTTTCTTTTTGGAGATGGCCCTAGGCGTTAAGGGTGTTACTTCGAGTTTTCGTCAACATATTCACCCGTCTTTATTTGATCGATGTCGAACTATTCTTTTTGGAGATGGTCGTTGGCGTTAAGGGTGTTATTTCAATATTTTATCAAAATATTAACTCTATTTTATTCAATCGAGGTCGAATTCTTCTTTTTGGAGATGGCCATTGGCCTTAAGGGTGTTATTTTGATCTTTAGTCAATATATTAACCCGTCATTGTCCAATCGAGGTCGAACTCTTCTATTTGGAGATGGTTCAAGCTTTCGTCAAAAATATTAACATGTCATTATTCGATCGAGGTCGATCTTTTCTTTTTGGAGGTGGCCCTTGGCCTTAAGGGTGTTATTTCGATCTTCTGTCAAAATATTAACCCGTCGTTGTTCGATCGAGTTCGTACTCTTCTCTTTGTTGATGGCCCTTGGCCTTAGGGGTGTTATTTCGAGCTTTTGTCAAAATATTAACCCGTTGTTATTTGATCGAGATCGAACTCTTCTTTTTGGAGATGGCCGTTGGCCTTAAGGGTGTTATTTCAAGCTTTCGTCAAAATATTAATCAGTTGTTATTCGATAGAGGTCTATCTCTTCTTTTGGAAGACGGCCGTTGGTCTTAAGGGTGTTATTTTGAGCTTTCATCGAAATATTAACCCGTCGTTGTTCGATCGAGGTCGAACTCTTCTTTTTGGAGATGGAACTTGGCGACCCTTAAGGGTGTTATTTTAAGCTTTCGTCGAAATAACCCGTCGTTATTCGATCGAGGTCGAACTCTTCTTTTTGGAGATTATCCTTGGCCTTAAGGGTGTTATTTCAAGCTTTTGTCGAAATATTAACCCTTTGTTGTTAGATCGAGGTCGAACTCTTCTTTTTGGAGATGGCCCTTGGCCTTAAAGGTGTTATTTCAAGCTTTCGTCGAAATATTGACCCGTCGTTATTTGATCGAGGTCGAGCTCTGCTTTTTGGAGATGGACCTTGGCCTTAAGGGTGTTATTTCGAGCTTTCGTCGAAATATTAACCCGTCGTTATTTGATCGAGGTCGAACTCTTTTCTCTGTAGATGGACCTTGGCCTTAAGGGTGTTATTTCGAGCTTTTGTCGAAATATTAACCCGTCAATTCATTGTTAGATTTTGGAGGATCACAAGTCGCCGTGTTGTTTGTGCATACGTCGAGGTGAATCCTGTCGTACTCGATTTTTGGTTTTACCGGAGAATATTGAGTGTTCCATGGAGAGTCCCAATTTTCTTAATTTTGCTTACATTGGAGGATACAATGCGTTTCCTGGGTGATTGCTCCTACTTCTACGCTTACGTCCCTATTTAAGCAAGCAACATAAGACGAGCCGAGATGAGCTATTCCTTACATCGATCCGATGAACCAACATGCAAGGACAACCTTATGACGTATTTGCTTTGCCTCACTTCTAGGTGGTTGATGGCATGATGGTTTGTGGGCTTGGCGTTCGTATTCGGCCTTTCCCTTTTTGATACGCCTTGGCTTCGCTTGGGCTAGGTTTGCGGATCATTTGATGCGCGAGTTATTTTGTAAGACATTCCCATTCCTTTATGGGATTGGAGTGCCGAGTGTTATCTTCCCTTGTAAGCTTTGTGCGGAGATTTGATTGTGACTTTTGCTTCTATGCAACATCGTGCTATGGATTAGCACACGAGGTTCACTCACCATTCTCTTTTGGTAAGTGATTACGTTTTCGGGTTTTGATCTGAAGGTGACTATGAACTTTGACTAAGAAATCCCTACAGACTACGCCAAATTGTTTGACCAAAAGTTATTGAAACCTTTTTATTAAATCAATTAAAGAAGATAAAGAGGTAAATCTTATTCAAGCTGATAAGTTTCAGATCTATGAGCAAAGTAGAAGATATATAATGAGATAAAGTAGGGGCAATCAATCTTATTAAAGTTTTTTTTCTCGATCGGTAAAGAGCACTATTTACATCATATATTCTTGGGATCCCCCCTCCCTGAAGTATAGGAAGATCCCCTTCTTACATAAAAAATTACAGAATTATAATCAAAAGGAAAAAGGAAGAAGCCCCTCTCTATATATAACCTTGGAATCTACTGTATGGATGGAGGCATTTTTGTAGCACGACCGTTAGCATTGTCGGCCTCTGAGCGTAATATCTTAATCATAGCAAATACCAGGAGTACGTGGTTTGAAGGAATAGGGATATTTTGTGTTGTCCCATCGCTTGGGCGGAGTTGGATTTTGACCAATACAATAGTGTCATTCTTTCCTTTATGAATAGCGTCTCGAGCCAACAACTGTAGATTGGAACATGTTGGAACTGCATTTTATTGAGAATTGTAAAATAAATCTAAACAAATCAGAAAAAGGGAAAGAAAAAAGGAAAAATAATAGTACTAGTAATATAATTAAAAACAATAAAGAAAAAACAAAAGGCGGATAGAGCAGTGAATGTGGAAAAAGAGAGACGTCGATCTGAGCTCCTCCTGCTAACTTTACTAATTTCACTCCCAACCAACACCACTATAATAATATCAAAATAATAAAAAAAAGTACACTACTCCTCCTCCTCACTTGGAATTAAAATTAGGTTCTTACCTATTTTGATTACGATTTGTGGGGTTTTCTTTTATAACATTCTTTCTTGTTTTTTCACATGAGAATACCTCATTACTTTTGTTGATCTATTCTTTCTTCACTGAACTCAAAGATGCTTTCTTTTATTCTATAGCTATGAGATCTCATTTTGGGTTCTGCTTTTCTTATTAAAGATGAATCTTTGATTTTGGATCCAGGTTTATGGAGCTTTTCAGATAACTTGATTTATGAGGTTTGCTTTTTTTTATTTCTTGAATTTTACATGTTTTTTCTTCCCTTTCCCTTTCACTCCATTTAGTTATGTAATATTTCTCTTGTTTCAAGATTTGTTTGGGATCAAAACTGTTTTGATCTTGTAAAATAAAAGTATTTTTTAGCAAACTAAATGTTCCCGAGCTTGTGTTGTCTAAGCTTTTCTTTTATATTTTCTATTTTAGCTCATTTAAGCTGATTATTTGGAGGTTCAATTGATTTTTTAGGTATAGGGAAGGATATCTCAAGATGTTTCAGGAAGAAAAATATGAATCTTGCTTTCAAGGAAAAATTAATAAAGTTAGAGCATCAACTTCATTTCTACCTAAAAAGTTGTGTCTTTTGAGTATATAGGAAGACACCCTTTAGATTCCTAGTGTTTTTAGTGTAAGAATATGTCAAATATCTCAATCATTCTTGAAAAGGGGAACTGCATTCATTTGTTTATTAGCTAATTGGCACATTTGTCAGGGCTTTGTGCTTCTCTTATTTGAGTATGTAGGTTTGTGGAGTAATATTATTGTCATTGCTGTCGAAAAAAGTTAGTCTGAAAACAAGATAGAAGATGGAGGGTGTTTAATTATTTGGGGGATTGGCATTCCAGGTCTCGTTGAAACATCGAAGACTTGGTTTTCCAACAACTATTTGATTTATGTGATAAACATGCCACATAGTCATTATACAATAGAAAGGGATCAGTAAGATAATTCCCTTTTTTTGACACAATTGTAGGATACTAAGATGACATCAGAAAGGTTAACAGGAGAAGAATCTATTCAACAGGATTTGGAGTCTTTAAGCGTGTCGAAAAAGCTAGTCAGAAGTGTGAGCCAAAAATTGAAAAAGAAGAACCATAGAAGTGGAGGGGGAGAAGAGGATGACGACAGGGGTGTCTCCTTGAGATGTCTAACCCTATACAGCAGAGGGGGTGGTTGCAAAGTAGGTGCTGACACTGGCGATGAGTTATGGGATTCATGTGGTAGAAGAAGGTCAAATGCAAGTGAGGAAGGCAAAGGCTATGCCCCAATATGTGGAAATGAAGAAACCACAGTAGATTGCTTCGCTTATGGCATGAGGGAAAAATTCTGGAGGAGGACTAATAGGAAATCTTTAGAACTTGAAGCAGCACTACAGAACAAAAGCATGAATGTGTTTTTACCGGATGACATCCTTGAAATGTGCTTATTAAGGCTTCCTTTTATAAGTGTCATGAATGCTAGGCTGGTGTGCAAGAAATGGAGAAACTTGACAATGACGCCTCGTTTCTGGCGAATGAGGCTAGAAGGTTCGTTTCAGAATCCATGGGTTTTTCTCTTTGGGGTTGTAAAAGACGGTTGTTGTTCTGCAGAAATACATGCATTGGATGTTTCCTTCAACCAATGGCACAAAATTAACTCTGAAATTCTGAAAGGAAGGTTTTTATTTTCTGTTGCCGGTATCCATGATGATGTTTATGTTGTTGGAGGCTGTACTAGCCTTACTAACTTTGGGAAAGTTGATAAGAGCTCATTCAAGACACATAAAAGCGTGCTCGTTTTTAGTCCCTTGATGAGAACGTGGCGTAAAGCTGCACCAATGAAGCATGCAAGATCATCCCCTATTTTAGGAGCTTATGAGATCAGTTCAGATTTTTTAATTATTAGGAATCAACAAACTCGAGGAGACAGAAGAATTTACCGTCCAAGAGTTGGTGGGGTATCTGATGTTTATGAGGATCCTCATAGACTTTCAGTTAGACGCCAATTGCGATATTCTCTGGATGAGAACGAGCTTACGTCCTTGCCGAGTGTGAAACCGTACAAGTTTGTCAAACAAAAAGGCGAACATTCAAATAAAGATCAAAGACGCTTTCTCTTGTTTGCTGTAGGGGGTCTTGGATGCTGGGATGAGCCTCTGGATTCTGGGGAAATTTATGATTCCATGTCAAATAAATGGACAGAGATCCAGAGGCTGCCTGTAGATTTTGGAGTAGCTTGTTCGGGGGTTGTGTGCAATGGGATGTTTTATGTTTATTCAGAAAGTGATAAGGTAGCAGCATATGACATTGAGAAGGGCTATTGGGTTAGAATCCAAACCAGTCCATTCCCTCCCCGAGTTCATGAATACCACCCTAAACTTATATGCTGCAATGGACGGTTATTTATGCTCTCTGTCTCGTGGTGTGAAGGAGAAGGTCAGATTGGCAGGAGAAACAAAGCAGTAAGAAAGCTTTGGGAGCTTGATCTTATGTATCTCACTTGGACAGAAGTTTCAACACATCCTGATGCCCCAATGGATTGGAACGCTGCATTTATTGGTGATAAAAACTTTATATTTGGAGTTGAAATGTTCAAAATATTCGGGCAGGTGCTAGACTTCTTGACTGTTGGAGAAGTATCTGGTGCTGGAACAAGCTGGAGCCATATCTCAAGGAACCGTCTACCCCATGAATTGGATGCTGCTTCTTGCTTGACTAAATCCATGGCAGTGCTACACTTGTGACCTACGATAACATCTGTTTCCTCAGCTTCAGATCTTCTGAATGCCAACTAGTCAAAATATGTGCAGTGTTGATCATATTCTTTTGTTATGGCCAGTTTTTAGCATTTGTTGGACGTTTGATGCTGTTAAACTAATCTATATATTCTTGTTTATTTCATTATTATTCGAATTAGTTGTGTTGATGCAGGTCATTCATTTGTTCTGTAATTTGTTTTTGAGCATAGGAATAATAAGCTCTGGTTTTTTATGGTTCAGCAGCTCTTCTTCCTTTTCAATCTTCTTTCTACATATAAATGAGAAAAAGAAGTTAAAAACAATTAAAGTTAGTGAACTCTCGCTGACAACGATTGAAGTATTTGGAATGGACTGAAGATTATCAAGAAGTGGCGCCTTGCTAGAAATAGCGGGAATGAACTATTGATTACCTCCTCCTCAGAAGGAGCGATAGAGGGTTGTGCAAGGATTGCAAGGTTATTCCGGGAGAGTCCCTTTCAACTCTTCATAGACTCCTAGTGATGGATGTAGGTCTCTGGGTGAAGAGGAAGAGGAGGGGTTCTCGGGGCCGACCGCGGATTAGATGGGGAACTTTGACTAAGGAGAAAGCCCGGGAGCTGGAGAGGAAGCTAGTTGATGGGGGAGCTTGGAGTAGCTCTGGGGAAGCGGACGCAATGTGGTCAGTGACGGCGAACCTGGTTAGGGAGGCTGCGCGAGATGTGCTTGGGGTAGCCAAGGGCTATTCAGGCAGGCACCAAGGTGACTGGTGGTGGAATGAGGTAGTCCAAGGAAAAGTGGAGGCGAAGAAGGCGGCGTTTGCTAAGTTGTCAGGGAGCTCAAGCGAAGAAGAAAGGAGAGCGAACACGGAGAACTACAAGGTGGCGAGGAAGGAAGCCAAACTAGCGGTCACGGAAGCTAAAAATGCAGCGTTTGGGCGCATGTACGAGGAATTGGGGGAGAAAGGCGGGGACAGAAAGTTATTCCGGTTGGCTAAGGTGAGGGAGAGGAAGGCGCGGGATCTAGACCAAGTTAGGTGCATCAAGGACGAGGATGGTAGGGTTCTGACGGGGGAGTCGCAAGTCAAGCGGAGATGGCAGGAATACTTTCGAGACCTGCTTAACGAAGAGGGGGATCGAGTCTTAGAGCTAGTGGAGCTGGGGCATTCAGAGTGTCCTAGAGACCTCGGGCACTGCAGGCGCATTAAGGAGGAGGAGGTCTCGAGGGCGTTGCGTAGGATGAGTAGGGGTCGAGCGACTGGGCCAGACGAAATTCCGGTGGAGTTTTGGAAATGCATGGGTAGGTCGGGAGTGGAGTGGTTGTCCAGGTTGTTCAATGTGATCTTTAGGACCAAGAGGATGCCGGAGGAGTGGAGATGGAGTACAGTGGTTCCCTTGTACAAAAACAAAGGGGATATCCAGTGTTGCAACAACTATAGGGGTATCAAATTAATAAGTCACACCATGAAGGTCTGGGAGAGGGTGATCGAGGCGAGGGTGAGGGAGATGTCATCTATATCCGTGAACCAGTTTGGTTTCATGCCGGGTCGCTCTACTACAGAAGCTATCCACCTTGTGAGGAGGGTGGTGGAACTGTTCAAGGATAAGAGGAAGGACCTGCATATGGTGTTTATCGACTTGGAGAAGGCGTACGATAAGGTCCCTAGAGAGGTTCTGTGGAGATGCTTGGAGGCGAAGAGCGTGCCAGAAGCCTACATCAGAGTGATCAAAGACATGTACGATGGAGCCAAGACTAGGGTTAGGACGGTGGGTGGCGACTCGGACCATTTTCCGGTGGTTATGGGGCTACATCAAGGATCTGCGCTAAGCCCTCTCTTATTTGCCTTGGTAATGGATGCTCTAACTCGCCATATTCAAGGGGATGTGCCATGGTGTATGCTCTTTGCTGACGACATAGTCTTGATAGACGAGACGAGGGCTGGTGTTAATGCGAGGTTGGAGGTCTGGAGACAGACCCTCGAGTCTAAGGGTTTTAAACTAAGCAGGTCTAAGACGGAATATCTAGAGTGCAAGTTTAGCGCCGAGTCGAGCGAAGTAGGCTGGGACGTGAAGCTGGGATCTCAGGTCATAGCCAAGAGGGACAGTTTCAGATATCTTGGATCAGTGATTCAAGGGGACGGAGAGATTGACGGGGATGTCACTCACCGTATAGGAGCGGGGTGGTTGAAGTGGAGGCTCGCATCGGGAGTCTTGTGTGACAAGAAAGTTCCACAGAAACTCAAGGGGAAGTTTTATAGAGCGGTGGTTAGACCTGCCATGTTGTATGGGGTGGAGTGTTGGCCCGTGAAGAACTCTCATGTCCAGAGAATGAGAGTTGCGGAGATGAGGATGCTCAGGTGGATGTGCGGGCTCACCAGGATTAGATAAGATTAAGAATGAAGTTATTCGGGAGAAGGTGGGGGTGGCCCCGGTGGATGAGAAGATGCGAGAAGCGAGACTCAGGTGGTTTGGGCATGTGCGGAGGAGAAGCCCTGATGCACCGGTGAGGAGTTGTGAGCGACTGGCGGTGGTTGGCGCGAGTCGAGGCAGAGGGAGGCCTAAGAGGTATTGGGGTGAGGTGATTAGGCACGATATGGCTAGAATGGGGATTTCCGAGGACATGACCCTCGATAGGAAAGTTTGGAGGTCTAGTATTAGGGTTGTAGGGTAGGGCCTTCTAGAATTCTTAGTACTTCTGTTAGGGGCTAAGTGGGGTTTGGTAGCGATCTCTATAGTTAATTAATGTATTGTGTTGTGCCTCTTATGGTAGTAACCGATTGGTATTATTGCATGTCATTCTACTTTTGGTTTTATGTTTAGATAATTATTTATTTGATTTATCCCGGATTTACTAACATTGTTTTGTTTTGTTTTGTTTGTTGATTTTCTCTCTCTTTTTCTGGAGCCGAGGGTCGGCCGGAAACAGCCTCTCTACCCTTTCGGGTAGGGGTAAGGCCTGTGTACGCATTACCCTCCCCAGACCCCACTTTGTGGGAACATACTGGGTAGTAGTTGTTGTTGTTGTTGTTGAACTATAGAAGACAAATATGGAAATAGAGCTGTAGTTGAAGAGGTCAGATTTACACACTTATTTTTGTCAATCATTCATTATCATAGACCATAGTATACAAATTACTATATATACAAAGGTTTGAATGGTCTCCAGGAGAGTGACATGGGTTTGGCATTTGGCTAAATTTGATTGCCTCTGTGATCTTCATTTTTACTTAAAAACTACGTATTAGTTTTCTTTACTTTACTATTGAAAATCAGCATTTAGTTGATTCTTCTTGACAGAAAGGAAACTTTCCTGCATTTTACAAGCATCAAGGAAATTTGAAAAAAATACTTCTTTATTCCTGTATCACTGTGAAAAAATACAGTGGTTAAAATCAATATAGATACAAAGTCGGAAGATAAACGAAAAGGAAAGCAACAAACATGACAAATCAAATTTTTTGTAGGCAAATCCAAGAAGCTAATGAGTCCAATAAGTAATCCTAATAAACAAATATTTTATGGAGCAGCATTAGTAATGGAGAAAAGCAATATACTTTAGGGTAAAGGTCCAAACACCCCCTATACTTTGCAAAAGGGGTCTAATATGTACCTCGTTAAAAGTTTGGCCCATATCCAACCTTGCCATTACATTACTGGCCCGGATACCCCCCTAGACTTTACGATAAGGTCTATATATAACCCTTGTTTTTTAACAAATTTCTTTTTTTTTGTAAAAACTAAAAATTATTTGTTGAAAGTAATTTCTTCCGTTATTAAAAAACGACAAATATTTTGTTAAAAAATGATCTTTTTTCCTTTTTTACAACAAAAAAAAATAGTTTTTACAAATTTATTTTTCCTGTTTTAAAAAAAACTTTAAAAAATTTGAAAAATGAAGAAAAAAAGTATTTTTCAAAAGCGAAAATAATTTGTTGAAAATATTTTATTCAGTTTTTAAAAAATAAAAATATTTTGTTAAAAACTTGAAAATGTTCTAACTCCTATATTTTTACATTTTTTACAAATATGTTTTTACAAAAAAATATTTTGTTAAAAAAAATGATTTTTGCAATTATTTTTAAAAGTTTTACAAAAAGAAATTAGAACATTTCCAAAAGAAAAAGACATTTCTTTTTGTGAAACTTTAAACAAATTGCAAAAATTATTTTTTTAAAAAAAATATTTTTTTTTGTAAAAACTAAAAAAAATGTAAAAATAGAGGAATTAGAACATTTTGAGTTTTAACAAAATATTTTTGTTTTTTAAAAATTGAATAAAATATTTTCAACAAATTATTTTCGCTTTTGAAAAATATTTTTTTTCTTCATTTTTCAGTTTTTTTTTAAAAACGGAAAAACAAATTTGTAAAAAATGTTTTTTTTCTGTTGTAGTATCAGGAAAAAAATTATTTTTTAACAAAATATTTTTATTTTTTAATAACTGAACGAAATTATTTTCAACAAAATATTTTCAGTCTTTACAATATATTTTTACAAAAAAAAAAATTTGTCAAAAAAAACGTGGGGTTATATATAGACTTTATCGTAAAGTCTAGGGGGGGTATTTGGCTTCGTTTAAAGTTCAAGGGGGTATCCGGGCCAATAATATAACGGCAAGGTTGGATATGGGCCAAACTTTTAACGAGGGCTATATTTGGCCATTTTCTCAAAGTATAGGGGGTATTTAAACCTTTTCCGTAAATACTTTATCAAGAAGTGGCGCCTTGCTACCATGTAACCAAGAGGTCGCGGCTTCATGCCGTAGAAATAGCCTCTTGCAGAAATGCACTGCATACAATAGATACTCAGGGTCCGGTCCTTCCCCGGACACTGCATGTAGCGAGAGCTTAGTGCACCGTGCTGCCCCTTATAAGCTTCAAATCTACTGAATTAGATCATGGAGCACTTGTTTTTATGGTTCAGCAAAACTCGTAAAAATTGAATAATAATACATTTTTCAACAATAAACCTTACAACATTTAAAGAGGACAATAATCTTCTGAAGAAAATAGAATGAATAGACATGAAAAAGAATGAACACCAGAAAGGTGGACTAGGGAACAAGGAAGAATACAAAACCCCTCTATAAAGAAGAAAAAGAAAAAGAAATACTATGTACCTGTATCATACAAGTTACAGCAAGAAAACACTCTGATTCAGCTAAGAAACTCAGCAGTAGAAATGGCCACAATTTCATCAATGATGAAGTAAACACCTTGACGAAGATTAGCCCGTGTTTGGGAATACCCCCGAAAAGTTCGGAATTCTGTCAACATGCTTCAGCGCCCGCTCAGCAATCTGTCGTGTCCTATAATCACCATGTTGGAAAGCATCAACGAGAGCTGTGCTCACGTTCGGATCACCAGCGACTTCAAGGGCTATATCCTCTGTACGCAGTAGTCTTTCAGCTGCCCAAACTGCTCTTCTGCGCAGAGTTTCAGTACGCTTCTCAAGTAATACATCAAGAATAGGTTTGATTCCTTCAGTCTCACACAATATCTGGACACCTTCTTCGATATCAACTCCATCATCTAACAAAGTGCATACAGCTGCAAGTGATGCCTCAACAACCTTTTCATTTGTGTGGTCAAGAAGTGCAACCAACTTGTCCACGGCTTGTCCTTCCAAGAGACAGAAGGTGTCTCTCAGAGAACATGTCCCACGATGGACCTTACACAATCCCGTTATAACAGGTGGCTTGCTCAAACAAGGGAAGATCGAGACACAAAAACCTGGCTTTGGCAGCTCAGGCAATTTGGTCAAGTTCTTGGATTCTTGAGATAAGTTCTCCAAAGCCATGGCAGAGACCATCTGCACATTATCAAGTCCATTGGTCTGCAGAAGTTCAATGAAAAGTGCGGCAACATTCTGTTCACGACAAAGTGCAACGGCATCAGGCTCATCAGTCAAAACAAATGTGATCCTTGAGAGAATTTTCACGAGCCCTTCTAGATATGGCGTAACAAAGCGACTCCCTCTTGTCTCTCCCTGTCGGATACTAACTACCCTCGAGATTACCAGCGGGAAGACACCTTCGTCAAGCATTTGCCTTGTAAGTCCCCTATCCCTTTCAGGGAGATCAGCTAAAAGACCAACTGCAGCAGCTTGCTCCTCAGTTATACCGGTATTCTCCGATATGACTTTAATTAGACTACCAAGCTGACCTGATGTACCACGTAAGCAACGAGCGAGTTCTTGACCCATATGAGGAGAGAGGTTCCGCAGAAGCTTTATCGAAGCTACCCGAAGATCTTTCTGTGGAGCCTCAATAAACTGAACCAAACTGATAGTCGCGGCCGAGCTTTTAATGGCAGAAACAACATTAAAAACAGTTGTGGGAGAACTGGTTAAACCAACAAGAACTTGGAGAAGCTTGCATTCTATTGCAGGACCGGTGTTGCTAATAAGATGTAGAAAATTGTGAACTATGTCCTCTGAGACAAGTGTCTGATATTCAGAGCCAACCGGAACTGAATCAAAATCATACCCTGTGTTGACGATGTTTGCAAGGATTGTTGCAGAAACCTCTTTCAGTCGCATCGGCAGCTGGTTAGCCCCAACAAAGAAGAGATCTTTGACAAGAGGGGGAAGTATACCTGCCTCTATGAGGATCTTGGCGCTAGACTCGTAAGACGATATTTGATTTAGAGATTTTAAAGCAGCCTCTCTTGATGACATGTTACCATGTTTCATGATGTTGATCAGTGACGAACCAACAGTCCTTGCCACTAACACTTTCACATCATTATTAAGAACCAGCTCACCAAGGAAAGCAGCCATGGAAAGTTTGGTCTCTGGCGATCCTGTAAAAATTGATGGGACAATAAATTTAACATGGAAGATGTTGAATGAAATAAAGCAAGGGATTTGCTTAGAGAGATGTAACCAGTATAAGGAGAAATTATGGTCAATCTGGGAAATTGCTGCCAAATATCCATGGGTGATGAGTTTGCATACATCTACTTAGCTCAAACACAATGAGCATGAAGCAATCAGTTTTAGTAAGTATAGAAGTCTGAAAATGAAAATTTTAGAATGGAAACAGGCAACAGTATGTTACTTTTTGGTTAACTCAAAAGACATCAGAAGGGGGCATGCCCCAGCTCAAACAAATAAACTACAAGCAAGCTGTCATCCTTTGAAGCTATCAAGCGGAACAAATAAGCATTTATCGTAATACAAAGAAGCACAAGAGATGGAGATTTAGACATCAAGTAACGTACCTTCAAGTAGTAAAGTTAAAAGGGGCTGCAGCCGACCATTTTCAGCCATTTGTTTTACATTAATCTCACACTTTTCCAGGTTCTCCAGAGTATTCTCAGCCTTCTCAACAGTCACAAGATTCTCCGATTTGCTGCTAGCCATTCCAACCAGAATAAGAATTGCCCCATTAACTGAACCAATTTTTTCACATATAGTCTTAGATTTCGATAGCTCATACAGCAAAGAAATGGCTGCCTCTCTTTCTTTTGATTGTTCATGTGATAAGAACTTCACTATTGTCCGTACATTGTCGCCCTCAGCCATTATTTCCTGAGGAAAGAGCAGGGCATATCATAAAAGAAATTAAAATTGGAAAAACATAAATAACAGGAACAATCAACATCATAAAAACGACTTTGGTAACAACATAAGTACTTTTTACCAAAGTTCTACAACCTTATTATCAATGTCGTCCTCTACCACAACTAGAAGCGTTTCAAGAGCTTTACATCGTACCCTGCGACTGCTACTTCTTAACATTTCTACAATCATGGGTATGAGCTCCGCATTTCGAATAACATGTTTGTTTGAGCGACTTTTTTGGCAAAGGTGCTGGACAAACTTCAAAGCCTGCATAATATCACCCTCCCCACTACCCAGAGATAATGATCTGCGAGCCATATCTATTTGTGCAGCTTCATTCCTTGCATTCCATTCTTCAATGGTATTTCGTAGAGCTATACTTGGATTCAGCTCCGTGCTATTCAGATCTCTATGCGTTAAAGGGCACACAGGCTTTCTTCCACTATCCCTACATTCCTTGAACCATTTCTCAATAGCTTCCCTCTCGAAAGTCATGCCATTTTCCAGGGTAACAGGATCCTGCATTACTTGTTTTGTCAAGGGACATATAAATGCATCATAAATTGGTTCTATGCGCAGTCTCTCGAGATGGTAACTCTCCTCGGATGGACTACCAGGATCATGATTCCCATCCCAGATTTCAGCCATTAAAGCTTTGTACCTGTCAACACATCTAACATAACTTCAAATCCCAACACAAAAATCTCAAACAAATGGCAGCTCACGCATAAGCCGACCTCTTGAGCAAGAGTTTGCTCCTACTATTATGAAATGCTACTATTCCCATGATGTGGTGGAAAAAGAAAAACTGAACTTGTGAAGCAATATTGTCCCTTGTCCATTTTCCTAGACTTCAATTCTAGAGATGAAAGAAAAACAAGAAATAGAAAGCAGAGAGGCTTCATGAAATGCTACACAATGCCAAGTGTCCACTTATAGGAATTCTTTTAACCAAACTTATGTTTTTAATCAAGCCACCAGCATTTATCTTCTATTCAATTGTTGTCATTACCCTGCTTTAATGATGTACAAAATTCCATCTTTGAAAATGTGACCAAAACTAAACAAGAGAAATGATTAGGGTGGGATACAACTAGTAGCCCTATAATCAACAACAACCCAGTAAAACTCCCCTATAATCAAAGATCAAAATTACAATGATCCAAACAAATTACAAATAGTAAAATTAACAATTCACTGATCAAGTTCAATGACCAAAAAGAAGTCAATATAAAGGAAAATTAGTAGTACCCCAATTTCAATTGGAAAAAAAAAAAAGAAGTAACACCCTTTACTTGGGACAGTTAAAAAATCGAGAATTGAATTGAATTGAATTGAAAAAAACATCAGTTAACCAAAAAAGCTCATACCTTTATGGAAAAAGACTCTGTTAGCTCAACTGTCAAGACTATGAAATCAAGTCAGCAACAAAGTCCAAAGATGAAATTGAGCAAAATTCAGATTGTTCCATTAATCTTGAATTTAGGGTTTGAATGGGGTCATGTTGGAGAGGAAGAAGGAAGCGAAAGAGCTGGCAGCAAGAGTTGATGTTGATGAATTTTTTATTTCTGTAGTTGGGGAAGATATTTAAATACTTAAATTCTTGGGTTGACTCATAAAATACTGCAACTTCAGAAAACCGGCCTTCATTTCTACATTGTGATTTGTGAGTAGCAACTAGCGACGGAGTAAAACTTTTTTTATTTTCAATGTAGTATTTTTTTTTTCGCAAACCATATTTAGTAAATTTAAATTAATTTCTCTGTCTTTTTTAGTGTCACAAGATAAATAATTTAGTTACTTATCTAAACATAAAGAAAACAAAAGAGATATACAATCTATCCCAATTAGTTATGTTTGAGATTTTATTATGTTGATGCACTTAAATTAAATTCAATATTTGCCAAGAATCTTAATCCGCTAAAAACAAATTTAAAGTTGGGTAAATGATACTGTATAGTTACTCTAAAATATATATATATATATATATATATATATAAGAGTATAAAGTTTATATATTTTTGCGGCAACCTGATATAAATAGTTTCGGCCGCGAACTAAAAGTAATTTTTTTCATTTGTATATTAGAGTAGAAATAAGTGTAATATTAAGAAAACTTTTGATTTCAAGAATCTTTAATTTATCTTAAACTAGTAAAGTTACCTGCGCTTCGCGCAGTTACAATACAAATATTGATATGGCTAAATAATTATAATGTCATATAAAAAAAATTAATCTTTACTGATTAAAATTTATATGATTCAACCATGAATTATTACAATAGGTAAATTATCCACTGCAATTGGTAAAACTATATAAATGATGATCATTTTTTTACACTTACAATATATATATATATCAGTTAAAATTGCTTTCAGTCAAGTGATTCTTCTATAATATTATATTAAACTTATCATAATGAAAAAGTTTTCAGGAATTAGAAGGAATCACTGATTGGTGATATTGCACACAAACTTACAAAGGGCAGGGAAAGAAGAAAAAGAAAATAACTGGAGTATAAAAAATAATTGTTTTATCCGCGCTTTGTGCGATTGTAAAAAAAAATTGAAATTGCAATACCATCTTATTGTAAATTTATCCGGGATAGAGTAGAATAATTTTTTATGTGTATATATTTCTTTATAAATATATTTTTTCTAATTAGCTCCAAAATATTCCATATATATTTACCGGTACTCGTATATTTTGTGAGGCAATTCATTAATGATTACCATATTATTGGTACATAATTAGTACTTTCCACCAAAAAAATACCTTAACATAATAATTTAAAGGAAAAAGCAGAGACAATATAGAAGTATACATTTGTATATTTAAAGAGGAAAAATATAAAAGAAAAAACCTTTTGTACATGTAAAATAAATGCATTAACATTAGATTCTACACTTAGTTATAAATATTTGTTCCTAATTAGGCAATGCCATTGGCCATATGAATATCTAAAAAGTAAAACTAACGTGCTAATAAGTATAAAGATCAAAATCTTTATTGCAAAAAAAAAGAGGAAAAAAATACAGAGAAATGGGTAATAAGAATAGATCGCATATTTGTTAGTCTGAGATCTATCTTTGAGTGCATCTATTGGCACAAAAGAAAAGAAGATGGAAATAAAAAAATGTAAACACGTGATTTTTGACCCTCCCCGAGATTTTTTATATTTTTAGCATAAAATATTTAGTTTAGTTTTAATATAGTTATTTTAGCTAATTTTGACTCTTTTACTTTATTTTTACCTTAAAATAAAAAATAACAAAAAATATAGTTTTATTAATGTTTCGTAGTCATTTTAAACGTGAAAAAATACAAAAATATTACTTTATATTATTAGCTTTATTAAAAAACGAAAATTATGAAAATAAATAAATAAATAGTTTTATCAACATTTTGGGGTTACTTTAATCTCGAAAAAATATATAAAAAATAGTTTTGTTTTAATTATGAGTCTTATAGTTATTTTGCTTACGTAGGATTAATTAATAACACCGTGTTCTCATTCTTGGTTCCGGGCAAAGAATAATACTCGGGTTCAAACTACCCGGTTTTATAATTTTCGGACTTAGCCCATAAAAATCCGAGCCCACCACACGTGGGGGACACGGACGGAGCACGAGACGAAGCCCACAATCCTTGAAACCCACGTGGAGACCCATGATTCTTGGTCTCTCACGTGGGAATCTTCAGAATTCCAACGGGCAGAGAAAGGCATACAATTTAAAGAAAAGGGGAACACTCTTTGGTGGGGGACTGGAGGTTAACATAAAACAAATACTCCTACTTAATAAAAGGGAGGCAAAAAACGTTAAAGGGGGGGGGGGGTGCACGGTCAGAGGGGGTGGACGGTTTTGGTTGTCTTCTTCATGAAGAAAAAAAAAACCAAAGCAGAAGGGATTTTAGAAGACGAAAAATAACGAGAGAAAGAAAAACGCTCACTACCAGTGACGCGATTCGTGAAGCACTCGTCGACAACCACAAATATCAACCCCATGCTAAACCTGTCCAGTCGAGGTCCAGCCACTCCAGTCCATCGCACAAACTAGCAGCAACCTCGCCATCTTCTTCTCCAACCCATCAACCAGTCCTGTCGTCCCCAACCAGTCGACCAATGCATCGCTTCTAGCCTGCCTTCCGTCGAACTCCATGAACGCCTGAAGCAGGTCACGTCCAGCACGTCGCAGGAACCTCCATTTTCGTCCAGCGCCTCACCTCCCTTATAACCAGCAGTGGACAGCCCCTCTCGTCGCACCTGAACCTTGAACAAACCAGCAGAAAGAGCCAGCAACCACCATCGTCGCTGACCAATCCCCACAGCCCGGCGTCCATCCTGTAACACCCCAAACAGCCCGTCAAGGGCGTTGCGAGAGAAGCTTATCGTCGAGGTGGTTGGCAGTCTTGTTTCGAGTTGTTCGTTAGCAAATCCGAGGTGTTGATTCGAGGTCCGTTGTTGAATTCTGTCGCGGTTCTGTGGAGGTTTTGTTAAACGCTTTCAGATTTCATTTCGGAAATATATCTCTGAGGTCACCTCTTCTATCCCACTCAGTTTCAAATGATACATGGTTGTTTGTTTGTCTAACTCTTTATCCCTGTTATTCAATGTCAAAATGGATTTAAACATGATTTGCTATCTGATTCTTGTTTCATTTGTGTTCGTTCTCTATGTTTTGCAGTGATTCGTTGGTTTGATAATGTGAGATAGGAGTTAAGCTATTGTTAATTTGTTTGTTTGAAATTATAATCACTACTTGAAAAGTATCAAAAACATCACTGCAACTTAAATGTTAGTGCAAATATAATCACTTTAGATTTTGAGTGGTAAAAAAACGTCCTAGTTGTTCTCAACTGTTATATGATAAATTAATTCATGAATCTGTTATATGCTTTTAGACTCGTCTTTGATCCACGATTGTGGTTGCGTATACGTTCGTGTAACATGACTATGATCCTAAATTAATTTGGAGTGGGCGTTCGTGCAACTACAATCATTCTATTCTTATTAATAGACGTAGTTTTGGGCCTTCCGAGCTAGGTAGCATATTTGAATTAGGAGGTTTTCCTCTTGTTCAAATGTGGACCTGAGTTTGATGCTCGAATTCCACAAAAGATTTTCTAATAATGGTAATTAATAATGCAAACTAATTATGCACTCTTGGGGACAAATAATTAATAGAAAATTTAGCTACTTAGGTATGACCTTTAATAAAAGTGAGATGAGCCTCGCCGCATGGAATACACAATTGCGGGGCCCTCAAATTAATTGTTATAAAAATCTTAGACTCGGGAAGACCGTTTAGCAAAATTCACGGTCTTTTCCCAAAATTAATAAATACGATAGACTCGTTAGGCACGATTTGTAACTAAATTACTTTCCTAATTACGGGTGCGCATTTATGTGACCCAAATCTTACTCTCGGCGAAGCTGAAATACATTGAAGTCGCATGCGTACTGGTTGCGGTGCGGCTCGAAATGTGTTTTCGTGACGTCGCAATTCTTCTAAAAAATCAAAGCGGAATATAAGAGCACACAAATAAAATATATAAAGAAATCAGAAAGGAACAAAAATTGCAGTTGAGCGACCGTGCTAAAACCACGGAATCCGGGAGTGCCTAACACCTTCTCCGGGTTAACGGAATTCCTTATCCAGGTTTCTAGTTTCGCAGACTATATTACAGAGTCATAAATTTCCCGGTGACTTGGGACACCATTATTTTCCCAAGTGGCGACTCTGAAAAAATTAAATAAATTAATCCCGTTTCGACTGTCCTTTAATTGGAAAAAACTCCCTCGCGCTCCCGCGGGTGCGTAAAAAGGAGGTGTGACAGCTCTGGCGACT